>LNAC01000077.1:4703869-4762972 GCA_002007465.1 Ailurus styani | reverse complement strand
GAGGGAGGTTGACAACAGAAAAAATCTGTTAGTATTACAGTAAAACAATAAAAATGAGAGTTTGGGGCTGAGAAAAGGAAAGGAACTAAGAGGAAGTGACACTCTGGGGCTCACTGGTCCAATTCCTAATCAAAGATTCTTCCTGCAGCTCCAACGCGTAGAGAACTAATCCTCTCCTTGGACACTTCTAGTGACAGGATTCACTGTCTCACACAAATTCTTGGGGAAAATCACTCACCTACAGAAAAGACGAAAGAAAAAGAAAAAAGAAAAACCAGTACAGACCTGGCTACATGGATGCAGTTTGTTCACCTTAGGATATCTCATTTTTATTGCTTTTGCAAATTCTTAAAACTAATGGCCTGTGCACTGTGAAGCAAATTGCGCTCTTACAGATGTTCATTTTCGTTCAGTCAAAAAAGCCTTTATTGTGAACCTTCATTCTCCAGGCACTTAAGGATATAACTCAGAAGAAATGGTCCTTGTCCTCAAGCTACTTGAAATCCAATGAGAGAGACAAAGAAAAGATGAATAGTATGCATGTGGTTTCATCCCTGCTGCGTTATCACAAGGTGTATGCAGATGCTACTTGGGAGCAAAAGGAGAGCGTTAGAATGAGATTGAAGTAAGGCTTCCTAGAGATGGTCTCTATGTGAGGCATCAAAGCTTAAATAGATGGAAGTGGCATCTCTTGCAGGAGACTTAGGAACAGAGAGGCAAGGGACTTCTTGGAAGACTCAGAGTCCTTGGATAGGACTGAAGCTCAAAGGGTGTGGACGGGCTACACTGGGACCTGCCTTGTATGCTAACTTCGGGTGTTTGAATTTGATCACAGCCCCAGGGAAATCCTTGAAGGATCTTAATCTAGAGGGTAACGATAAGATTTCTACTTGAAAGTGACAGCTGTAGGGAAGACGGATTGGAAGAGGCTCATTTGCAAGTGAGACCAGCAGGACTCTTCAGCAAGCAAATGGCAAGTGATGAGGGTGTAGATGGGGCAGTAACACGTGGTAAGGAGAAGGGAGGATGGGTTTGAATGGCAGTGGATAGATGAGAAGCCACAGGAATCATTAAGTGCCATGGTGGAAGTAGGGATATGAAGTGGAGTCCAGAATACCTAGGCAATGTGGAGAATTATGGCGTCAGTGACAGGAAATGTAATGAAGGACAAGGAAATGAGAGAAGATAAAGTGTTCTTTTGGGGGCATAATGAGTTTGAACTTCTGGGGAACAAAGTGGAGTTGATTTGAGAGCGGTTGAAATAATGGATGGATCTCAAGCTAAACTGGGCCAGTGACATACACTAGGAATCCTCATGGTAGATGAGGTTATAAGCTTGGTTTGGGTCACCCAAGAACTGTACAAAGTCATCAGAGCAGGGTCAGAGTGTGTAGTCCTACATCCTGACAAACATGGACATTTAAAAAAGGATGCTGGGGGCACCTGGTTGGCTCAATCAGAAGAATATGTGACTCTTGATCTCTAGGTTGTGAGTTCAAGCCCCACGTTGGGTGTAGATATCACTTAAATAAATTTTTTTAAGGCTAAAAAGGAGAGGACTAACAAGTAGGAAGAACAAGGAGGAAGTATGCTCCTGAAAGGCAGAGAAGAAGAGAAAGATTCCAGGAAGGAGGAAGTGGTCACATTGCAAATATTACTAGTGACACAGGTAAGATATTCAGAGAAGTGACCAGTGGTTTTGGTTGTAAGGATGTCACTCTCACAGCATCAGAGATATGAGGAGACAAAAGGGAGAATGCAGCGGGCTGAGGACTGAATGAAGCAGGAGAAAGCAAAAACAGGCATTGCAGACTCCAGTTTCAAGACGTTTACCTCTAGACTCTAAGAGCGACAGAGAGAGACGCTCTCCAGAGGATGCAAAGCCATGGCTCTCACTCATCGGAGCTGTGACATGGGGTTCAAGAGACATCTCTTGGATTTCAGTTTTTCATTTCTAGAATGAGAGGAATAAATGCCTTCTGAGAAGACTGTTGTGAAAATGAAATGAGATCTGGCACTTGGTCAGTGTTCGATAAACAGTGGTTCTTAGTGTTGTCAGAAAGACAAAAAGCAAAAGACTTCACAGAAGAGAAAAAGAAGATAGAAGAGAAATGGGAGAAAACAGCACCTGTGGGCTACAGATCTCCTTATAGTCCCCACCCTCTCTGGCCCACCCAAGCACTCACCCCTGATGGCCCCCGTTCCATGGGGGCTCAGCAGGGCAGCCAGGGTGATGGCTCCCAGGATCATGACTTGGGACCGGCTCCTTATGTCTTCAAGGTGCATCGGCAGTGGCCACTGTGAGTCAGACAGTGACGAGAGAATGAGGCAGAGCAGGGCAGGGAGGGGCTCTGAGTCCAGGACTTATTTCCCTATCTGGTGGAGGGAGAAGGGGTGGAGGTGAAACTCCTCGATGGGCCTCAGCCAACCAGAATATGTCAGAAGGGGCATCAGGATCAATGTGACCCAGAAAGTCCCAACCTATGCGGGATTTGGGAATAAGAGGGAAAAAACTACAAGAGAGACATCGTAACCATCTTCCTCCTCTCGTGAGTGGTTCAGTCAGATGAAGCATGCAACTCTTAATCAAAGATTTGTGAGTTCAAGCCCCATGTTGGGTTAAAAGCATACTTAAAACAAAAAGATCAAATCGAATCATCTTTCTTTTGATGAGATTGTTTTGAAATATGTCACTGAAGTTGATTTTGTATTTTTTATGGGGAGTGACCTTTGTGAATGGATAACTTTTCAAAACTTCATGTCGATTCCTTTTTTTTATTAAGTTCTATTAGCCAACACATAGTACATCTTTAGTTTTTAATGTAGTGTTCAGTGATTCATTAGTCGTGTGTAACACCCAGTGCTCATCACATCATGTGCCCTCCTTAATGCCCATCACCCAGTTACCCCAACCTCCCAAGCCCCCCTCCCCCGCCTTCTGCAACCCTCAGTTTGTTTCCTAGAATCCAGAGTCTCTCACGATTTGTCTTCCTCTCTGATTTCTTCCCATTTGGTTTTACCTCCCTTCCCCTATGGTCCTCTGCACTATTTCTTACAGTCCACATATGAGTGAAACCGTATGATAATTGTTTTTCTCTGCATCAATTCATTTTTTTAAGATTTATTTATTTATTAGAGAGAGCATGTGCACTTGAGTCAGGGGGAGGGTCAGAGGGAGAGAAACTCAAGCCGACTCCCCTCTGTGTGCAGAGCCTGACTTGGGGCTCAATCTCGCGACCCTGAGATCGTGACCTGAGCCCAAATCTAGAGTCAGACCCTTAACCAACTGAGCCACCCAGGCGCCCCTCCATGTTGATTCTTAGTATTGTATAGGAATTCATTTGTTATCAAATGCTGTTATATTTACCATTTTATACCTTTGATAATTTTACAGAAATTCTTTGATGTTCCCAGGCAGATAAACAGAAGGCAAAAAATGTCTCATTGTTTCTTTTATTTCTTCTTATACAGAATTTGGTGATATAAGACACCTTTGTTTACATCTCACTGGTTTTTTTGTTTGGTTTTTTTGTTTTGTTTTGTTTTGTTTTTTAGTAGGCTCCATGCCCAACATGGGGTTTGAAATTACAACCCTGAGATCAAGAGTTGCATGTCCTATTGACTGAGCCAGCCTGGCACCTTTAAACCTTAATGTTAAGGACAATTTCCCTAATCATTTCACATTAAGTCTAATGGTAGCTATTTTGGTGATATGCTGTTTTATTACAGAGGAATTTGGAACTACACTAAAGGAATGGGAAACTACAGAAATTCCTCTGGTGTTTATTGTTAAAATTATATAATTTATATTACTGGATTAAATAATACATTTTATTAGATAAAGAATTTCTCGTGTTCTGAAGTAGTCCTTACTATGTGCAAGGCTTTGTTTTAAAAGATTCACAAATTCTGAGTATCATCCCAGTTAGATTTCCCAATAAAACAATGACATAGTAATCTCCATTCTACATGAGAGGAAATAAGTCACAGTGGGTTAAAAAAAATCTGGAAGTAGTAGAAAAGGGCTTTCTAAACCTGTGCCTGACCACTTCGCTATAATGCATCCTTGTACCTAGTAGAAAACCTAAAATAAATATTTTATATGCTTTTACTCAATTCATCAACACCTTATTTAAGTACTTAATATATTTGTTGGAAATTATGTTTGTTTTTATTGTCTTTCTTAGGTTGTGAGTTCTGGGGGAATATATTTACCTCATTTCAGGAACGATCTGTATTGTTTGATGGGACTATTCGCTGTTTAAAAGTTACCAAAAATATAAATGTACGTTGAATTGAAAAAAAAAAAAGATGGTCCCTGATAACTTAATTGATCTACTCAAAACTCTCAGATCTGCAAGTTTCTAAAGCATTTTATACAGGTGCTCCCATTTCACCCTCAAGAATTACTGATATGCAGGTGCTACCATCCCCATTTCAAAAATGAAGAAATTGTGACCCAGAAAGGCAAGTAATTTGTGTAAAATTATGCACCTACTTCCATGCCTTATCTGTTACTGAAACACAGAGACCCTTAGTTCATATCCTTTCTTCTAAGAGCTACAGAACCACTGAGGGGAAAAGATACACACCATACACTTTGCATGACTACATTAACTCCCAGGGCTAATTCTGAGTTCTGGGATGGGCAGTCTAATCCCTCCAAGTCATTAACACACTGACACTGCTTAGGACTTTGTCTGTTCCAGAATATGTCCATGCAAGGAGGATGGCGTTCCACCATGGAGTGGGAATAACATTCCCTGGGATCTGTTCCTAGGGAGGAAAGTATATGAAAAAATCAAGCCTTATGACTCACCTAGTTGCTCAAAATGAGGATCCCTTTCCTTATACTGTCTTCAGTGAAACTTACACCTTAAAGAAGCATGTGCTTTACACCACACTTCTGTCTGGTGAGTAACAATTCCTGTTTATTGGTTCCTTTTTCAGAATCTGGCCACACCTAGGGAATAAGGAAGCCTGTCCAAGCCAGCATCTCTGATATTTTAGGAGTGGGGCCTGTGGAGTGAGAGCTGCTCCGACTGCAAGTCTCTTCGCTCCCATCCCTTCCCAGGCTCCGGGATGGTGCTCCTGAGGGTCACTGAAGTCCCAGGGTCGGCAGCCCTCATGATGTCCTTGGTGATGCTGAGCTCCCCTTCGGTTCAGAGCAGAGATACCCCAGGTAAGTGCAGAGCTGCTCCTCTTGGAGGATTCAGCTCAGAGGAAGGACCTTAGGGAGCTTTCCGTGTGGGCCCAGTCCTTGAGAAAGACTTTGGGGCTCTGACATCGTGTAGGTGCTGCTATTCTCACCAGAGAGAGAAGGAGATGAGGGTGTGCATGTGATGGGGAATGGTACCTGGTGGTCTGGAGTGATTTTGGAGGGACAAGTTTCTCACAAAAGGGTCATCAAAAGGACATTTCAACATCCATCAAAGATCAGGAAAGGGAAATTAGGGTTAGTCTGCATTGTCCAAGATCTGAAGATCACTCTATAGAATCAGCACTCCAGGAAGGGGCCCCTTCCACAGAATAAGGTGGGAGCCCTCATTCCATGACCAGTGATGGCTGGGGCAGCAGAGGAGGGTGATGAGTCCAAGCTGTGGTTAAGGCCAACAGGATACTATTGTAGCTGACTGTCCCTCACATCAGGAATTGGATCAGGGCACATCAGGACAGGGCCAGAGAAGAAGTGAGGAACAGGAAATGACCTCTATTAGTTCCAATTCACCACGAAGAAGACCATTTGTGATGGAATGGTGAATTCGTTTCTGTTAAAATTTCCCAGGCTCCACATGCCCATCCATAAGGCCAGCCCCACTTCCTCCTGAGGATCAGGTACTCTCAGGTCCCTTTCTTAATTTCCAGGGGTAAAAGCATTTGAAACTCCCAATTCCATCTGCTCAAACACCATCCCAATGTACCCATTTCTCAGATGGGGGAAGGGAAAATTCAGACATTTCTGATTCAGATGGGCAGAGAGTTAGACAGGGCAGCTCAGCTATGTGCTCGTGCCGACCATGAGAGATGAATTGGAGAAGTGAGGAGTCCTACACAGCCAGAGGAACTGTGGAAGTAGCTGTTGAGATGGGACAGTGTTCCATAGGAGATGACAGGAGAGGCAACACTGTTCTGGGGCCCAGGGGGCAGTGGTGCTGATATGAGTACATTGGAAACAGGGCTGGGGTCTCCTTTGGGGTGAATAGTGAGCAGTGTGGTGGGTGGTGGGAGGGGTGGGGTGAGATGGAGAAGCCAGTGGGTTCAGATTTAAGAGGAATGAATATAGTCTCATTGCCTTGTGAGAGAGATCGCTGTGGGGAGCAAGCAGGTGGACCAGGAGCTCTCTGCATAGTTTTGATGCTGAGGAAACTCATTACTGAATGAAATCTGAGTCCTGGAAACTTGGACCCAATGGGTTGGGCATATTCCTCAAACTTCTTACGCCTCCAACTCCTCAAGATTTCTTCAACTTCCAACAGAGCAAAAATAAAAAGAGACAAAAGGGGAGATATTGAATTTGTTGAGAAAATACTAGCAACTATTGGATCATGAGGAAAACTTTGGAGAAAGAAAGCATCCAACTCATGGATGAAACAGAACTGTAGCTCCAACAGACACTTGAAACATCATTTATTCGTGACATTTACCATTCTGGCATTTAAGCCCTGGGTCTCTATCCTATCACACACCTGGGAGGCAGAAGACCCCTGGGGATTTAATCTTTTGTTTACTCCAATTCTTCTATCTCCCTTTCCCAAGTGAAAGAAGAGGTGGAAAGAAAGAAATTATTAGTATTAAGTTAATAAAAGCTCCCTTTCAAGCATTAATGTTTTACCCCAAAGGGCAGCTCGATTTGAGCCATTCTGAACAAACTAGGGCTCTGTCCTTTGTGTTTCTCTTTGTCTCCACATAATCTAAGCCATCATAGCTTGACAAGGGGAAGGGCTCTAACCTCCAGGGACCAGGGCCAGATACCATGCTCTATGTTTTATTTATATCATTTTATTTAATTTTAATAGTAGTCCTTCAAGGAAAATAATAATAGTAAATCCTTTTTTACAGGTGAAAAAGTTGAGACTCTAACTTAAAGTTGCTTTACTTGCCCAAGGCCGCACAGCTGGTCTGTGGACATCCTTATTGCTCTGTCCATATTACCTTCCTTATATCCTATGGTAATTACATATTCCTAATATGTCCTATCTAGAAAAATGATTTATCTTACATCTGAAATTTTCAACCTCTGCTCTAGAAAATTCAGATGTTTTCAAGAGTTTTAGAAACTGTAATATTTTTCAAGTACACATAGGAAACCGTTTTGAGAGACCTTTGTGTGACATTTGTCTGCTTTGAAAATAAGATTTCATTATGAAAAAAAAATCATTTGCTTTACTGTTTTTATGTTTTTAATTCAGTACAGTTAACATGCAGTGTTATATTATTTCAGGTGTACAATATAGTGACTCAACAATTCTATACATTACTCAGTGCTCATCAAGATAAATGTACTCTTAATCCCCTTTACCTACTCTCCCTTCCGGTAACCACCCATTTGTTCTCTATAGTTAAGAGTCTGTTTCTTGGTTTGTCTCTTTTTATCCTTTGTTCACTTGTGTTATTTCTTAAATTCCACATATGAGTGAAATCATAAGGTATTTGTCTTTCTCTGACTGACTTATTTCTCCTAGCATTATTCTGTCTATCTCCATCTATGTTGTTGCAAAGAGCAAGATTTCATTTTTTTTATTACTGAATAATATTCCACTATATATATAAACCACATCTTCTTATCCATTCATCTATTGAAGGACATTTGGGCTGCTTCCATAATTTGGCTATTATAAATAATCCTGCATTAAATACAGGGGTGCATATATGCTTTTGAATTTGTGTTTTCATATTTTTTGGGTAAATAGCCAGTGGCGTGATTACTAGATCATAGGATATTTCTATTTTTAACTTTTTGATGAACCTCCATAGTGTTTTACACTGTGGCCGTACCAGTTTGCATTCCTACCAACAGTCATAGCAACATTTATCTAGTTGTCTCCTGAGGCAAGGGAAATTAAAGCAAAAATAAACTATTGGGACTACATCAGAATTTTTTTTAAATTCCACTGCTTTAAAAAAAAAAGAAAAAAAATTGAAACCATTATTCAGAACTCACAGAACTGTGTCCTGATTAAAAAACAAGTGGGAAACCTCTCAATGGAAGAGGAAATGGAGTTCAATGTGGGGGAGTACCGCAGGCAGGGCTGGTAGAAGACAGATAGCACAGGCTCCAAACTGGGTGAGGCCAGGGGCTCAGAGGCTGAGGGGCAGAGCCCAGAGCAAGAAGACAGGCTTGGGAGATCTGAGAGAAGTGAAGTGCTATGGCAGCACAGCCCTTGTAGGCTAAACGTTGTATAGGGCTCCCTTAGGTCTATGTGGTGTGTCCCTTCCTGCCTGAGCAACTAGTTGAGCAACTTCAAGTTGGGGTATGTGGAGCCCTGAGAAAGGATAAGGACTCTGATAAGACCACCCAAATCAACTCTCGTCATCTCTGTCACTGCAGAGATGATCAGACCCCCTCACACCCTCTTCCTACTGTTAGGATGACCTGTTAAAACCTCTTGACAGCCACTCAGAAAGGCTCCTGAGCTGAGGACGGAGCTTCATCTGGAGCTTGGGCTCCCTGAGCTCAACACTGAAATGACAGAATGAGCCTTGGGTTGACACATTCTTCA
The DNA here is from genome assembly GCA_002007465.1 of Ailurus styani. Lineage (NCBI taxonomy): Eukaryota > Metazoa > Chordata > Mammalia > Carnivora > Ailuridae > Ailurus > Ailurus styani. The sequence continues at coordinate 4,754,252 of LNAC01000077.1, read as the reverse complement.
AACATCCTTTACTTCTGCCACTGTGCAGCATTGTCCTCATTTCTGTGGTCGGGGGAGTTGTGTGATAAATTCATTCTGGACTTTCTATTTATGATACATTTCAAGTCACACAGAGAAGCTGCAATTTAAAGACTCCTTCAACAGACAACTGTAGATCCCCAATTAGATTCCAGACAGCCAGTAATTTATAATCAATTCTTTGCTGCTCAGCATTATTACCCTGATAATAAAATCAGATAAAGACAACCCTAGAAAAGAAACCTGCAGGCCAATATCCATAATGAATATATATTCAATATTCTCAAAAGAATACAAGCAAACCAAATCCAACAGCATATTAAAGGAATTATACACCATGATTAAATGTGATTTATCCCTGGAATGCAAGGATAGTTGAACATAAGCAAATCAATCAATGCAACACACCACATTAACAAACTGAAAGGGAAAAACAATACATGATCATCTCAACAGACACAGAAAAAGCACTTGAGAAAGTTCAACATTCATTCATGATTAAACTCTCAACAAAAGTATAGAGGGACCTTAACCTCAACACAATAAAGGTCATATATGAAAACCCACAGCCTATCTTATCAATGGGGAAAAACTGAGAGCTTTCCCAGATCTGGTTCAAGCCAAGAATACCCACTCTTGCCTCCTCTTTTTATCATAATTATGGAAGTCCTAGCCAGAGCAATTAGACAAGAAAAAGACATAAAAGATATCCAAATCAGAAAAGAAGAAATAGGGCGCCTGGGTGGCTCAGTGGGTTAAAGCCTGCCTTCGGCTCAGGTCATGATCCCAGGGTCCTGGGATCGAGGCCCACGTCGGGCTCTCTGCTCAGCAGGGAGCCTGCTTCCTCCTCTCTCCTCTCTCTCTGCCTGCCTCTCTGCCTACTTGTAATCCCTCTCTCTGTGTCAAATAAATCAATAAAATCTTTAAAAAAAAAAAAAGAAAAGAAAAGAAGAAATAGAATTATCCCTGTCTGTGGATAACATGCTCAGATACACAAAAAACCCTTAAAAGACTCAACAAAAAACTATTAGAACTTACCAACAAATCCAGTAAAAACAGAACAAATCCAGTAAAGTTGTCAGATTTGAAATCAAAATACAAACATCAGTCACCTTTCTATACACAGACAATGAACAATCACACTCACAATAGCAACAAAAAGTATAAAATACTTAGGAATAAACTTAACCAAAGAAGTGAAAGACTTGTAAATGGAAATTATAAAAAAATGGTAGAATAAATCAAAGAAGACACAGATAAGTGAAAAAACATCCACGTTCATAGACTAGAAGAATGTTCATACAACCCAAAGTTACATACAGATTCCATGCCATCCCTTTCAAAACGCTAACAGGATTCTTTATAGAAATAGAACAAGACAATTCTAAAAGTCGTTTGGAATCACAAAAGACTCTGAAAGATCAAAACAATCTTGAGCAAGAAGAAAACAGCATCACATTTCCCGATTTCAAAATGTATTACAATGCTACAGTGATCAAAACAGTATGATACTGGCATAAATACAGACATAGGTAACAGTGGAATATAATAGAGAGCCCAGAAGTAAATCCACATATCTACAGTCAACTGACACTCAACAAGAGTGTCAAGAACATACAATGAGAGAAAGATAGTCTTCAATAAATGATATTTAGAAAACTGGATATCCACATGCAGAATAATAAATTAGGATCCTTATCTTGTACCATATATAAAAATCAACTCAACCAAAATTATAAATCTCCTAGAAGAAAGCATAGAGGAAAACCTTGATGTTGGTCTGCGCAATGATTTTTTTTTTGGATATGACATCAAAAACACAGGCAACAGGGAAAAACAGACAAACTGAAAAGCTTTTGCACAGCAAAGGAAACAACACAGTGAAAAGGCAACCTATGGAATGGGAGAAAATATTTGCAAACCATGTGTCTGATACGAGGTTAATATTCGAAATGCAGGAGCTCATGTAACTCAATAGAAAAAAAAAACCAAACAAAAAACCTGATTAAAAAACAGCAAAGGACCTGAATAGACATTTCTCCAGAAAAGGCATACAGTTGGCCAACATGCCTGTGAAAAAGTGTTTTCAACTTTACTAATTAATTTACTAATTCACTTTACTAACTATCAACTTTACTAATGCCAGTTAAAACCACAGTGAGACATCATCTCACACCTGTTAGAATGGCTAGAATCAAAAGATGGAAGATTAATGATGCTAGGATGTGGAGAAAAAAGAACCTGATACACTGCTGTGGGGATGTAAGTTGGTGTAGCTACTAGGAAAAACGGTATGGAGGTGCCTCAAAAAATTAAAAATAGGACTACCATATGATCCAGATATCTTACTTCTGGGTATATATCCAAAAAAATGAAATCTGGAGTTTGAAGAGATATCTGCTCTTCCATGTTCATTTCAGTATTATTCTCAAAACCAATATATGGACACAACTTAAAGGACAGATGAATGAATAAAGAAAATACAGTATATATATACACAATGCAATACTCTTCAGTCTTTAAAAAGAAGGAAATCCTGACATTTGCAACAACATGGATAAGTCTGTAGGACATTATGTTCAGTGAAACAAGCCAGATGTAGAAAGACAAATACTGCATGATTTTACTTACATGTGAAATCTAAAATAGTCAGATTCATAGAAATGGTTACCAAGAGTTGGGAGAGGTGAAAATGGGGAGATATTTTTCAAGAAGTATTACATTTCAGTTATGGATAAGTTCTGGAGAACTGTGTATAGCAATGTGACTATAGTTGACAATATTGTATTGTGTACTTGAAATTTAAGAGAGTAGATCTTAGGTGTTCTCACCACAAAAAAAGAGAAAAAAGACAATTGGTAACTGTATGAGATAATGAATATGTCGATTGGCTTGTGAATATTTCACAATGTACACATATATCAAACCATCAGGTTTTACACCTCAAATATATATGATTTTTATTATCAAATATATGTCAGTAAAGCTGGAAACATGTTAAAAAACAAAATCAATTTTCTGCTCATTTTCTGATTTAAGTACTTACTAAGGCTTAGGTTACATGCTGTATACAAATATGAATGAAAGAGTAACATGCCTTAAAATGTTCAAGTGTAGAGAGCATAGCAGGACATGGGGAAAAAATCACATTATCTGCGTGTCCCTAATGTGACCACTGTGATAAGATTCTAAAACACACAGAGAATGCACCCACCCATTCTAATGAGTTTCCTACATAGTTTTTGGTCCTATGAATTCTTTCGAGATATGTATTTCTTACGTGCTTATATTTTTAACAACCCTACAGAATGTTATAAAGTGTACGACAATTTGGTTTCATCTAATGGTTACATAATATTCCATGGCCCAGGGTGGCTCATTCCGTTGAGCATCCAACCCTTGATCTCAGCTCAGGTCATGATGTCAAGGTCCTGAGATGGAGCCCCATGGAGCTCCATGCTCAGTGGGGAGTCTGTTTGGGATTCTCTCACCTTCCCCCTCTGCCCCTTCCCCTGTTCATGGTTTCTCTAGAAACAAACAAACAAAAGAACGAACAAATAAATAAATAAATAAAATCTTGTAAAAAATATTCCATGGTGCACATCGACAACAGTGTCTAGGTGTTTGCTGTCCCAGGGATGATCACACCAACTGATTCCTGCCAATCCTTCAGTGTCGCAAATAATGCCACAGGCAGCAGCAGCCCCTACTTGTCCCTTTATGGACCTGTGTGGACATTTTTGATGTCTAACAAGATGTGGGAGTGCTGGGTCATGGGGCATACACCTCTTCTGTTTGAACAAGTGTCCTCTGGGTGCTCTTCTGACCATCTGAGGGGCAGGGGCTACACTCCATAGGATGCCTTCTCCACGCCCCCAGGCACCCGTTTGGAACGATAGAGACTCTAACTGTTCTGAGTCTAATAGAGCTCAGCCTCATTTCTTTCTGAATTTTCTTTTCACTGGTGAGCTGAAGTCTGCCTTGCAAATTTGCTCTCCTATAAATTCCCATTCCCACTCCTTACCCACTTCTCTATCACTGTCCTTTATTTTGCTTGTTTCTTTTAGGAATTGCTTATATATTTTAGGTATAGATTATATATTTTAGATACTGATCCCATGTCAATTTTAGACATTGCGAGTGTACTTCTACTCCGTCTATTAACTTCTTAGTGGTGCCCTTTGCATTACAGAAGCATTGAATTTTAAGGTAATTCATAAAGCCTTGTGACTTAGTTTGCTTAAGAAATGCTTCCTCACCCTCATATTCATTACTATATTCTCCTATATATTCTTTTTGTTTAAAGCTTTTATTTATTTATTTGGCAGAGAGCTTATTTATTTATTTGGCAGAGAGCATATGAGCAGGGGGAGGGGCAGGCACAGGCAGAGGGAGAAGTAGACTCCCGGCTGAACCCGGAGCTTGATGGGGGACTTGATCCCAGGACCCTGGCACCAGGGTCTGAGCCAAAGGCAGATGTTTAATTGACTGGGTCACCCAGGCGCCCCTCTCCTAGACATCCTTCTATTCACCTCCTACTTTCCTCCGCCCAGAGCTTTACGTCTACCAGAGGCGCAGCACCTGCTACGAGTTCAACGGGACGCACCGCTTCCTGGAGCAATACACCTACAACCGAGAGCTGTTCGTCCAGTTCGACAGCGCCGTGGGGGTGTTTGCCGCCGAGTCCGAGCTGGGCCGCCTCACTGCCAAGAACTGGAACATCCAGAGGGAGTTCCTGGCCCTGAGACGGAGCGCCGTGGACTCCGTGTGCAAGCACAACTTCGACCTGGACGAGGGTTTCACGCTGAAGCGCCGAGGTGACAGGGCGGGTCTGAAGCGGACCCTCCGCAGGGGGCGCACTTGGGCAGCCGAGGCGGGAGCGGCCGCCCGGTCCGGGAGCCCGCAGGGAGCCCAGGGCCAGGCCCGCGTCAAGGGGCCAGACTCCCTGCTTGGCAAACAGCAAAGAGCCAGCGGCACTGGGTTTGTGGGTCCTGCGACAAACTTTTTTTTTTTCCTTAAAATGAAGAACAGATCAAGCTACTTCATTTCTCTTTCTTTTCTTTTCCTCTTTCTTTTTCTTTCTTTCTTTCTTTCTTTCTTTCTTTCTTTCTTTCTTTCTTTCTTTCTTTTCTTTCTCTTTTCCTTCCTTCCTTCCTCTCTCTCTCCCTCCCTCCCTCCCACCCTCCCTTCCTCCCTCCTTCCTCTTCCTTCCTTTCTTTCTTTCTTTCTTTCTTTCTTTCTTATTATCTTTATTAGCGAGAAAGAGAGCTCAAGCACAAACAGGGAGAGGGACAGGCAGAGGCAGAGGGAGAAGCAGGTTCCCCACCCAGCAAGAAGTCCCATGCGGGACTCGATCCCAGGACGTTGGGATCATGACCCACACCTAGGGGAGATGCTTAACCAACTGAGTCACCCAGGCGTCCCATCTCGTCCTCTTTTTTTAAGGAGACTATCAGACTGCTTGATCAAAGGAAACCTATTGGCTGAATATATTCTGATTCCAAGATAATATCTGGCAGGATTATACATCCTTTTGAACAAGATGAGAAAATGTGAATTCAGGGAGCTTCATTGCTGGCCCATTTCTGCTCAAAGGCTATTAGTCACTGTCACCTACATTTCTGGCGGAAGCGTTCAAGATCACCAACTCTGACCCTCTCCTATTCTTTGCTTTTTCATTATTGGGTATGATAAGGTCATTCTTAGAACATTCGAATGTTTTATTCCTTTTTTCCTACTGGGTTCCCCATCTCCTGCCTCTAAGTAGCTTATTAAGGGATAGGATTCGTCTTTAACATCTGAGAAGTTGGTTTGGCAAGAAAATCTCTAAATGCACTGCTTTGGCTGTCTCAGCTGTCATAACAAGCGTCTTTTCCCCTCCTAGTCCAGCCTCAAGTGCACGTGTCCCCCTCCAAGAAGGGGCACCAGCAGCACCACAACCTGCTTGTTTGCCACGTGTCAGATTTCTACCCGGGCCACATTCAAGTCCGCTGGTTCCTGAATGGACAGGAGGAAACAGCTGGGGTTCTATCCACCAACTCGATGCATAACGGAGACTGGACCTTCCAGATCCTGGTGATGCTGGAAATGACCCCCCGGCAGGGAGATGTCTACACCTGCCAAGTGGAGCACCCCAGCCTGGACGGTCCTGTCACCGTGGAGTGGAGTGAGTTACTCCCTGCTGACCCTCCAGGCTCCAGGCTCTGAGGGCTGCTCATTTTGTCTTGTGTCACTACATGAGTCTACACAACTCTACCCTGTGATCCTCATCAACCTAACTGTGGTCTCAGCTGGGAGCAGAGATCTGGCAACCCTCACACGCATTTATCCTGCCCCGGGGGGAGTCTAAACAATCTCTCCTTGTCAAAAAACAAAAACAAAAAAACAGAAAGGCAATCAATCACCTTCATGACTGGCCCTCATACACAGAAACGCCTCTCTCCTCAGTCTCCTTTCAGTTACTTAAGCCTGGACTTCATGCGCTGACCTAAACCCAGCATTTGCCTCCTGTGGAAGCCCTCGCTCTGAGGCCCTAAACTTCAGAGTGCTTTCTTTCCACATCTACTCCTGCTCCATAGTGACTCCAAGCTTGGCCTTATCCCCTTCCTTTTCTCTCCGTGGTAGATTAGATCAGGCTCCAGGTGTCAGACAGGGCGCTGGGGTTGCAGAGTGTGGGAGGGGGGGTCACCCCGACTTCTGTTCTCCCCAGGGGTACAGTCTGATTCTGCCCGGAGCAAGATGCTGGCTGGAGTCGGAGGCTTTGTGCTAGGACTCATCGCCCTCGGAGCGAGCTTCCTTCGTTTTAGAAGCCAGAGAGGTAAGAAACTCCTGGAAAGTGGTTGATACTGTCTTTCCACTGTCCGCTACTCTTCAGTGATGAAGTTTTCACAGAAAAGCAAAACAACAGAGCCAAAGAGGCCACCGAAATCAGACTCTGACGAGGCAAAGACAGCCCTGTAGGGAGGAAGATGCCTAGCCTGAGGTCTGGCCCAGTAAGATAGGGGGCTAGATACCCTATTCTTCTGGATGTTCTTTTCAGCCTGAGGACTCACACCTACAGACTGGGCCCTGCTTTCATTCCCAGTGACATGGGGACCGCGGTGGAAATGTTTGGATAATTTTCCAAGATGTCATTGCTCCTTACTCTCTCAATGACAATCCATCTTTCCTTTTATTTTCATTTCAGGATGACAGAGGCCTCAGCCAACAGGTGGTATTTCTGCTCCCTTCTAACTTCTTGGATGTGATTCATTTCATTGCAACACAAGATGGGGAGCATTCAATGAGTATGCTGTGTTCAGGATAGATCGTAGGAAGTGCCCTGAGAACAGGAGAAACTCTCAGCGGCTGCTCCTTTCTTTCAAGCTGAGCCAAACTGCCGTCAATTCTTGATCCCATTTGCCTCTTTAAGTGGGTGTGGCCACGGAATATGACTTTGCCCCACTGCTGAAGAAAACTCCAGAAACTCTCTTCCATTTTTCATTAGGCCAAAATTCAACCTCTCTCTATAATATTTTTCTCTCCTGGGACTCTAGAGGGAAAGGAAATGTAGCCTTTAAGCTTGGAGTTTTAATTCTTCTGGGGCACCTGAGTGGCTCAGTCAGTTAAGCATCTACCTTCAGCTCAGGTCATGATCTCGGGGTCCTGGGATCGAGCCCCACATCAGGCTGCCTGCTCAGTGAGGAGCCTGCTTTTCCCTCTCCCTCTGTACCTCCCCCTCCCCCCACCACTTGTGTGCTTTCTCTCTCTCTCTCAAATAAATAAATAAATAAAATCTTTAAAAATAAATAATAATATAGGGCACCTGGGTGGCTCAGCTGGTTAAGCAACTGCCTTTGGTTCAGGTCATGATCCCAGAGTCCTGGGATTGAGCCCCCCATCGGGCTCCCTGCTCATCAGAAGCCTGTTCCTCTCTCTGCCGCTCCCCCTGCTGTGCTCTCCTTCTCTCTCTCTGTCAAAAAAATAAATAAAATCTTACATAAGTAAATAAATAAAACAATTTCTTCTTCTTCTCCTCCTCCTCCTCCTTCTTCTTCCTCTTCCTCTTCCTCTTCTCCCCCTCCCCCTCCCCCCCTCCTCCTCTTCCTTCTGCTTCTTCTTCTCCTCCTTCATCTTCACAGGGGTCCTGAACTGATCTCAGACATTACACGTAGCCTTGGAAAAAGCTGTTCTGATACTTCTGTTGTCCAGCAACCTCCCACATCCGGAAAGGAGATTATGGCTAAATTGTGCCCCCTGCGGCCAGTTTCTCAGTCTCTGCATTTTAATTCAACGTACTTCCTCTTTCTCAAGTTCTTCCAGTCTATAGAGTGACCTTTCCTGAGGAACATAAACCATCTAAATTGAATGTTGTTGTTCTTTCGTTTTGAGAGGAAGGAGATGGTCATGCGGCCATGCTTACAGTTGAAGGGTTTGGTGACCACTGGACAAGTCACTGTTACTTTACCCGGCCATAGAGAAATAAACTTCTTGATGGTGATCAGTTCTTCGTATTGCAGAGGGGGCCAACTGGTAGTGGACCTCCTAAAATTTGCTTTACTTCATCGTAGATGACCAAGTTCATGCTCCGTTCTTTTTGTTTGTTTGTTTGTTTGGTTTTTTTTGTTTTTTTTTTTTGTTTTTTTTAAAGATTTTATTTATTTATTTGACACAGAGAGAGAGATCACAAGTCGGCAGAGAGGCAGGCAGAGAGAGAGGAGAGAGGAGGAAGCAGGCTCCCTGCCGAGCAGAGAGCCCGATGCGGGCCTCGATCCCAGGACCCTGGGATCATGACCTGAGCCGAAGGCAGCGGCTTTAACCCACTGAGCCACCCAGGCGCCCTCATGCTCTGTTCTTATCAGCAAAGGATGGAACCATTACTCCTAGAAATCCCAGGTGGAACAGACACTGAGCCTGGATTTTGGCATTGACATTCATACAGAACTGATAAAGTATGTCAGTCATTAAGAATATGCTTTCCAAGTGTAAAAACCAACAGAAGATCAGAATTGTAAATAACACGTATAATATGTTAATATTATAGTTCTCTTTTTATACTATTCACATCGTTATAGAAACAGACTTACCCCGTAACTCTCTGTTTATCAGATCACTTGAAATTCCTTCCCTTCTGAGTCATTCAGTAGGCAGTACATCTCAGGTTCCAAAAGGGTCAAAGATAAATGTATACCAGATTCTTTTTATTTTTTGTGTGTGTTATGTTAGTCACCATATAGTACATCATTAGTTTTTGATGTAGTGTTCCATGATTCATTGTTTGCTTATAACACCCAGTGCTCCATGCAATCCGTCCCTCCTTAATACCCATCACTAGGCTCATCCATCTCCCCACCCCCTCCCTTTAAAAACCCTCAGTTTGTTTCCCAGAGTCCATAGTCTTTCATGGTTCGTTTCCCACTCCAATTTCTCCCTGTTCATTTTTCCCTTCTCCTCATGTCCTTCATGCTATTCCTTATGTTCCACAAATAAGTGAAACCACATGATAATCGACTTTCTCTGCTTGACTTATTTCACTCAGCATAATCTCCTCCAGACCCATCCATGTTGATGCAAAAGTTGGGTATTCATCCTTTCTGATGGCTGAGTAATATTCCATTGTGTATATGTACCACATCTTCTTTATCCATTTGTCTGTCTTTCCACATTTTGGCTATTGTGGACATTGCTGCTATGAACATTGGGGTGCATATGGTCTTTCTTTTCGCTACATCTGTATCTTTGGGGTAAATACCCAGTAGTGCTATTGCTAGGTCATAGTGTATACCAGATTTTTCAGACATGTGTCTGCTTTTAGAACACAGTTTATTATGATAGTTATAAATCTTTTTAATTAATGTTTCAGACCAAGACAGAAATCATATTTGTTTCCATCATTTCATGGTATGACATACCACCTAAGCCCAAATTTCATATAATAGTAATCAGGAAAACTTCTAATTCCTCTAACATCTATAGATTAGTATCATTTTTCAAAAACAACAGAGCCTTAACCAAGCTTAAAGAGCTTTCCTTTCTTAACTGACCTTTTTGCATGTGACTACCTAAAACCAATTTGATCCAATATCATCATAAACTGTAACTTTAAGTCAGTTTTTGGTGATTTTAAATAAGGGGCTATGTCAGGGGTCTCCAAGACCACCCAGATTAGGTGATTCTCTAGGAGGAATCATATAGTTGCACTCATGGCTGTGACTTATTACAGCAAAGTCAGTCAAGAGAAAAGGCACATAGGGCAAAGCCCAGAAAAACCAGGTGCAATCTTCCAAAAGTCCTCTCCCGTTAGAGCCACAGGACACACTTAATTTCTCCAGCCATGAGCTGTGATCACACGTGCGAAATACTGTCTGCCAGGAAAGCTCAGCATTCAAGATTTTTACTGGAGCCTGGTCACGTAGGCACCATCTGCCAGCACATACCAAAATTCCAGACTTCCAGAAGGAAAGCAGGTGTTCAACACAAACCATATTTTTGTACAGTTTAGGTACAATTTAGGCACATTCTTATCAGGTCTGGGAATGGTGGGAACCCTTTCAAAATCCAAGCTCCCTGATGCCATGCAGCGGCCAACTTTGTAAGCAGGCCAAAAGGACGGTAATCAGTCCTGCTCTGTTACTTCTTTTCTGCACAGGGGCAAACCATCCGTTTTGCTGACAGTTTTCAAAATAACATGAGTATCTATTTTTATCCTAGAAAGACATACATTGATACAGAAAACTAGGTTTCTGGACTAGAAAGGATTTTTTGGACTTAAAGGCTAGGTTTATGGAAACATGGGTTACTGCAGAAGACAGAGCTAAATCCGTATAATTATGTTTCATTATTGTTATTATTATGTGAAATTACTATTAAAAATGTTTTATGAATGCTATCAGCATTTAAGTGGGTTTTTAAAAAAGTTATCACTATGCCCAACAGGGGACTTGAACTCACAACCCTGAGACCAAGAGCTGCTCATTCCACTGACTGATCCAGCCTGGTCCCCTTGGATTGAAGAGTTTTTGAAAAGCTGAAGTACAAACAAAGGATGCAGATGAAAGTATTCTGTTCTTTGAAGTTCTTGGTTTTTGCTCAATGCCATGAGAAATTACACATGCTTCCTAGCCTGTGATATTTCTAGTCGAGTGTACTCGCCCAACTCTCAGTGACCAAATCCACTTAGTGCCCAAAGGATTTCACGTCCAAGAAGTTTGACTATGAATGAGTCTCACATTGCCTGAACTGCCTAAAATGAGAGAAACTTCACTATTTCGGATTTTGATAAAAACAAACAAGCCTTGTCAGCAGAGGACTAATAAGCCAGCATCTATAATGCCTTAGAGTTAATTTAATATTATCTTGAGTCAGAATTAAAAGGAACTTAGTTTAAAAACATTTTGCCTGTTACCTTAGAGTCCTGATAAAGCAGAACCAATACATTAGTTTAGGGTTTGACAAGGAGAAGAGGGTCTCCCTGACTTTCTGTTTGGTCAAGGATTCCTCCTAACACGGTGTCATCTGAGGACAGTCAGAAAGCTGTGAGTTAACTCAGAATTCTAACCACTGAGTCCTGTTTTGAAGCTTGCCCTCTTGAGGGTAGGGGATTGTCATGTGGAAACATAATAGGGAAATTTCTTTTTCATAACACATAAATTACTTCGCACTTCTGTCCTTTTTTTTTTCTTTAATCTACATTGATGCTTTATTTGAAACAGTTCTTCTGAGCTTAAGGGTTCTCTCTTTAAAAAAAAAAAACACTTTTTGTTTTAATCAGGCTCCACACCCACCATGGGGTTTGAACTCACAATACTAAGATCACAGGTCCCATGCTCTGCCTGCTGAGCCAGCCAGAAACCACTGACTGAACTGGCCAGGCACCAAAGGTTCTTTCTTGCATCAAATGACTGAGAACTCAAAGCAGGGAGAGGGGGAAAAAAAAAAGAAGAAAGGTACTTGTCAGTTGGAAAGTCACAGTTCATCTTTCTGCAATTAAATTAAGAGGGGGGAAAAATGAAGAACCCCCTGGTAGCATAAAGAAGCAGAGTCTTCTAGGATCTGGCGTTTGATGAGGTAGATACTCAGTTACTGTGCATTTCCATTGTTTTTCTAAGGCAGGGTATCCGGCAGAGCTTCGGAAACGCACACGCCGGAAGCTGGGTTACCCTTCTGTTCCATAACCCCTAACTATATTGCTGGCAAGGTGGTTGTTGCCACAGTAGTTGGCTGCACCCCAGACAAATGGAGTGCTGGTCTGTTCCCACAGATCTTTATCCCAGTCTTCATCGCAAGGAGGGCACTGCCATGCTCTGGCTCTCAGCCAGAGTCTCTTGTCCCAGGTTCCTGATTTGGTTGCAACATTCTGCTCAATACAGCTTTTATCATCACAGCTTGAGATACGATGACTGATTTCGGCCGGAGGCACCTGGTGGCGAGCGCTGAAGGGACAATCAACCCATTTGCGACATCGGGATGACTCTTTCTGTACTCGATAAGATGATAAGGAAACCTGCAGGCCCTGATCTGGTGGTTTTTATCACCGGGCATTGTAATAGCTTTTCAGGCTCCAAGGACTCGCTGTAAGCTTCTTCCATGTTGGAAACGAAGGAGCTGAATCCAGGTGCTGTGTGGACAGCCCCCCCCCCTCACCTCCCCCACACCACCCCGCAGTCTCCTTCTTGCCCCAGCTACGCTCATTTCTGGCTCCTGACGTCAGGGGCTTATCCTTTCCTTCATTATTGAACAACTCTAAAAATTAAAATTGTAGGGTATTTTTAATCCTCATGAGAAACGTTCTCAGTTTTTGAGGAAGCGGCATTGCAAGGATCTGAATTTTAAATGGTCTTTAAAGCTCCAGAAGGATCCCATCACCACCTAGTGGCCAAGAGTGGACTCTACACTTGGAACAAGGAGCAAGGGAATTTGTCCATTTAGGACTACTCCAACATTTTTTTTTTAAAGATTTTATTTATTTTGACAGAGAGAGAGATTACAAGTAGGCAGAGAGAGGAGGAAGCAGGCTCCCCGCCGAGCAGGGAGCCCGATGTGGGTGGGGCTCGATCCCAGGACCCTGAGATCATGACCTGAGCCGAAGGCAGAAGCTTTAACCCACTGAGCCACCCAGGCGCCCCTACTCCAACATTTTTAACAAAAAAAAAAGTTAAAGAAAAAGTTAGGCATACAAAAGCCAAAATAAATATGGCCAAATGTAGAGGCTTTGGTAGCGCGGTGCCTCTGCGGTTTGGCTATGTCTTTAACAGCAGCCGTGAAAATATGCTAGTCATATCTCTGTCACTAAACAAACCCTAATTATATTTTTACATGACTGAATCTAAAGAAAACATACCAACAGAAGGAAACCCTTCAGCATCAACTTTGGAAAGAAGGACTACATAACTAGAGAGTGCGAGTATCTGGAAAGTGAATGTGATCATCAGGAAACAGAGCAGTGCTGTCCCATAGAACTACGCTGCTATGGTGGAAGTGTTCTGTGTCTGAGCTGTCTGATAAAGTTGCCACTAGCCACATAAACTTCTGAGCTAATGGTTCGTGCAACTAAGGAGTTGAAATTTTCATTTAATTTTAAATTATTTAAATTTCAATTGTCACAGCCACCTGTGACATGTAGCTACCATACTGGGCATCCAGAGTAGAGCTTACAATCTTTCTCTAAAAACATGTAGCCCCTCTCGCCTGGGTAGCTCAGCGGGTTAAAGCCTATGCCTTCAGCTCAGGTCATGATCTCAGGGTCCTGGGATTGAGCCCCGCATGGGGCTCCCTGCTCAGCGGGGAGCCTGCTTCCTCCTCTCTCTGCCTGCCTCTCTGCCAACTTGTAATCTCTCTCTGCGTGTTAAGTAAATAAATAAAATCTTTAAAAAAAACAATACATGGAGCCCCTCTCTTAGTAGTTTCAGCGGAGGCAGAACCATCTGCAGGTAAAACTGCTAGAGAATTGAAAAGTGAGAAAGAATGAGACAAGCAAGGGAATGTGGAAAGAAAGTGTCTTGTCTGGTCACAGCTCATTAGATTTGAGGATATCAGAATCTCGAAGACATAACAGGCCCACTAGCAAGTTAATAAAATTACAAAAGAAGTTAAGAAAGCACCAACAGTCCAATTCTACCACATACAGATGCTTCAACCATAGAAATAATCTTGGCAAACTTCCAACCCACGCAGTTGAAAAGCGCTGGGAACCAAGCCAAAGGAAATCACAAAGACAAAGAGCTCATAAACTTTACCAACACATTTTTCCTGGTACACGCAGAAAGGGGGCACTTCAACACACCTCCTTTATTCCCCCTGTGAGTTTAAAGAGTTTTGCCCCAAAGATCAAGCCAGATCCTCTCATAGGACACCACGAATAGTCCCCAAGGTCTGTCCCTCCAGACCTGTTGCAATGATAAATCTGTCTGGAGACACTCTAGACTCTATTAAAACACTTTGGACCAAGGAAAATATCCCAGAATTCTAGGAACCTTGGGGTACAGGATCAACAGCAACTTTTAATCAGGAAAACCTAATCTAATGAGGACTATTTTAAATATTAGGGCATGTGGAGGGAAAAGTATCTAAGGTGATATCAGTTGAGATAACATTAAAGAAGTTTACAGAAAACCAAAAAAGTTTCAGTGGTGATTTCACCTGTCCCTGGGTATGGTATTTGAATTCACTAATGCAGTTCTGGGAACTAGAAAAATGACCACTTTGAACCTCTGAAATTCCACTTCCCCAGGAGAAAAAAAAAGGTACTATGAAAGTGTCAAGTCTCTAGGAGAATATGTAAAATAACGATTATGATAAAATAGTTGGAGAACCTGGAGATACCCATCCTACCAAAAGAACTTACTGACAGTCAAAAGGTAGGTGGATCTTGGAAGTTACAGCGATATTAGGAAGATTAGCAAATCCTTAAGTAGTACTTACTAAGTGTCAGGGACTGTTTTAAGTACATATATTTAATTCATCTAGTTGTAATATATATATAACATATATATTACATATATATTATATATAACATATATATTACATATATATTATATATAACATATATTACATATATATTATATATGTTACATATATATGTAATGTATATATATAGTGGTTAACACTGTACTTGGTGTCATTTCCTCAGTAAAGGATCTTCCTAAATCAATCCGTGATTAGCATACATGCATCCATCTGGCTGGTGTATCCTTTTTAATACCAATAAATTATGTTCACCACCACAGTTTGCTTTCACTCGGCTGCCCTAACAAGCTACACTGACTGTATCACCAAAGTAAATTCTTCCACCCTGAGGCATAATCCAATAAAAGAGAATTTAAACAGATGACCTAATGGATGATGGGTGTTAAAGAGGGCACGCGTTGTGATGAGCACTGGGTGTTATATGTAAGTGATGAATCACTGAATTCTACTCCAGAAAACAATATTGCACTGTATGTTAACTAACTAAAAATTTTTTTGAAAAAGAAATAAACAGATGACCTAAATCCAGTTCAAGTATTAAAATTGTTCATTACACTAATGACACATTAACCAGGGGTCACAATCGTGCCTGTAAGGAACTTTTTTGGGGGGGGGCATATCCTCTCTCTTGATCATAATGGTGATTACACAACGCATGTTTGTCAAAACTCCTAGAACATTTCAGCTAAGAAGAATAAATTTTACTGTGTGTAAATTACATCTCAGTAGTACTGATTTTTAAAAAGTACTGCACCCAAAAACTCTGTCTTCCCTTATTGACTTTATGATTAAAATTTCAATAAACTTTTGGGAAGAAAAGTTCTTACAAAGTCAAGCAAAAGCCTTTGCCCTTCAAACTCCTTATCCAAGAAAGGGGAACAGCAATCAACTGGTATGTTTGAATTCTGAAAACCGCATATCTCACATCCCTACTAAACTTGGATCTCCTCACCAATTAGTAAAAATGGATCCAAATTTAGAAGGTCCTTAACCAGCAGGATGCCTTTGAGCTGTGCTAATACAGTAGCCACTAGCTACATGTGGATAGATTAATTAAAATTAAATAAAATTAAGAGTAAAGTTCCTTAGGGGTGCTAACCACATTTCGAGTGCTCAGTAGCCATCTGGGGCTAGTGGCCACCATATTGGATTGCAGAGAGGTAGAATATTTCCATCATTCCAGAAAGTTCTATTGGATAATACTGCTTTAGAAGCCAAATAGGTATACAGATCCCTGGAGTTTAATGATTTGAGTAAGACGCACATAACTATATGGCATATATCTCTGAGAATTCAACTGGCCGGCGTTGTTAGCAAATCAAAGTCATCTTGAAAGGATGCATACTGTAGCTGTTCCACTGATGCTCCAATAAGGCCGATGACCCTCTCAGGTACTCAGAGACAGGCCTTTCCATAGAGGCAACTCATGGCGGAGTCGTAGAGGAAAGCATGTTGCTCTAAGTGCCTCCAAAAAGCCTCCAAAATCTTCAAGAAATTCCCAGCGGGAGGTTTGCCAGGAAAACAAAATAAGCAGCCTATTTGTTTTTAATGTCCTGCTTAATGCTTTGCCTCGAACTGTGGGCCTTTAGGCCACCACAGATAGGTAGATTACCTTGGAATATCCCTCCCCGCATTAAGGCAAAAACCCATGTTTTTATACAAATGATTTTTATGGAAATTATGAGGCCATTTTATTGGTAAAAACCACTGCACAAACCCCCATGTCTGGATCTTTCTCGAGAAATTGTTTAGAGACATGGCATGACGGAAAACACTAATTATTCCCCAATATCGATAATTCCTGATTCCTTAATAGAATTTTCCATTTCAGGGATGCCTGGGTGGCTCAGTCAGTTAAGCGTCTGCCTTCGGCTCAGGTCATGATCCCAGGGTTCTGCGATCGAGTCCCACATCGGGCTCCCTGCTCAGCGGGAAGCCTGCTTCTTTCTCTCCCACTCCCCCTGCCGGTGTTCCCTCTCTCGCTGTGTCTCTCTCTGTCAAATAATAAACAAAAAAGCCTTTAAAAAAACAATATTTTCCATTTCACAAGGGCACATGGACATCCAGAATAAGTACTTGTTTCCCATTCTCCTCTCCAGTTATGTACGGTCACACACAAATTCTGTCCAATGGGCGGTATGCAGAACTGCTGCATGCAATTTCTAGAAAGTGCCCTTATAAAAAGGGAGATGGGTCCTTCCTCTCCCTTCCCCCTTTCTGCTGATTGGAATGTAGACATGAAAGCTGGAACTCAAGCAGTCATATTGGACCTGGGCAGGAAGAGCCATGTTGAGGCTGGCGGAACAAGATAGAAGGAATCAGAACCCTGACACTGTTAAAGATCCTAGCAGCCCTGGGGGGGGGGGCATGAAAAAGAAAGAAAAGTCTGTCTTGGTTAAGCCATGATTGCTCTCAGGATTTTTGGTTTCTCCCGGTTCAGCCTAATCCTATGCAATATATACAGCATCTCTGGTTCTCAGCCAAAACGTAACAAGAGTCGACTCACCGAAATACAAAATGGAGCTCCCAGGGTGTGCACCACCCTCGAGCATCAGATACGGTAAAAGGATGGACTGGTTTTCTCCAGTCCTGGCACAGGGCTTTCACTGACAGCTCGCTCACAAGCTGTCTATCTTCTTCATCACCACACCTCACATGGCACCCTGTCCAACGTCACACACCTCCATGGGGCTTATTAGTAAGGAGCAAGTGCGGTTCTGTGAGCCCCAGAAACGGGATAGGGAAGGGTCCCGGGCACTGGGCGTGTGGTGAGTGTGGGGCCATCTCCAGTGATTTCTGAAAGGACCTGGCATAGACTTACTTGTAGTAATAAATCAAATCAATATCACACCTCAGTGGCAGTTACACTTCTCAGTTTCCCGTGTTGCATCGACATGGGCCGGATACAAGCCTTAGGGTCTCCAAAATACTTGCAATACCATAAAGGTGCTCTTTAAAGACACAATGATGCGGTATTGGGCATGCTTGCAGCTAAATGGTGTCAGATATTTCTAATGCATCTTTTCTTACTTGACGAATGTCATGTTTGACAGTGACAGAAACAGAACTACAGCAGCTGTAACAAAAATAATAATAATGTGCTTATAGGTTAGCCAAAGAAAATATGTCAGAATTCACCCCGTGGTGCCATACTTCTCTGACTTAATGGCTAACTCAGTCTAAAATTAACACCATTGTTGAGGCGCCTGGGTGGCTCAGTCATTAAGCGTCTGTCTTTGGCTCAGGTCATGATCCCAGGGTCCTGGGATCGAGTCCCGCATCAGGTTCCCTGCATGGTGGGAAGCCTGCTTCTCCCTCTCCCACTCCCCATGCTTGTGTTCCCTCTCTCACTGTGTCTCTCTCTGTCAAACAGATAAATAAAAATCTTAAAAAAAAAAAAAAAGGCATTACTACTAGAAAGAGAGGCCAGAGCAAATGGATTGTCATGCCCCGGTGGGCCGGCTCCCACTGAGGCTTATTCTACCATCTTGGCAGTTTGAGCCCTGAAGGAGGTTCCCTTATAAATGTCCCTGGTCTTCATTCAGGGACCAGTGGGACAAGTCTTCGCAACTGAGATGGCAGTCAGCTGGTAGTGCCGGTTCCCATGAAACTACCCTGATGGTGAGAAAAATAAAAAAATAAAAGGAAGCCAATTGTAAACAGCCAGGGACGATTTCTGCTCACCTGCATAGGGTTGAGCCGGGAAACATTACCACGGCCTGTTAGGGTATGGTCCTAACAAACTTGCAGGAATAGGGGCTACATACCCACAAAACTAGGTCACCACCCCCTACTGCACAAGCACTTTTTTTCTGAGGCAACTACAGCCTTACCTTGACCCACTCCCTTCTCTGTCCATCTCTACTCCGCTGCTACCCTGATCCATTCAGAAACTAGAAATCCCAGCATGCAACACAGACAAGGAGCAGGAGGCCTTCTGGGATATGTAGTGCTCCCAGGTCAGTGATCCAAGTGGTCCGAATTTTACAAGCTGTTTTTTGACCATAAGTTAGGATGCCAAAAATCTCAGCGCAAGGCTAAGATGCTGCTCCAAGAGTGTGAAGGGCTAGAGCACCCATCCCCACAGCTTTCACACTAGATCTCACTGCCCCTCTGTGGTCGGTTGGCTGTGGGCCTGTGTCCAGGCCCTTCACAGCCTCATCCAACCTGGGTGGGGCCTTGCTAATGCACAAATCTGTCATATCACTTATCTTTCCAAACATCATCAATGACTCCCTCCCCCTCCTCCTTATTAGGTTCAAGTTAAACTTGTTTGAGAGGCAGTCAAGAGTTTCAGAACCCAGCCCTTCCTGCAAGAGTTTGTGTTCTGACCCAATCAAACCCAAAGTAGCTCCCCAAAGTCTCTGCCTCTCTCCTCTTTATCTACTCCCCACCGCATCCAGAAGCCTCCACTGCCCACAGCTACTGGAGCCACTGCCAGCAACCACATGCTTGGATATCGGGGCCCCTGTGCTACCCACGCCCAGTGCTTGCCCCATGGGAAGCAGAAGTCCCGCTGCAAGGAGAGGGCTGTGGTTCTGGCATCCTCGGCTGCAACTTGGCAGAGAATCGCTCGTAAAACTGTTGTCTGGGGTTGGTTGGCATTCTAGCTAAATAGGCTTTTGTGGATTGGCCTGGGACCCAACTGCCCTGTATAAATGTTATTTGAGTGAATGTATGGCATTGTTTCCTTGGAGAAAAGCCCTCTAAGCTCAGAGCATTTGACCAAAAGTGACCTTTGGGGACACTCCCCTTTGTGCTCCGGGGGCAACCTCTGTGGGTTTGGCTCCAGTTGCAGAGAGAGTCCGGAGAAGCCTCAGCTCTGGCCCAGCTTGGCTGGGAGTGGGTGCGGGCAAGGATCTATTTAGGTCTGATCTTCCCTTGAGCTGAGGCCCAGGAGGAAGGGGAGGGGGTTGCCCAAAGCCCTTAGGACTTGGAGATGGAGACCAACAGCGTGAGTGATCCCGAAAACCTATCCACTGCCTGACCTCAAAAAGACGAGATCAGGGGGCTTCCCCTCCATTCGGCCTCCTCTTGGGTTGGGAGAGTGGGGGTTCAGTGGTGAGGAAGGAAGGGGCAACGTGTTAGGGATGTATTCCTCTTGCCCTTTGGAGAGCCGAGGTCTTGGCGCCGGCGCCAGGGGGCAGCAGAGGCGGAGAGATGCACGGAGGGGGGTTTGTATTTTAGGGGGGCTGGGCTTTGTTTTCACCTGCAAATAGTTTTCCTGCCCACCGTCGATGCCAAGCTGGGCTTCTAGACCCCGTAAGAGAGCTTCCTTGGATGGACCATGAGCTAGCTCCACCACTCTAGGGTTTCAGAGGAAGGAGTTCTGTCTTCCAGGACCGGGACAATCAAGGCTGTGCCGTCGGGGATCCACCAGGAGGGGGTGGGGGCGCTGCCTCCCGGGACTCGGGGTCCCTCCCCGGCCTCCCCTGGTGGGAGGGTGGCACGCGCGCACGGGCCCACATGCTCTCGGACACCCGCAGCCGCGCGTCCAGCGAGGAAGGGGTGCCCGGCTTGGGAGGAGGCCCTGGAGTAAATTTTATTCTAGTGCCAGGGCGGGAGGGAGCCGGGAAATGCTGCGCGAGGAGCGGAAGCCCCAGGAGAGGTGGGGAGGCCAGCTAGGGATGCCTGGCTGAGCGGCTGCCCTGAACAGACCCAGAGGGCACAGAGCTACTGAATAAGCCTTGAGAGGGGCCGCTGGGGAAGGAGTAAGTCGGGCCCGCACAGCACACGATGGGACGAGGACGAGGACGAGGACGGTGCACTTGACACAGAGAGAAGCCTGGAAGGGCATAGCCGGTAATACTGGCAGCTGTGGGTGACCTTGGACCACACCGGCCACCAGGACCATAGCACACTTGAAGGGGAAGGATGAGGTGACCAGAGGCACAGGGGCAGGGAGCGTTGCCTTGCACGTGAGCCTCAGTCTCCTCATTTGCAAAGAGTTTGGACTAGCCCTTGTGAGGCTTCCAGCCCTTCCAGCCCTTCCAGCCCTTCCAGCCCTTCCAGCCCCGAGGTCCCTAAAGATGGGAAATGGGGGTGCGGGGAGGCCATGTTTGACCCGGACACGAGGAAGACAGGCACACCCTCAGCCAGAAACAACCAGCACTGGTGTCGGCGGAACCCTGGCTCCCCACCCGACGTCACTGGGGGATCAGTTCGTGAGTCTGGACTTGACAGCCAGGTTTTATGAGCTCTTGCTGGGCCCTGACACCAGGGAAGGACAGGCCCTCAGGGGAAAGGGATTAAGCCTTCCATTTCTGGTAAAGGCTCAGCCGGCAAAGAGGGATACGGGTCGGGGTCTGGGGTGAGGGTTGAAATAACAACACAAGCACCACACACATGTGCCCCGGGAGGAGACGATCACATTATTTAACCATCAGTCAGAAAGGACACGGTCGTAGGGCTAGACAAGGTCCTGGGAGTCCCTTCCATCCAGACACCACACATTAACCCTTCCATAAGCGGGATCAGGGAAGGTGAGGGGGCGCTCAGGGGTGGGACCAGGGTGTCCAGGAAGGCAGTGGGATCCTTGGGGGCTCAGAGCCGTGAGACTGACGAGCTGATAAAGATGAATCTCGGTATTTCAACAGTGCTCAATACAGGCCCTGCTCTCACCCCTCACCCTTCCGTTTCCCCGCAGGGGGTGCGGTGCGCTCCCCAAGTTGCAGGCAGTTCCTGCAAGCCCCAGACCAAGTGAGAGACAGCCGGTGTGTGGGTCAGGGAGCTAAACACCCGGAGGCAGAGCGGAGAAAGCCCCACCCCGGGCAGAGAGAGTCAGACCCTGAGGCAAAGGAGACCATATATTCCAACATTCACAGTGGGTGCTACAGGCGGGCTGTGAGGGAGGTGGGGTTTGGCCTGAAAACGTCCCCCCACAGTCACTGAGGAAAGCCCTGAGGCGAGGAGGAGGGTGCCGGGGCTCACCCTTGGAGAGCCCTGTCTCCAAAGTCCGCTGATTTTTGTTGGCATTTCTCTATCTTTTTTTGTTCTTTTGTTCTCCACTCTTTAAATAACTAAAATAATTACTTTTAAATACAAAATACACAGTGTCCTTTCTCTTCTCTTCCACTTGTTTGGGGGTGGTTGGGAGGTGAGTTTTAAATAAGGGTCCCGGCTGTCTAACAGGTCACGGGCTCCAGGTGGGAGGGCCAAGAGCCCCAGATGCCACCCCTCCCCTGGGGCGCCCGGCGCACGCTTCCCCCCTCCCCTGGTCTGCCCCTGACTGGGGGCTCTCGTGCCCTGGCCCGAAGCCCCCTAGCTGGTGAGGAGCCCTCTTGGGAGGTGGCACAGAGCTGATGCTGTGGGATTCCAGGTGGGCCTGGTTTCGGTGGACGGGGTCAGACGAAGAAGGTCCTAGCCCATGAAGCAGACGGGTCCCAGCAGCACCCCTCCCCGCTGAGGGGGGGCCCCCAGGTCTGAGAAGGAGGCGTCCAGCACTGGTAGCTGCTCCAGCACGGGTGTCCGCACCTCCAGCACCGTCCGGCCTTGCTGTGTCTTGAGGGGGACACGGGAGAGGGGGAGCAGTGAGCATGGTGGAGGGGCGTGCACACACCCCCCCCCACAGGTGCTCCAGCCTCAGGACCAAGCTCGCCTCCCCTCTGAGCCCCCTGACATGCTGTTCCTCCCAATCCTTGTCACGCGGCCAGACTTGCTAGATTTTCTTCCTCAAACGTCCCCCAGAGAGCAGGGACTGGGAAAGCTGGGGAGCTTGGGGGTATGTGTGCGTGTGCATGTGTGTGCCCACACGTGCATGTGCTCACCAGCAGTCTGTGCAGGTTTGGGTTTGTCTTTGAGATTAACCCCCTGTGGTGGTCGTGTGAGTCAGTGTGACTCCACAGGGGTGTGTAAACACGTGTCTGTGGTGTAACTGTGTGATAATGTCAGACACGATTCCCCATGTGCGTGCCCGTGTGACCCTGTCCAGACGGCGCTGGGGTGTAAGTACATCCTGTGGGCATCTGTGTGCTCCTGTGCCTTCACAGGGAGGGGGTGGTTTGCACCCTTGCCTGTGTCTGTCCGGCAACCCATGGAAATGTGTGCACGAGCCTGAGTGACTCACTCTGGGTGATGCTGGGGTGCGCACAGAGATGAACCCCCTTCCATCCTCCCCACCCTCCTCGCCCCCGTCAGCGCCCCCTCAGGGGTATCTGACACCAAGAAGCTGGACGCCTCCTGCTCTTCCTGGGTGTCTCCGCCTAAAGGGTCTTCCTGCAGCCTGACCTGGGGAGGCACCCTGACCCAGCTCTTCCTGCTTCCCACCTGACAGCCGTCTCTGAATTCCTTGACATAGGGGCTGGTCTCCAGGCTCAGCTCGTCCTCATTGGCCCCCCGGAGCTTCAGGGGGCCACCTTGGGCCACCCCAGAGCAGGGGTAGGAGACATCCTGGTGGGCTGAGACGCTGAGCAGCCGCAGGAAGGTGAGCTGGACCACGCCGACCGGGGAGCCTTCTGAGTCCACGTAAGAGAACTGGCGGGAGAGAGGCTGGCGGTGAGGGGCAGACAGAGCAGGGCTTGCGGAGCACCTACAGAAGCTTCAGGGGCAGGGAATGGGCGGGCAGAAAGGGCTGCGGGAGAAATGAGGGGCCAGAGCAGGAGCCCGGGGCTGACTGAGGGGAAACAGAAGGCAAGCTTTGTCTTGGGCTGTCGAGGGAAGGGGCAGTGGGCTGGTGGTGAGAAAGGGAGAGTCAAGGAAAGAAGGGGCGCAGACTCTGTAGGGCCAGGGTGCCTGAAACCCAGAAGCCACTGGGGTGTGAGTGGGGCAGGGGAGGGAAGGGGGGCAGCGCTCACTTGCGTGACATCATCCCGGGGCGTCACACATGTTTCCCCTCCAGCTGTAAAGTTGCAGAAAACCCGGAAGGCATCCCGAGCGCAGCCCTGGTTGGGGTCAACCCAGTACTCTCCTGTTGGGTGAGGGAGAGGGAAGGGTCAGGGCCCCTACAGGCTGGACCCAAGACACTCCTTGCCCCCCTTCCCACTCCCCACCCTGCTGCTCCAACCCCCCACCCTCCCCGCCATCCCTCCCCACCCACCATCCCTCCCCACCATGCCCTCAGTCTCCAGGTCCCACTGTCCCCCGGAATCCCCCAACACTGCCCACCCTACTTCACACTCCATCACCACCTTCCACCCCTGCCCGCCTGTGGCACCCCTCCCTGCAGCAGTACCCCCAGACCTCCGAAGGAGGCAGGAGCACTGACACGGTACATCGGTACAATATGTGGCCGCAGATTTGAACGCGTGCCCGTCTGAGTAAATGCAAGCACATGTGTACACGTGCGTATGTTTGTCACCTCCTGCAGGCAGCGGCTGATTGTGAGCCGACACACCAGGAGGACCAGATCAGCTGTCAGATGCTGAAAGACTTCACACCTAGTTGGTGGAGACCCGCCTTTCCGAGCCCCTCGCCCCTCGCCCCGCCCCACGCCTTCCCCAAGAAGTCCCTGTGCCCAGTCCGCTCTCTATTCTGTTGTCACGCTGTCGCCTGAGGCCGCACTGACCGTCGGGCAGCTCCGGGTGGCAGAGCTTCAGGTCCTGGCAGGTGCGGGCGGGGCTGTCCTGGGTCCCTGTCGGCCGCCTCATCTGCTCAATCTCCTCCCGCAGGGAGTCCAGGGAGCCAAAGATCTCCTCCAGCCCCCCAGCACTGCCCGGAGCCCCCCCAGTCGGCATGGCCTCATCCTCCTGCATCAGGCGGCTTCCGTCCACCGAGCGCCGAGTCTTCTTGGGCATCTGGATGGGCAGGGGCTGGATCACCTCGCCCGGGGGCCCCTGGATGGAGGGACGAATGGAGAGGGTGAGAGACAAGGCTGAGAGGAGGGGGAAGCCAAGAAACTCCGGGAAAGAGAGGCAGAGGCGGAGCAGCAGGCCCTGGCTTGTAACTCACCGGGTGTCCTGGAGGACCCTGGACGCCCTTCTCTCCCTTGGGTCCTGCTGGGCCCTGCCAAAGGAGTAAGTGAGCTCATGGAGGAATCGAGGGGTCACACATGCAATCAAGGCTGCAGAAGGGTCAAGTCAGTCTCTGGGCTGGGAAGGAGCAGCTCCGCTGGAGGGAGCGTGTTTGTGCTGGAGAGGAACTGTCAAGTCCAGCCGGGGGAAGGGGACAGAGCTCAGAGCCAGCTGGGGGTCACTCACTGTGGCTCCTTTGGCTCCTTTGGGGCCAGCAGGTCCCTGTGAAATGAGGAACAAAAAAGAGAGGGTCACCACGGGGGAGGGGTGGGACATGGAGGAATGGAGAGGCAAAGTCATGAGTCCACAGGAGGGGCAGGTGTGAGGGGACCCGGGGACGTGCGGGAGGCCCTGGATGGGGGAGGAAACATGTGTAAGGACATATGGAGGACACGGGGGCCTATTCCGCATCAGCCGGTGGTTGCCATGGAAGCCACTGGGGGATTATGGAGGGGGAAGCAGTAGGGTTTAGGGGATTTAGTGAGGAACAGATGGGGTACTCACAGGGAGGCCAGGAGGCCCTCCAGGACCGATAGGGCCAGATGCTCCCGGGATACCCTAGGAAGGAGAGGGCCATGATTTAACTGGGTCCTCCTCCACACCCCCCACACCCCCTCCTTACCACCCAGCTGAGTCTCCACCTCCCCCCTACCCACCCCCACCACGAATCCCCACACTCATCCTCCCAGACCTTCCAGGGCCATGTCCTCACCGTCTCTCCCTTCTGTCCAGCAGAGCCCTGAGGGCCAGGAAGTCCCCGATCACCCTTCTCTCCCTGCTCCCCAGGGGGCCCGATCAGTCCGATGAGACCTGGGTGACCCTAGAGAAGGGACGGGTGGTCAGAGGGAGGCAGAGAGGAGACACACGGATGCAGAAGAAGGAGCCCACAGGGGTCACGGCCCGAAAGACAAGACAGACCCAGGCACGGGGGCTGAGGACAGAGCAGGGCCTGTGAACAGTCCTCACTGAGTAAGGACCCCCAAGTCTCGGTGTTGGAGCCCTGAAGCACAGTGGTGGGTCCTCAGGGTCCCCACAGACTTCCGGGCTGAGGGTGAGCGGAGACACCTGGCCACACATCTGTCACTCACCTTCTCGCCCTTGGCTCCAATGTCACCTCGGAGGCCAGGAAGCCCCGGGGGGCCCTGTGGGGAGATAGGAAGTCATTCTCTCCACAGAAAGTTGGGACCAAGCTCTCCCCACCACCATGTCTCACCTCCTCCAGGGCTCAGCTGGATGCCCACTGCCCAAGGGCACCACCATCCTCACCCCACTCACCCCACCCAATCCAGTCACTCACCAAAGGACCTGGAGGTCCTGCCTGGCCTGTGGCCCCAGGACGGCCTTGCTGACCCTGCAGATTCAAGGGGACGACAGAGATGAGGAGAACTGTCCCCACATGGGCACCCCTCCAAAGGCCCCTGACCCCTCCTGCCCCCAGCCAAGCCTCTCCACTCCATGACTCACCACTGAGCCCGGGAGTCCCCTTAGACCATCAGGACCAGGTTTCCCTGCTGGGCCTGCTGGACCCACAGGGCCTGTCTTCCCTGGGGCACCCACAGCACCAGGATCCCCCTGAAACATGTACAGGGGATGAGTCTTAAAGGGCAGGGGGAAAGGGTGGGGTGGGGGTAGGGGTTCAAGGTGGACAGGATGAAGCAGAGAGGAGGGGCCAAACCCCAGGAGCCCCTGGAGCAGGAACAGGAATAAGTATAGGGAACCGCCCTCGAGACGAGAGGCTCAACATGGGGCAGACATCTGGAGAGAGGGATCTGCGGAAGCAGAGGCAGACGATGGAGGGAATATTCCAGCGTCCGGGATGGCCTCTCGCTCACCTTGGCTCCCTTCTCTCCTTGCCGCCCCTCAGGACCAGGGGTGCCGGCAGGACCCTGCAGATGGAGACAGGAAGGAAAAGTCGACGAGGTAGTGAGACGCCAGGCTCAGCTGCTTTCCCCTCCCGTCCCTCCCGTCCTCCTGGCTCCGGCGACCGTGAGCCTGTCCATGTGCACGCACACACACACACACACACACACACACACACGCACACACACACACACTTGCGCGTGCACCAACAGTCACAGAAGCTGATTCACAGATGAGCTGGTACAGCTGTACCGGTTGTTAAAATACCGAGGAGTTCCGTGTATTCGCCGAAGAGCCACCTGCCCACACACCGTCTAGTGCCCCACCTTCTACCCCGGCGACTAGAGGGTTAATCCTTGGCCCAGCAGGGGCCCTCCCGGAAGAGGACCCTTCCTGCAGTGCCCTTTCGGATCAGTTGATGAGTAACCACCACCCCCCACGCCTCCAGTAAGAACATACACAGCAAAGCCCAGGAACGGACATACTCACTTGTACTCGGCACACTTACAAATACAAGTGTTCACACACACGCACCCCATGCCCGGGCACCTCCCTGCACATCCCATCTCCACTCTCCCCATCGTCTATCCACCCGGCCCAAGGACTGCCCCTCAAGGTCCCGGATGTCCACCTCACTTACCCGCTTCCCAAGTGGTCCAGGGGGTCCATTCTCCCCAGTGGGACCAGGGGAGCCCTATGGGGGGAAGAACAGGGGTGGGTGAGTGTTTAGCCTCCAGCCAATGGACCTCAGGAGTGGGGCATAAAAAGGGGTCATGGGCCTGAAGCCTTGGGCTCCGTAGTGGAGGGAGGGGTCACTGGTCACTCACAGGCTGTCCGGGCTCGCCATCCTCTCCTCGGTCACCCTTCGCACCATCCTGGCCCTGCAGGGATGAAGCAAGGTCAGGGGTTGCCCCAACCTGGCTGGCGTCACCCCCAAAACTGCCAATCCTCCCATCCCTCTGCCTGCCCTGCCCCCAGCTTCCCACACTCAAGCCGTCAGCAGGAGCCCGCCCTCTACCCGCTTTCCCCTCCCTCGGGCAGACTTACTCGAGGGCCGCCTTCTCCAGGAGGGCCAGGATCACCAGGAAAACCAACAGGACCCTAACGCAGAGAAGAGAGTCAAGGCCCCACCCCCGGACGCCCGCCCAGAGCACATGTCACGCTCTCCCTCTCTGCAGCCAGCGTCTGGTGCACAGCCTGGGGAGGTGGTCTCCTGCACTCTCTCTTCCCCACCGCATGCACTCGTGCCTTCCGGGGCTTTCAGTGAATTCATCAGAAGGCATCGCTCACTCTCTCTCTCTGGATTTCACACCCCCTACATCCCTCCCAGGAGACCTCATTCCCAGAGCCTTCCACCCACGTGCCCCCCCATTCCTGGGTTCCCCCTCCTCCCAGCCCCTCCCGCTCACACACTCACATTCCCAAGCCTCTCATTCACAAGGCCCTCCTCCCAGCCCCTCCCCCAGACTCACAGGGTTCCCTTTGGGGCCATCATCACCGGTGGGGCCTTTAGGCCCAGGTGGTCCTGCCTCTCCTGGTTGCCCCGACTCTCCTTTCTCCCCACGTTCCCCGCGTGGGCCCTGAAGGATGAGTAGAGGGTATAGATGGTCCCAAAGGGGTCTCAGAGATCAAGGATGCAGCCCCTGCTTCCAAGACACCTTCAGCCTCCCCTTCACCCCCTCAGTGACAGCGGGATGCTCATGCTTGCAGAAAGTCAAGCCCATAGGGAGTCCTCTGGTCCCTCTTCCCTTCAAAGAAAGAGCATGGGGCTCACTCAGACCCAGGGGTCCAGCCTCACAGAGCATTAGCAGCACAGGCTCCCGGGCTGTAGAGGGCTCCAGCTCCGGGAGGTCATAGTAACAGGGGGCTGGGGGTGAGGAGGGTGATGGGGATTAGGGAGCAAGGCCTCAGAGATTTCACTCACCTTGACACCTGGCTCACCCTGGACCCCTGGAGAGCCTGACTCTCCCGGCTCCCCCTGCAAGGAGATTGGGTTCAAAAACTTCCTTTCCCCCCAAAATCTTGATATTCCCCGTATCTCATTCTCTTTTGCCCCACCCCCATTCAAAACTGGCAGAAGTCCAACCCTCACACCCACCCCGAGACAGAGTCCCTTCATTCGCCCCCTTCCCAGTTACCTTCTCTCCAGGGGGACCCAGGTTCCCAACACCTCCCGGGGGACCTTGCGGACCCTGGAAGAGGAACAGAAGTGGGAGTCATTGCTCCAGGGAGGAGGCAGAGCCTGAATGAGCACCCCGAGGTCACAGCGGTGAGACAGTGGGGGGTCTTCCAGGGCCCGCGACGTCTCACGGCAGCTGAGGTGAGACTAGAGTTTATAGTCTGGGGAAAGGGAGGCAGGACCGGCCACAGTGATCTGAGAGGACTCACATCAGCTCCATTGGGTCCAGCTGGGCCTCGAGGTCCTGGGGGGCCGGGCGGTCCCTGGGGAAAACAGACACAGCAGAGATGGGGAAGGGAAGGGGATGAACGAGCCCTGGGCACACAGGAATGGCAGAGGGTTGGGTGAGGTAGACGGCCTGGGAGGGGGCAGCCCTGCCAGGAAGCAGCCTGCAGGGAGCAGGGGATGTTGGGGTGCTGGATGGGGGGAGAGACTCGTAGGTGGGGTTGGGGCCATGGGGTCACACGGTCAGTGGGGTCACACTCACCATAGGGCCCACATCTCCTGTTTCTCCCTTCTCACCCGAGGGGCCTGGCAAACCCTGTGCGGGGGTACACACAGCACAGACCCAGATGACCAACCCAGCGGAGTACAGCTCCAAGTACACAGAGCCTCCAGTGCCCTTCCCTCTGATCGCACATGCCCCCCGGCCCGTCCTCAGTCCCACCTCCCCAGTCCTCAGCAGCAGCGACTGGTCATCAGACCCATCCTGACCCCACCTCTCAGCCCCTGCCTCTACCCTCCCCCGCAACTCACCTGTAGGCCAATGGGTCCTGGGGGCCCATTGAATCCCCTCGTTCCTTCGTCACCTTTGGCTCCAAAGTGTCCCTGGGGTCCCCGAGCTCCGGGCTCCCCATCTGCTCCCTGCGGTGGAGGGAGGGCAGGGACAAGGACACAGAGATGGTCACGGGTCAGGAGCTCTCTGTGCACGGACCCCGCACCGAGCTGGGCACCAGGCCCAGAGCCCCCACTCCCACACTCAACCCCGAGGGCAAAGGGGAACTGAGGGCAGACTAGAAGTTGCCAGTGCCCCTGGGGGGCAGGGAGGGGGGCGCACGGGCATCAGTCACTCACCGCGGCTCCAGGCTGCCCCACAGGACCAAGGGGTCCAGGGGGTCCGGGAGGGCCCTGGGGGGAAAAGGAAAGTCAGAGACACCAAGACAGGGAGAGAGAGCAGGTGGAACGAGACTAAAGGCTAGAGCTCAGAAGTCAAAAGTCACAGTCACTTACATGTTCACCCTTATTCCCTTTAGTGCCCTTCTGTCCCGGGTCTCCCACCTCACCCTGTGGGGACAAGGCAGGTGAGATATTAGAGAAAAGACCCAGGAGGGGCAGGGAGAATAAGACAGGGATGGGGGTGGGAGGCATGCGCAGGTCAGCGATCTCATCTGGAAAGACAGGGCCCAGGGTCTGTAGGTTCCCACACCTTGTCTCCATCCTCTCCTGCCACGCCTGGGGGTCCAGCAGGACCAGGAAGCCCCACAGGACCCTGCACCCCATCTCGGCCGGTTGGACCAATGGGGCCCTTCTCACCCTGGAAGAAAAGAAGAAAGGAGTCATGACCCGGAGACGACCCTCCCCCTCAAACACCCTCACAGGAAACCCTCCCTAGCCCAGCAGCTCATGGCTCACAGAACCGCCCCCCCCCAGTGTCTCTCCCCAGGGACCCCATACTCACCGGGACACCTTTCTCTCCTGCAGCTCCAGGGGGACCCTGTGGGCCTGGGCGCCCCGGGGGGCCAATGGGTCCCCCCGATCCTGCTGCACCTCGCTCCCCAGGGGAGCCCTGAGACAGAAAATGGGGTCAGACCCCCACGGAAGACACCTCAGCCCACCCGCACCAGAGGAGCCCTGGCCGCGGGTCCCAGGAGAATAGCCCCAAATTGAATACACAGTGACGGATCCTAGACCCCCTCCGCCCAGTCCCACAACCCTGCCTAGATCCAGATGCCCCTCTTCATCCCTCCTCACCCACCCTTTCCCGGCTCCTCCCGCCCGCCCCTCAGGACCCCCAGACTCACTGCAGGGCCAGGGGGGCCAGCCGGACCTTCATTTCCCTTCAAGCCAGGTCCACCCTATGAACCAGAGGTTGGGAGCCACAGATGGGAGTCAGGAAGGCAGGACATTACAAGAATGAGGGTCCAAGAGATACGCAGGGAAGGATGAGGGGAGGGAAGGGGAGGTGAGGCAGACCTGGAGAGATGGGCGTGGGGGTGACACTGAGCGACTCCAGGCCGCCCAGTGACTTGTTGGGACACTGGGATCACACTCACGGCAGTGCCGGGGAGGCCTCTCTCTCCTGGGAAGCCCCTCAGACCAGCAGGTCCATCCTTCCCTGGAGCCCCTGGGGGACCAGGGTCACCCTAAGATGAGACGAAAGGTCATGAGCCACACATGCTCCCAAATAGGACAGAGAGATCTCTGGCTTTTCTTAAATCCCTGATTATCTGTTCCCTTCAGCACCCCAACCCTAGGCTCCCAAGTTCCCTTCTGCCTGGCCCTTTACAGACCTTTGTTCCTTCTTTTCCAGCTGTTCCAGTCAGTCCCTGCTCTCCCGGGGGGCCTGGGGGGCCCGGATGACCTCTCTCCCCCATGGGCCCGGTTTCTCCTGCTGCTCCCTAAGAAAGAGACAGAAAGACTCCAGCTCAGACCCACTGCCCCCCTCCCTGCCCAAAGAGGCCACCCTGCCACCCTAAAATGACCCCTCTGGACCCCCTTTATCCCCACCCCAAGGCTAGTGGGGAATTCCTAGGGCTCTCCTAGGCCACTGCGCCAGGGTATAGTTCCCCGGTTTGGGGTAACTGCACCACCCCACGTCCCCACCCTCTGGGACACGAGATGAGAACTGGCCCAGTTGAGACCCTGCTCCAAACCTCAACCCCGGCGTCCAGGTCAGGCAAAGCAGGGGCTGGGGCATGCGATCGGGAAAAGGGAAAAGAGGGACAAACAAACCAACTCCAGGGTCTGGGGTCCCTCTCCCCAGGGGGCAGACGTACCTGAGGTCCCACCACCCCTGGAGGGCCAGGGGGGCCAGTCTTCCCTTGGAAAC
Organism: Ailurus styani; assembly: GCA_002007465.1. NCBI lineage: Eukaryota > Metazoa > Chordata > Mammalia > Carnivora > Ailuridae > Ailurus > Ailurus styani. Next base: position 4,722,256 of record LNAC01000077.1, on the reverse strand, counting down.
CCTGAGAGAGGGAGAGGAGAGAGCAGTCAAAGCATGTCAGGTACAGACACTGTGGGGCCGACCCCAGGTTCCTGGAGGAAGGGCACAGTCACCACGGAGTCCTTGGTCATGGGTCTGAGCAGCACCGGATGATCACTCTGCCAGAAGAATCTCCCTGGTGGGCCTTCCAGATAGTTCTGGAAGGTCTGAGGCGGCCAGGGGCATTACTTACCACTTCTCCTCTCTGGCCTGGGTGTCCCGGCAGCCCGTCCTTCCCAGGGGGACCCTAGAAGGGGTTCAGGCGTCGGGTGAACTCTGGACTGGGAAGGAGGATGGAGAAGTAGGATTCACAGAACACGAACAGGTCAGAGGTCAGCTTACCGGAGGTCCTTTGGGGCCAGGAAATCCATTGGGGCCTTGAGGTCCAGGGAGACCCTAGAGACGGCCAGGTTGAGTGAGGAGAATGGGCAGGGGGTGCAGCTTCCCCGGCCCCCCTACCCAGGGTGAGAGGGCGAGGGGTCCACTCGGGCTCCCCGGAGAGCACTGGGGAGCAGGAGACTCAAGCCGTACTCACCCTTTCTCCGGGGGGCCCATGGGGGCCATCACCACCTGATGTTCCCTGCGGGGATGGGGAAAGAGAGTCAGAGGGCAAGAGGTGCCGCCTTCTAGCTCTGCTGCAGGTCAGAGGAGTCAACGGGGGGCCGGGCTAAGGGGCAGATGGTGGATGGAGTTTTGCCAGGACCACTAACCTTAGCGCCGGACTTCCCAGTGGCACCTCGGGGTCCCCGCTGACCCCGTGGACCCTAGAGAGAGGGGAGGGCAGTTGTCAGAAAAACCCAAATGCACCTCTTTGGATCTTGAGCCACATGTCTGCCCCCCGCACTCACCGTGGGGCCCCGCTCTCCCCGAGGTCCTGACTTCCCCGACAGGCCCTGGGGGGAGGGAAGCAGAAACAACACATCACCCGGGGCGTGATCCCTCCCACGGGGCAGCCCTGCCCTCCGCACCCTGTCCCTTCCCCCAGCTCACCCGGGCTCCCTTCTCTCCACTGGCGCCAGGAAAACCAGGAAATCCCAGGGACCCCTGGTGAGGATGGAGAAGGAGAAAATTGAGACATCATGAAAACGGAGGGTCTAGAAGAGTCAGCGGGGGTCAGGAGAGGTGATGGAGGGAGCAGGGTGGGAGGCCTGGGCTCTTCCAAGAACTAGGGGGCCTTGGACAAAGCCCCCCATGGCTGCCTGGCCCTCTGTTTCCCCAGCTGTAGAATGGGGCTGGGCTAAGTTAGCTCTAGGGTGCCCCACTGCTCTCAGTCTGTGCTTCCTGGAAGCAGGGGTCAGAGAAGGGAAGAAGAGAAGGGGGCACAAGTGGGGCATCATATCACCTTGGGACCCTGGCGTCCAGGGTAACCAGGCAGACCAGGAACACCCAGCTTGCCCTGTGGAGAGACCGGAAACAGTCAGGAGCAAGAGGAATCACGGACACCACACCATCCCTGGAGACCCCAAGCCCCAGAGACGGAAGCCAGCCCCCACCCAGGGAGCCTCCCCAGCAAACCTCCAGCCCCTGGCCCCTCCTCTCCTACTGCACAGGCTGCCTGGCTTTTGTCCTCTCTCCTCCCTGAGAGTGGATTTTCCCCAACTCTGGGGCTGTGATCTCGCCTCCTCCGCATCTTTAAATCCACAGCTCCATTGAGCTCCGTGATCTAGCCCGTGCCTACCAGCCAACCTCAGCTCCCTTCGCCAACACATACACCTGCGCCACTGAGAGCAGTCCCCTTGCAGGTTCACATACACCACATCAGGACCAGCTCTGCACCCCCCCACCCGTGTCTGCATCACCCCAAGCCCCCCTGGCATGCACCCCCTTCCTCCTGGTGCTTCAGGGCCCGCCTTGCCCAGCCAGTGGTGAAGCAGAGGTTGGGAGCTGGGATCCTGCGGCCTGCCTGCCTGGGCCCAAACACAGGCCATGCCCCTCACTGGCTGTGGTACTAACAAGCATCTTTACTTGTTAAAGTGAACGCTCTCTGCAACCCGGGGCTTAGGACAAGCAGGCACGGGGTTGGCCCTCGGTGAGGTTAGCTCTGCAGGTCTGCACTCACCTCCTCTCTGACTCTCCCTTCTTGCAATTCCTGCTCCTCTAAGTTTGGACACATTTTCCCTCTGCCTTTTACCTACATCCCTTACGCCAGCCTCATGCCTTGTCCCCACCTCTATGCCATGTAAATTCTCATGACATGGACTTTTCCTTGACTTCTTATATATCCCCACCCCCAACTGTCGGTGGCCAGGGGGGTGCCTTCTACAGAGAGGAGCATCATTAATGTATAGTGGTGTTCAAATGACTGCTGGACTCCAGCTGTGGGCACCCCCAAGCCCACCCTGATCCCAGTGCCAAGGCCCTCATCCCCTCCACGTCCCCCATCACCTTTTCGCCCATGAGCCCCGGGGGGCCAGGGTCTCCAGTGGGTCCAGTGCGTCCCTTCGGCCCCTCGGGACCATCTTCTCCCCTGGAACCAGGAACTCCAACCTCTCCCTGGATAAGACAGCCGAAGAGGTGAGTGTCAGGGACCGGTGATGCGGGCTGGGCCCCAAGAGGAGAGGTGGGCCCCGGTGAGGCCGAGTAGGGCCCCGAAGCTACTGCAGGACAGGGAGCCCCACAAGGACAGAGCACTGTGACTATCAGGCTGGGGGGATGCAGACTGTGCAGGCTGTCATCCTGCTGGGGTCAGGCTCCAAGGGAGAAGAGCACTGGAGATGGGGAGTCTGGGGTTTCAGGAAATAGGCTGGTGACTGGGGGCTCCAACAGGGAGGAACATCAGGACTTTGCGTTGAGGGGCCAGGGTGTGGGTTTCTACTCACCCTGTCACCTTTCACACCCATGTCCCCTTTGAACCCGGGAAAGCCATCCTCGCCCTGAGAAAGATGGGGGTGAGAGGTCACCAGAAATAGTGGGGGGTGAAGAGGTCAAATGGAGCATTTCAGAAAACATGGGTGGAAGGGTGGATTTAGGAGCTCAGAGCCGCGCAGGGGAGGCTGGAGGGAAGGAAGTGGGGCAAGAGCTGGGCAGAAGGGGTGGAGGTGCTGGGAGGCTGGGGGCACATCCCTCACCTTTTCACCCTTATGGCCCTTCAGACCACGAATTCCATCCACACCCTGGAATTAGGAGGGAGACAGAGACAGATCAGGGACGGGGGTTGGATTGGAAGGATCGAGCTCCTGAGCCCCCAGCTGGCTCCCCCGACCACAGTCCTTTATCTCCCAGCCTGGATGGCCATTACCTTGACACCTCGAGGTCCTGGGTATCCTAGAGGACCCTGAGGCCCAGACGGACCCTGGAAGAAGAAAGAAAAGTATCTACAAAGGGGTCTTGGTGTGTGACTGTGGAGGCCTCAGGGGGTGGGAGAAACGGTACAGACAACATCGGAGTATGGATAAGGATACAGGGCATGGGACTGAGAATATTTCAGAGCCACGGGAATGGTAAGACAAGGAAAACCCAAGGACTTTGGGGCCCTAGGGTCTGGGTGGAAACTCCTTCGTGGTGAAAGCAGGTATGGAAGATCTCACCTGGTTTCCTTTGGTTCCAGGAGGACCTTCCTTTCCAGGGTGACCCTGGGGATAGGGTAAGGACATTGTGACCACTGGCCACTGTGGTCCCTGCACCCCTCCCTTCACTTCTTTAACCCCACTTCCACTTGTGGCCCTAATGAAGCCAGCTGACCAGGGGCAGGCACCACCAGTGACCTCCCAGTATGAGGGACGCACTGTGTGGATAGACACCAAGCGCACTTGGAGGTCATTCCCTGGGGTAAAGGGTCAAGCAGAATTTGGATTAAGAGATGGGGACCCACTCACCGGAGGTCCATCGGAGCCAGGCATGCCAGGGAGCCCTGGTTTCCCTCGAGGACCCTGCAGGAAGATGAGGAGGTGCAGGGTCACAAGAGGGATCAGCTCATACCAAGGCTGAAGTCCTAGCCACACGTTTAGGCTCTCCCTACAACCCACCCCACCCAACACATCTCCTGTCACCCAATCACTTAGTCACTTACTTTCTCTCCATGAGGCCCAATGGCACCCTGGGGCCCAGGGAGACCCTACAGAGAGAGAGAGAGAGAGAGAGAGAAGTCACAGGCGCCCCACGGGGGTGGGCTGCTCTCTCCTGTAGCCAGCCTCCCCATTCAGAGTATGAACAGTGGAACTTGAGCCCCTTAATTTCCATCCAGGGTCTGACCCTCTGTGGAAGCCCCGGGGAAGTTGTTAAAGATGGGGAGGGGTTGCACAGGACAACTCACCTGGGTTCCAGGAGTGCCCTGTTGTCCAGGAGGTCCTGGCTCTCCCTGGGGTCCCTAGAAACAAGCAACCAGGCAGACATCAAAAGAAGATGGTGACAGAACAAACTTAGGGCAGAGAGCTGAGTTCTAGCTAGGACAGCAGGAGCACAAGAACCAGAAGCAGGCAGGGTGTCAAAATGGTCACCAAGGAAACAGGACCTTGGCTAAGGTTCTCCATGCCCATTACTCACCAAGCTCCCTTTGGGGCCATGAGGACCATCCATGCCTCGGACTCCCTGAAACATGAGAGGGGCTTGAGCAGGCTGGAAGGTGGGGCCTGGGCCCTGGAAGGACCTGTGGTTTCTGGGAGGCCTGGCCATTCCAGAGGGTGGGACGGGGCAGCTTCACATTGGTCAGACCTCCAATCCATCCCAAACCTAAGCAAACATAGCCGGCCCAGACCCACAGGGCGTGGGTCTATGGGTCTGTGGGTTTGTGGGGTTTTGTTTTGTTTTTCTTAAAGATTTTTTTAAAGCTATGCTCAGGGCCTTTGGTGCATTGTACCAAAGGACCCTGCAAGGGCACCTGGGATTAAAGGCTGGAGCAGAGCGAGGTGGGGCCAGGGAGGGGGAACTGGAGGTGGGGGAAGAGGGGCAGGTAGGAAGGGCGGAGAGTTGGAAAGGTCAGGAGGTGAGGTGAGGGTCAGAAGTCAGGGAGAGGCACATACCGGGGGTCCAGGAATACCAGGTGGGCCTTTGGGGCCAAGGAGACCTCGAGGTCCCTGCAATCAGGTGAGGGGAAGATATGACATGCACAGGCAAGAGATAATGTGTCCCTTTTGTGCCCATATCCCTCCCCTGGCATCCCCAGAGCCCCAACCCTGACCCCCTAGTCACTCACCGACTCTCCAGGAAGTCCCCGGGGCCCAATCTCCCCATCATCTCCCTGGAGGAAGAGGACATGGTGAATCAGCCTCGCCCTCCACACCTCTCCCATACTGAGCCCCTGCCCTGGCCATAATACTTACCCGCTCTCCATCCTCACCAGGGGGTCCAGGAAGGCCCTGGGCACCAGTATCACCCTGGAAAATGGGGGAACAGGTAAGAAGGGCCTCAGAGCCCCCAGCTCAGGCAGATACTGACCCTCTTCAATTAATCAACCAGTTTCATCCATTGAGATCCTGCTGGGACCCTCAGCCTCCTTCCCTTGCCTTGAGCTCCCTACCTCCCCACCCTTCCACAGAAGGCCTATCCCCTCATCACAGTGAGTTACCCCCAATATACTTACCCGGTGTCCCTTCTCCCCAGGTAGCCCTGGGAGTCCATCAAAACCTCGGTCACCCTAGGGCAAGAGGGGCAGCCCGAGTGAGGTCCCAGCTCTTTTCCCTCCCCCTCCCTCCCTACTGTGTCCCGAGTGGGGAGGTGCCACTTCATGGGGGAAATCTTGGAAACTTGGTTATCCCCAGAAAACAAATGAGCTTAGATGGGGCTGGAAGTCACAGGCATCAGAGAGGGACCTATGCCTGTTACCTTCACTCCAGGTTCTCCAGGCATCCCTCGGGCTCCATCGGCACCCGCTCGGCCCTGAGGTGCAAAGGAAGTGTCAGAGCAAACAGAGGAACAATCCCCCACACTCCGAGTCCTATCTCTCACCCACACCCACCATACCCCCACTCACCCTTCGCCCAGCCTTGCCAGGAGGTCCTGTGAGGCCTTGAGGTCCTCTGGGGCCCTGGCGCGAGAGAGTGGGGCAGGGTTAAAGGGCATAGACAGAAAGGGAAGGACTGGATGGGGGATCAGATGGGTGGGGCTTGTCACCTGGGGTCCTAGGTCTCCTGATTCTCCTTTCAGGCCAGGGCTCCCAGGTTGTCCCTGTGACAGAGAGAGAGAGTGGCTATGTTGATGGACACACCCAACAATGAATTCAACAGTAGCAAAGTAACTTTCAACTTGGTCCCTTTCAGAATTATCCACACCCACACACACAAATAAAGAACTCCCTATCCCAATATCCAACACACTCACCAAGGGTCCAGGGCGGCCTGTGTATCCCATGGGGCCAGGAGGTCCCCGGAGCGCCAGCTAGGGGAGCAAGGGACACAGCAGAGTTGAAGAAGAGGCAGCAGGAGAACTCCCAACCCCAGTACATGCTCCAAATTGACCTTTCCACTCCTAATTCTCATTCTACTGCCTTGTATTCTTCCTAACTTTCCTCTCAGTCCCAAATAACCCAGACCTTATCCTGCCCCACATTTACTCCAACCTATCCTTTCAACCCCTCCTAAAGTCTTCACTTGCCCTCCATACCCCTCCCTTCACCAATATCCCCTCCAGCCTTACTTACCCGTGCCTGCTGCAAAATCGCCTGGGCCTGAGCCTCCTGGGCTGCCACCACAGGGCCCTTGTCACCCCCACCACTGCCAAACCGGAACTGAGGGGTAGAGAAAAAGAAAGATCCAGATTTTTTTCAGGAAACCCATGTGACCCTCCCAGCCAAAGCCTTCATCCAGCACTTCAGCCCCATCTCCCAGGTTCAGGGATGCCCCATGCCCTCCTCCAGGGTCTCCCATGGAACATTCTCAGATAATCACGTAGAGATTTTCAGAAACTCCACTCCTATTTTCCTCCCCCACTCTCTGGCTTCTTCCTCCAGGAAAACTCTCCTTTGGTTCCAGAGTCCCTGAAATGTAGGATTTTCTGCCCAGTTCTAGACAATACATGTTTGGTTCTAAGTCATCTAATGAGGCCCTAGTCCATCCACCTCGAAGATCAATCTCTTTGTGTTGGCAGTCTTTAGAGACTCCTCCTTAGCTTTCCTGGTCTTCTGGTTCTTGGGGACTGAACACAATACCCCTGCCCCTCCCATTCCAAAGCCCAGAAGACAACTCACTGGGAGCATGAGAGATGTGCCAGGAGGGCCAGGGGCCCCATCCGATCCAGGGAGCCCTGCTCTGCCAGGGGGGCCCTGGAATAGGGAGAAAATGAGGTAGGTGACAGTTAGGGAATGTTAGGGTCATTAGTATGAAACCCTCTACAGAATAAATATAGACTTCCCTACATCTTTCCTGAACTCTCCCACCCCCATACAGAAAAATGAGGGTGAGATACCAGATTACTCCCCTCCCCAACCACAGCCTGTCCTCCTTTCTGGGTGTTGGGGAGCACACCAGCCCCTTGTTCATTAATCAGCCAGCTAATGAGGAATTACTGAGCTTGGTGCCCCTGTTGGGTACAAGAGGCTCCTCTCTAGTCACACGCGCGCGCGCGCACACACACACACACACACACTACGCCATTACCCTCTCGCCAGGGTCTCCAACTGGGCCTGGGTTGCCCTGGATGCCAGGGGGACCAATCAACCCCTGAAGAACAAAAAAGGAGTGGGTCAGGTGTGGGCATTCAGATAGAAGAAGGGTATGTGGTTGAGGGGTAGTCGCTACAAAAGAGATTTGAGGATCTGGGAAGCTTTGGAAGGATTCTCCAGAGTTCTGAGAAGGAGGCCTGGGCATATGTGGGGAAGACACAGATCAGTGTGTAAGAAAAGAATGGAGGCTAATGGGTCACAGCTATACTTACCGCAGGGCCTTCTGGGCCAGGAGGCCCCTCCACTAGCATACCCTGTAGAACCAAAGGTTAAAAGTCAGAGGCTACAGGGCTAGCACCCCCACCTCCTTTTCTTCTGTCCCCTGCCTTCAGTTCAGTGACCAACAGTGACTTACAGGTTCCAGTACCGCAGGCTCCCCCTTCTCTCCCTTCAGCCCCCGGGGTCCACGGGCAGCCTGAAGAAGACACACATGTAACCCCCAGTGGGGTCTGTGAGCAGCTAGGACACCAGGACTGCCCCCAAACCAACGCCCACCTTCCCTCACTCTCAGATTCTCTGGAGACCTCCCCAACCCTATGTGTAAAATCTCCTAGCCCTCCCCTAAGACTCCCTCTTCACAGACCCCTCAGGCCTTCTAAGGAGACCTCAGGGCTCTCCACCTCCCAATTCCCAGCCCCATCTTAGCAAACAAACTTCCTCATTTCCCTGATGACCTCTTTCAGGAAGATCCTCACACACTTCCTGGAATTTCGGACCCCCAACATTCCCAAACCCTCTTCTGGAAGACCCTACCCTATTTCCCAAACTCCCTCCGACTCCAGGAATCCTTAAAACTTTAAGAAACTATCAACTACTTCACCCTTCCTGCATCTCTCTTAGATTGTGGATTGATTTTTATTGGGGTTTGAAGGGAGGGCATGGCTCCATATGAGAATCTGATATAATCTAAGAAGTCTTTTCCAGGAAAAAGAAAGTACATGCCCTTATGTACAGAATTTTTCTTAGAATGTCAAAGGGTTCACAAGTTAAAAACTTTCCAGACGTTAAACGGCCATACTCTAAGTAGAACTGCAGGGAAGTCCCCACTGATATCCCAAAGTCAGACCTCATAATGGTTTTTGGAAAAATACAGCTCTTGGGCTATTGCTCAAGCCCCAGAGCAGGCTCCCAGTTCCTCTCCCAGCAAGGACACTACACCCTTCCTCTGGCCCTCATTTATACTCCAAGCCCACCAGTTCCTTCTCTTCCACACTTCTCAGATGCCCACCCCCAACCCTGAGGCCAGAACCAAGATAAAGATGGGAAGGATGGAAATTATTCCCCACCCACCCAACTCTCCCAACAAAGATTTTCAGAATGCACCCCTTCACCTCCATCCTGACCAAACAGCAATGATGAATTTCCAAATTCTCCCAAATCCCAGATCAACCCCAAATTTCCAGAAAGCAGCAAAAGGAAAAGGCAGCATAGGGTCAAGGGTGGCAATATTAGAGAAGGAAAGTGTGGGACGAGACAGCGGAGTAAAGGAAGCAGCTCTAATTGCAATACAAGCAAAAGATGAGTGGAATAGACAGGAAATTTCCCAACTGAGAGGGAGTGGTTGAAAACATGGGAAACAATTAAGGGAGACATTTCAAAGGGACAAACACTTGGAAGCAAGAATGATGCCAGGGCCAAGAAAAATTAAAGATGGCCAAGATGGCTAGAAAATGAACTGGACAAACAGGAAGTGGTTGGACAGACAGGAAGCAGCCAAGAAAAGAAGATCCAGGAAGTGGACCTTCAACAACAACATGGCTACCATGACCAAGAGAAAGAAGAAGTTCACAAAACAGACAAAAAGTGACTCCTGGAAAGGGGATGATGACAACGAAAGGCAATTCTTCCAGAAAACACAAACATCAAGGCTAGTACACACAGGAAGTAGCCATGATAAATATCTAGGCCCACAATGGAAACTTTATGATTTGGATGACCTGAGACACACAGGAAGTGGCTTATTAGCAAAGGAAATTGTTATAAGACAGCATGAAAAACTAGAGCCAAAACATAAATAACTGCCTTTCAGTACAAACTGTCACAGTCACAGTCACCAAGATGGATGCCATGGCCAAGGAAGACAGGAAAGGACAGGTAGGGAGTGACCTGTAGGTTAGAAAACATGACATAAGAAGTTAGATCATTTGGCAGCAACATGGATAAGAAATTGTTTTTACCAAGAAGAAATGGTGGAGACAGACTGACAATGGACAAAAAGTAGGGGATTACTGGCCAAAAGCTTTATGAAATACAGCTTGATTGAGATAGGAAGTGGCCAAGAAAGACAGGAAGTGACCATAGGATTAAAAAAGAAAAAAAAATTGCAATTTCCCTGGACAGAAGGATCCATGAGTTGTCACAGGGCAAGATATTTGGCAAGTGAAAGCAGAAAGTCATCCTTTCAAGTAACATATACATCTTATATGAACAGAAAAAAGGCAAATCATCAATGGGAAGTAGCTTGCAGCCAATAGACAATAATCAGAAACAATATGAAGCAATTCTTACAGCCCCCACTGGAGGTTAAGAATGGAAGAGGAGCTCCTTTCACTTACGGCTCCCGAGGGGGCTGTCTCCGCAGACAGGGCAGGGCCAAGCTCCGTCTCCTCACGATAATCGTCCCCATAGCCATAGGTGTAATCGTAGGGCCCTGCTGGGGGGTCTGTGCCACCCTCCCCATATTCCTCTGTCAGGAACCTGTCGGCTGTGGAGGGGACCTGGAGATCTGTCTGCTCCTTCCCGGAGATGGGGAGGGAGAGGGGTAGATGGGGGCATTAGGGCTGAGAGGAGGTTTTCCCTGGACCCGATGGGTGTGGGGTCTGGCCCAAAGGATTCTGAGGGTAACTGGGACTGGAGTTTTTCTCCCAAGAAGAGCAAGGGAAGTGGTTGTATAGAAAGGGGAGGGCCATCAAAGGCCCCAAATGAGGAGAGATGCCCCAAAAATGGGCCTGGTGGGAAGAAATGATGAATTACAAGAAGGAAGAATGGTGGCCGGAAGGCTGGACACAGAGTAGACAGTCTGTGGAGGTAATGGTAGACAAAGGAGTGAGAATAATCAGAGAAATGGATGGAAAAACAGAGAACAGAAAAAGTGACAGGATTGGACAGAAGACTCCTGAGAACAGAAATATGATGAAAACCTTTTGACACCAACATGGGGAAGAGTTGTTGCAGAATCAAAGACTAATGGAAGGTGACACGGACACTGAAGAAAAATGGCTGTACTTAGAAAGATAAGCAGGCGGACAGGTCTGGAGTGACTGGAAGACCACAAATGGGTATGACAAAGAACCCTCCGGCCAGAGGAAGAGTTGATTCACCAAGATGACATGAGGCCAGGGGAGTGGGTCACAGATGCCCACTGCCCCCTGCTGGGTGAGGGTGGGGGATGGAGTTACCTCCTCAGGGGGTGGCAAGGGGCTTGATTCCAGGATTCCTTCCTCTTCACCTGGGGTGGGGTCCTAACCCCAAGGAGAAGGGGGAGAAGAGTAACATAGGGCAGAAAGGAAGGAGAGAGGTTAGCAGGAGGGGAGGCAAAGCAGCACCTTGTCCCCCACTGTGGGCGGTGTCTGTCTGTACTGGGGGTTGGGGGTGGGGGTAATCTCAGATCTTGCAGCCCCTTTGGAAGGGGGACAGTTTGGGGAGAGTAAATCTCCGAGGTCATAGAGATTTGGGGGCACAGATCTGGATGCCCCAGCTCTACCTGCCGGTAACCGCTTCCTCTGGTCCTGGGGGGGGCCCGGGCAGTGGGGGGAGCTGCCCGCCGAGCTGGGCGTCGGAAGGGGGGAGACAGGCCCCGTGCTGGGCCGGAACCTCCAATTCGAGAGGGCCTCCGGCCTGGTGAGGGGGACGCCTGCCGGGCTGCTGACCTCTTGGCAGGTGGGGTAGGCTTTCTGGGAGGGGTCCGATGCCCCCTGGGGGAAGGGGGAGCCCTGTGGTTGGGGCTCGGTGGCCTCTGTAGCAGAGAGACATGGGAGGGAGCAGTGAGGACACTCCCATAATCTAAATAAATGATGTCTCTCCCCAAATGTTAAGAGGGAAGGAAGGTGCCATAGGAGATGTCTGCAAGGGGTGGTGGGAGGAAGGGAAGAAATGAAGGGGCCCCTCAAGTTTACCTGATAATCAGGGGTCGTCCCTGCAGTCATCGCTTCGTAATAGGGGGTCTCGTAGTCATAGTAGAAAGACTCAGTGGGCTGGGGTTCGGGAAGGGGCAATGGGAATAGTAGGAAGAGGTAGGGGTATAAGGGTGAGTAGAGGGAGAGGAGGGGATGGTGTGGGGGTTTGGAAACAGGGTAGGATTTGGGGATGAAAGGAGAGGTTGGGGGTCAGGAGAGAGATGGGGAGAGGTGGGGGCGTGGGTCCCGCATGTGGGACAGAAGCAGACATGATTAAGAGATTGACCCTCCAACCTTCAGACCACTGACCCCAGATCACATCTGTCACCCTGTCTAGACCCCACCCACTCCAGAGTCTCCTTTCCCTCCCTCCCCTCACCACCACCCAGCCCTTTATTCTGCACCTCTACATGCAGGGGGACAGAGATTGGGCCCCAACACAGAATTCCATAGACCCAGCACTCTTCTGGGATTTTCTCTATCTGCTGCTCCTCCCCATTTCTCCTCCTAGGTCTTACCATTTCAACTTTTCTCCCTGGTTCTGTCTCTCCCCTACTCTGTTTGCCCGTCCTCTGTCCCTGCATCTTATCCCCCACACACTGCCCCCCAATCTCTTAATTCGAGGAAGGGATGGGAAACCCAAGGATACAGTTCCAGAAAGACTAGCAGAGGAAGGGAGACAAGAGCAAGGGACACAGCTGCCAGCCATGAAGTCTTTCATAATGACTCTTTTTATTTTTAATTGAAAATAAAAAGGTTGGGAAGAGGGAGTGATGGTTAGGAGAGGGAGGCATGGTTGGAGTGGCTCTAGTCGGGGTGGGGGGGGCGGTGGAGCCCAAAATAGGATGGGGAGCTCTGGAACATTGGGGGAATTCCCCTGGGGAGGTGTCTGGGCTCCTTCCCTCCCTGGAGTGTGCTGCGGTTTGGGGTTCACCCAGTTCCCTCACCTGTCGCTGAGGTTCCTGGTTTTGTGGCCTATGAAGTCTTGATGGCTGCTGCTTTGGAGATCTCTGGGCCCTGTGAGACTGTTGTTTCTGAGGTTTCTCCCTCCAAGCTCCCTCACACTCCAGCTCCTTCTGTTCACAGGATTCATAGGCAGCTTGCACCCCTGGGACAATGACAAGCTCCTGGATGTCACCCTGAAAAGATGTGGGGAATGAACTTCAAGGGAGGGAGGCAGAGAGAGTTTCAGAGAGAGAGATAGAGGATCAAGTCTGGGGTGCAGGTTAAGAGCCAATCCTAGGTAAAAGGACGTAATGGGAGAAGGTCATTATCAGCCGTCCCATGAACACAGCCCTTTTCAGTTTTCAAAGGACCTTCTCATCCATAATCCCACTGGACCTTCACCACAACTGGGAAACATCAGTAAAACAAGGATATTTATACCTATTGTTCAAATATTCCATTCAGGAAAGCTCAAAGAAGCAATGACTGGCCCAAGGTCACTTGCAATTGTAGACCCAGGGCTAGAATTCAAACATTCCCAATTTAAATCCAACACTGTTTGCCCACACCCCCGCCTGCCCTTTGTGGTAATGCATGAACCTTTCCACAAAGCCTTCTGGAAACAGTGGCCGAGCCTTGTTTCTTTGACCTTCCAATGGCAGTAATAATGAGAATTCTCAGGACCTCTAGAAATGGGGGAGAGGAAAGCCACTTTTGAATTCCAGTGGCATTTATTTGTGCCCACACATGGTACTTAGCGCATCCTGCCTTGTATTACAATTTGAGGTTATTGTCTCATCTTCAAAAAGGAACTGGGAGCTCCTGAGAATAACAGACAACTTATATTATTCTTCTGTGTTCCCCTTGATACTGAGAGAGCAGGTATTCAGAGAATATTGACTGGCTGAGTGGGTGGATGGATGGATGGATGAATGGGGGCTCAAATGCATGACTGACTGAATGGGAGGGTTGGTGAATGGCAAATGAATGAATGGGAGGATGGGTCGATAAATGGAGGTATGGAGTAGAGGAAACAGATTGGTAGATAGATAGATGGATGGAAGTGAAATATGTGAATGAATGAATGGTTGGATGGAGAGTGGGTGGGTGAGGAGATGGGTGGGTGAATGAGGGGATGGATGAATACATGCAACCTCATATGCATGGGCTGGGTGGGTGGATGAATGAGTGAATGAATGGATGGGTTAACGATGATAGATTGATGGATGAGTGAAGAAAAAAGTGGCTGGACAGAGGAAGATGGGCAAGGGGTGGATACAAACCTAAATGCTTGATTGGTGAGTGAGTGCGTAAATGGATGGGTGGTTATTAGATGAGTACGTGAATGGGTGGGTGCAGATGGATTGGTTGAAGGGGTGAGTGGATAGGTGGACTCATGAAGACTGATTAAGACAGCTGTCCTGCCATATAAGTAGGCACCTAATTCTCCTACAGAGAAAATTAACCCTGAGGATAGGAAATGGAAATAGAGATTCATGAGAGCTCAAATGAAGGACTAGACTATAAGAAGACAGAGTACTGGGGCCAGAAGGGGAACAGGCACAAGACACGGGACGAGAAATCACTCTGTTCTATGTTCTAGTTACCTCAAACACTTCTTCATCCAGGATACGGGCACCAAAGATAATCACTCCATGGGTGTCCAACAGTGGACGAGCACTTCGGGGGAGAGGCCGGGTGACCCGCTTCTTGCAGTCAACTATGAGGGTGACAGACTGGCCCTTCACAGCCACTGCCACACGGTGCCACCTGGTCACAGGGGGAGTGGTTCAAGTGACTGACTGAGGGGGTGGGGGGAAGTCCACAGGGCTGGAGAGCAGTTGATGGAAAGTTTGGAGCCAAAGGTAAGAGTAGTAGGAATCGGATGTTTATTGAGTGTTTACTATGCACCAGGCACCAAGCAATACTTTTCTCATTTGATTGCCGTCATTCTATCATCCTTATATTATAGCCATAGAAACTGAGGCTTAAAAAAGTTAACCTGCCCAACAGGCAAGGATTTAAACACTAAAGCCCAAACTCTGGGCCAGAAGTGTCTGAAGTTTGGGCAGTAGGTAGGTGAAGTGTGGCCAAAAGGGTCAGTAGGGCTTCCTAGTTCAGGGAGTGGGGGTTCTGGGGTCAGTGGTCCGAGGGCACGTCCTGAAGGGGCAGTCCGGGCAGACCAGAGGAGCAACATGACTTACTTGCCATCTGCTAGGCTGAGGCCTCGAAAGACTGGCTGAGCCGGGGGTCGAGGCCGTCCAGTCTGGTCCTCATACAGCAAGCGGAAGGGTCGGCCAAGCTCCAGGCCCAGTTGTTGGACACCCTGGGCGCTGTAGAGAGTCAGGAGGGGAGCCTGGAGGCCAGGGCGGGTCCGGACAGCGGTCAGCAATGAGAAATCTTTGGGAAAACCTCCTGGTACCCGAAAGAGACACATCAGGCGGAATGAGAGGCAAAAAGAGCCATAAAACCTTTCCCTTCCCGTATGTAATTCTAGACCCCACTCCATGACCTCCCCCAGCTCTCCCTACTGCAGCATGTCACCCGTACCTGGGAAGAGCTGGCGGGTGGGTGCACTGAGCTGGGCGGGTCGGGATACTCGGTAGGCCACATCAGCTGGACAGATGCCTCTCGCCCTCCGGACGCCATCAGGAAGGGAGGGGAACCTCAAGGCCCGGAGCACATCCACAGGGGGAGCACCTGGGAGAGTCCGTGAGGATCAGGAGAAGGGACACACCTTCAGGAGGGCCAAGATGTGGGGCATTTGGGGTCTGGAACTCAGCTTCCTGGAGCTCGAGCTCCCTGAAGGCAAAGGTCACCGCTCCCTTACCTGCCCCCGAATGGGCCCTGAATTCATGGACGGGAAACCAAAGTCACCTGGAAGAGGGCAGCATTAGCCCTGTGCTCAGCTCCACGTGACCCTTGCCCTCTCCCTCCCAGTGTGCCTCGCTCAGTCTCTCCCTATCTCTGTCTTTCAACCTATGGATCTCTCTCTGCTCTCCACCATCGCCCCTTCTCTGTCTCTCCCACTCTTCCTGTCTCTGGATCTGTTGATCTTTCTGTCTCCCTGTCTCTTCTGTCTTCCTCCACCTCCCTCACTCACGTTCCTTTGATGCTTTTCTCTCCCCTGTCTTTCTCCTTCTCTCACTCCCTTTTCATATCTCTGGGTCTCTGGGTCTCTGGCCTCTTTCCCGTATCTCCAGCACAAACAACATCTGGGCAATCGATCATTCTGGGCACAGGAGGTGCAGTGGGGGCCACTCGGGAGGGAGCAGAGAGGCAGATCTACGGGGTGGGGCTTCAAGCTGCTTCAGTGCCCACGTTTGGAGAGGTGGGGACAACTCTGACCCTGCTGAGGAAGGAGACAGCAGAAAGAGTCACCCCAGGAGCCTGTACCCCTGGCTCGGGAGATGGGCTGGGGGGCAGGGAGGGGGGCGGAAGCTGCCACGAGGAGCAGGAGCAGGGCCAGGGCCCCGAGCCACACATCTGTGGATCCCATCAGAGTCCTTGCCCAAAACCCGGGCAAGCTCCCCACACCTGGAACTTCAACCCTGCCCCACCACCCCCACCTCTTGAATCCGAAGATTGGAGACCCAGGCCATCCCCCCATCCACCTAGAATTCAGCCTCCTCAGGCTCCAACTCCCTGGAAGACACAGGCCACCTTTCCTTCACTTGCTCCCCAGTACCCACACCATCAGCTCCAGACTGGAAAAATCCCAAAGAAAGTCCAGCAAAGTTTTCACAGAAGCATGGGGCAGGGCAGGGGCCAGAGCGATCAGGAGAGCAGAGCTGGGTGGGTGGGTGAGGTGGGGCGGACAGGCAGAGAAAAGGCCCTTTGAGTCCAGGAGCCGGGAAACCACGGCCTTGCCCTCCCCTCACCACCCCCCCTTGCCTGAGCCTGGCCCCTGAGTGTGGCAGCTCTGCAAACATCAACACACAAGGGCCGCTTTGAGAGAGGAAGGGTGAGTGAGACAGAGACACAGAGACTCACAGAGACCCCAGGCCAAGGAGACCTCAGAGGCCCCTGCCCTTCACCAAACCCCACAGGAGTATAGTTCCATCCTATAGATGACCTACCCACAGGTCCGCCCACCCATGTGCCCACCTCAGACCTCATATGTGCCCCCTGACTCTGGCCTCGGTCTGCCCCACGGGCTCCTCACTGGTAGCCCCATCGCCCCCACCACTCTACCTTTGGCCCCCAAATGCCCCATTTTTTTACTCTTATGAATTCCGCACTAGCTCATTTCCCTATAGAGTCCCATCTCTAGCCACTCAGCCCCAAAATAAAAGACGGTCATCTCAGCCACCCACCCTCCCATGCTGGAGGAGTCCTTTCCTCCCTAAGAAAGGCTCCAGGAGTCCACAGACATGGCACACTGTCCCTCGGCCTCATAGTCCTCGAATCTTGGAAGTTCCTCTTTCTGTAATCTAATCTAAATCCTTTATGCTGCTCTTTTGACCATTTTCTCTCCAGAACGCAGAAGAAACGAATAGTAGAGCTATATGCAAATCAGCCTTCAGTGTTGCCAGGAGGAGGAGGCTTGCTCCTGCCGCCCCGGACCCAGGTGCTCCCAGCTCCCTCCTGCCTGGCATCAAATCCCTTTCCTAGGCACCAGGACTTCTGGATCCTGGGAAAAAGAAGGAAAAGATTGGGGTTGTGGACACCAGGGTCCCAGGGGAGCCCCTCTGGCCAGAGGGGGAGGGGCGGGGCAGGAATGCGAAGAGTTGGCTCCTGCCTCAGACACCTGATCCCAGCCTGTCCAGCGGCCGTCCTGTTGGCAGCCAGCCCCAGTGCTCCCCAGAGCCAGCCGCGTGGCAGCATCGAGGGCACAGGGAGGGGGAAGGGGATGCTGTCCGGAAAGCCAGTGGGACAAACAGTCCAGGTGTCCCTTCTTTCTCTACTTACTAGGCTCTGCGCTGACCCACAGATGCTCCCCTCTCACCCCAGACATACAGATAGAAAGCCCAGAAAACAAACACACAATCCTCACCCATCAACACTGGCATCTCCCTCCCCACCCCAGCGTCTGCTGGACTACACCAGCCCTGGCCACCTTCGGCTCTCCCTGGAGTACCCTCAGCATCCAGTCCCATTCTTTAAAGTGAGCCTCCACCTTTCACCCTTACCTGCCCTCTCCCAGTCCCTTCAAGGAAGCAAAGAGATCCTTACCTTGGTTCCCAGGGACCCAGGTGACCTACCCTCCAGCCTGGACTCTTAGCCCCCCAAATCCCCTTCTTGGATTTAGACGCTCTGCCCCAGGCATCAGCTGTCCCCTGCCCAGGGGGATACTGAGAGCTGCAACCTGCCTCCGAGGACGCAGGCGTCGGGACTCCTCTTACCTGCCCTGGCGGGGGCCGCGCTCAACCCCAGCACCAGCGGTACCAGCAGGAGGAGGCGATGGCAGCGGCTGCACCGCTCCATGGCTGGCGACCCGAACGCCGGGTCCCAGGGACTTATGGGCGGCCAGAGGCGCAGAACGCCCCAAAGCTGTCAGGAGAGAATAAGCAGGCTCTGAGCCTCGGACGCTGCGGTCCCGCGGAGGTCAGAAGCTGTCGGGCAGCGACAGCTCTCAGAGGCCCAGCTCCATGCAACCGGGCGCCGTCGGGGCTCTGGCGCTGTTCCTTCCTCGGTGGCCGCCGCTCCTGTGTGTCCCCGGCCACCCCGGCGGCCCAGAGCCCCCACCCCGCCCCCGCCCCTGGCCCAGCCCCC
>LNAC01000077.1:4634531-4687376 GCA_002007465.1 Ailurus styani | reverse complement strand
GCGGGGTCTGCGCGGGGGCGTCCCCCCTAACACCCCTTCCCCCTTCCCCCCCTTCCCAGCCTACCTCTCCTCCTCCTCCACCGCTGCGGAGCCCTAGTGGGGGTCTGTGCCCGGTCACCATGACGACGCCGGCGAATGCCCAGAATGCCAGCAAAACGTGGGAACTGAGTCTGTATGAGCTCCACCGGACCCCGCAGGTGACAGGGACGCCCCCTTCACAGCTCACTCCCTTTCCCCAAACCCCTCAATCCACAGACCCCTTCCCACAGCCTCTTTTCCGCGTTTTGCCCTGCCCCGTGTCACAGACTCCCTTGGCCCTACCTTGGAATCATCTTCATCCTTCCCAAGCGCTTCACATTTACCTCATTTAATCCTCACATCAGCTAGTGCCACAAACGTAGGGCAAGTATGACTGCCTTCATTTGAAAGATAGTAAACAGACAGAAGTTACCTTCACTGTTCCTCAGCTCCATGTCATAAGTCAGTGCCTGTAAGACTCTCCTCCCAAGTTTATTAAAAATGGAGCCTCCGGGCCTTCCCCCACCCCACGGCGTTCTGGTACAGGAATGAGATGGGACCCCAGAATCTGCGTTTCAAGCAAGTACCCTTAGGGGATTCTGATAGAGGTTGAACCTGGACCACACTTTTAAGAAATTCTGTGGGAAAAGCCCTCCCCAAACTCCAGATCTGTGCCACCCCCACCCCCAGATCTCCTGCCAAACCTGAGATCCTCCTGTTGTGAAGCTCCTACTTTTAGTTAATGGACACTAATCCTTTCTGTTTTCCATTCTCTCCAAGTCAAAGCTCCTCTCTCTCAGAATTACCATCTTCCTCAAGTGGCCAACATGGGGTACCCAGATTCTGCTATTTCACTGTATTTCTCAAAATTCCCATTCCATGGACCACTTATTTCTAAAACCCCTTTCCCCCCAACCCACCATCACATTTCCACTCACTGATGCCTCCAGGAAGCCATCATGGATGGCACAGAGATTGCGGTTTCCCCTCGGTCACTGCATTCAGAACTCATGTGCCCCATCTGCCTGGACATGCTGAAGAATACAATGACCACCAAGGAGTGCCTCCACCGATTCTGCTCGGACTGTATCGTCACGGCCCTGCGGAGCGGGTAACAGGAGGGGTGTGTTTGAGATGGGGTGAAGGGTACAGAGCTGGGGCCTCAATGCCCTGGCAGCTGACTGTTCAGGGCCTCCTCTCTCCCACCCCAGGAACAAGGAGTGCCCTACCTGCCGCAAGAAGCTGGTATCCAAGCGGTCTCTGCGGCCAGACCCCAACTTTGATGCCCTGATCTCTAAGATCTACCCCAGCCGGGAGGAATACGAGGCCCACCAAGACCGGGTGCTCATCCGCCTCAGTCGCCTGCACAACCAGCAGGCACTGAGCTCCAGCATCGAGGAAGGGCTGCGCATGCAGGCCATGCACAGGTTCGGGCCGGGAGAGAGGCAGTAGCAGGGCTGGTGGGACAGATGCGTGGGTCGGACTCCTGGTGCTGTCTCTGCTGCCTGCCAGCTTCTAAGCCTTAGAACCCCAGCCTGATTGTCGAAGCCTGGAAGTCAGAGACATAAATTGCAGCTTCTTAGTTAGCACGTGGCACTGCTATCCTTAAGAAGAAAATAGTGCGCCCTCTGACTTTCTAGCAGTTAGAGCAGTGGAGTGATTTTGAGCATAGACTCTGGATTCACACGACTGGGAATTAAATGACCTCCTAGGCCAGCATTGCTCAGTCTTCAGTAGGGAATCCAGATTACCTGAGGGTCTTGTTAAAAATGCAGATTCTAATTCAGTGGGTCTAGAGTTGGGCCTGAAATTCTCCATTTCTACAAAACCGTGCTACTGGTTCTTGGGAGTCCGTGAGGAGAGGCTAGGGGCTGTGATCGCAAACAAGTTATTTAACCTCTCTAAGCCTCAGTTTCCTCAACCATAAATAGAATATCATCACCTGCTTCTAGGATTTGTACTATGTGAGGCACTCAGTGCAAAATACTTAGCAGTGTGCTTAGCGTATAGTTAGTGTTTAATAAATATTAGGTGTCATCAGTAAGATTTCCCTGATCTCTTGTTCTCTCGTAAGTTTAAAGTCGAAACTCCTTATCCTTGGTGCTTTCTAACCTCAACCACTTGCTTCTACAGGGCCCAGCGTGTGAGGCGGCCGATGCCCGGGTCAGATCAGACCACCACGATGAGTGGGGGGGAAGGAGAGCCTGGGGAGGGAGAGGGGGATGGAGAGGATGTGAGCTCAGACTCCGCCCCTGACTCTGCCCCAGGCCCTGCTCCCAAGCGACCCCGTGGTGGGGGCGCAGGGGGGAGCAGTGTAGGGACAGGGGGAGGTGGCACTGGTGGGGTGGGTGGGGGCGCCGGTTCTGAAGACTCTGGTGACCGGGGAGGGACCTTGGGAGGGGGAACCCTAGGCCCCCCAAGCCCTCCTGGGGCCCCCAGTCCCCCGGAGCCAGGTGGAGAAATTGAGCTCGTGTTCCGGCCCCACCCCCTGCTCGTGGAGAAGGGAGAATACTGCCAGACTAGGTGAGAGCCCTGTCTTTCCCCTGACCTCTGAGAAACCAGAGATCACATAGACTTCTATCGGAAGTGCGCTTCACCCAAACCCAGCAAGAAACCCTAACCCAGAGGCCCTGTTGGAAAGTCCCCTACTTCCCTTGTCCATTTAAGGCTTTCTGTGCCTTAAACCTGCCCTCTTTCCCACTTCAGGTATGTGAAGACAACTGGGAATGCCACAGTGGACCATCTTTCCAAGTACTTGGCGCTGCGCATCGCCCTTGAGCGGAGGCAGCAGCAAGAGGCTGGGGAGCCAGGAGGGCCTGGGGGAGGCGCCCCTGATGCCGGGGGACCTGACGGGGGTGGTGGAGAGGGTGGGGGAACCGGAGGAGGTGACGGCCCTGAGGAGCCTGCCTTGCCCAGTCTGGAAGGTGTCAGCGAAAAGCAGTACACCATCTACATCGCCCCTGGGGGCGGAGCTTTCACGGTGAGAGCCTTTGAAGGCAGTACTGTAAGGGGGTGGGGGGTGGCCTGGGGCCACACAGAACCAAGGATCCTGACCTTCTAACTGGCCCACCCTCCTCTCTCCGGGCATCTCCCATCTGTGTCTCCTGCCCCATCACTCCCTATGCCCCTGCCTTGCCCCATCTCTTTTATTACTCTTTTTTCTTTCTTCCTCCCTTGGTCACTTTCTGCCTTATTCATATCCTTTACCACCTTCTTCAACTTTCTTTTTTCTTACCCTGCTTCTCTCTCTCCCACCCCCTCTGTAGACACTGAATGGCTCGCTGACCCTGGAACTGGTGAATGAGAAGTTCTGGAAAGTGTCCCGGCCACTGGAGCTCTGCTATGCCCCCACCAAGGATCCAAAGTGACCCCCACAAGGGGACAGCCAGAGGATGGGGACCAGGGGGTGTCCCTGTGTCCTGGCCCACCACCCCCAGCTTCTTTGTCTCCCAGTGCCCCCCCGACCCGGCCAGCCAGCAAGAGGACACAAATGAGGACAAGTGGCTTTTATACAAAGTATCTATATCAGATTCTTCTATATTGTACAGAGCGGGGCATTCACCCCCATCTACTGCCTTTTCTATTGCCCCCCTCCCAGCCTCCCATCTATACCAGATGTTGGGGAAGGTGAAGAACCCTCCCCTTCATGCCCTCCTACCAACAACAACAAATTTGCTTCTTTTCCTCTTTGAAACCTGCAGTTCTGTGTCTCTGTTTATCAGGGGTGTACTAGAAGGGGGAAAACAAAACAAAACCAAAAAAAAAAAAAAAAAATTGGGGGAGACAAGCCTGTAAATCATGTGGAAATCAGCCTTGGAAATGGGGAGGAAATGTGAAAGGTTATTCACGGTGTATAAATCCCAATTTTCTGAACCCCAAGTCAACAGATACGTATGAAAATAGTGGGGAACAATCTGTGAAGCTGGAAGAGACAGGGTGAAGAGATGAGCGGCGTTTCAAGTCAGATCTCAAACCTGCCCCCTAAAACCTGAATCGCCCAGCCTGAAATCCAGGGTTTCAATATCAAAGGGAAAGTAGGAAAGTGACTCAAGAGAGTAAGGCGCGTTTGTAGACGCCAACGGGACCGTGATGTTTGGAAGCAGAGTAATTCCTCATCACTGCAAGAAGCTGGTTTCTATAGCTGGAAAGACAAGAGGGGGGGACGTGGAGAGGGCTGCGAGAACCTCCCTGGGGGACATCCCGGCCGTCTCCCAAAGAAGGCGGCCAGGACCAGGGACTACAGTTCCCAGGAGTGCGCAAGCGGGTGCCCGCCAGCCGCGGGCTGAGTGGCGGGAGCGCCGCACGGGAGGTGTAGTTCTGTTCCTGCTCGGGCTGCGGCCGAGAGCAGAGGGGTGGGAGCCTCAAGTGAAGCCGTCGCTGGCTCCCGGCCTCGGGTTGCGCGGGCGGGCTGGGCCCCAAGTCTGCGTTCGGGGTTCAGGGGTGCTCGGCTGCGCGCCGCGCCCCATGCAGTGCGCGGGTCGGGGAGGAGGGCTCGCTTCTCCCGGAGTAACTGATTCTACCTCTCCCCCCCCCCGCCCCCAGCCTCTCTGCCCCTCACTTCCTGTTTCCGCTGCCCTTCGCGCCCCCACCCCGATCCGCCCCAAATTCCTGCGGCTCGCTCAGCTCTCTGCCCCGCTGGCAGAGAAGTTAGCCTCTCGGTGTGATCCACAGGCCCGAGGGCACCCACGCTTGGGATTTCTCGGGTTTTCCTCTGATCCCTAGTACCTTCAATACAGACTCACGGGCACCTTCCCGCCCAGGCAAGTCCTACAGCCCTGGTGGCCTGGAACTCAGCGCCAGAGCCCTCTTGCCCTGCAGAAATAGACAACACGCACTTCACCCTTGGTGGAGCCCCTTTCTATACCCGCTCCCCAGAACCCTTGATCCTGGCCCCCCTCCTTGCCAACCCCAGGTATCCAGCGGCTGCGGCGCTCCCGGGACGTCGGGGCGGGAGGAAAGTGGGCGAGGCTCCTGGAGTTTCAAAGAGAGGAATCGGGCGCGGAAGAGTCGGGAAGGATACCGAGGTGGAAACTGGGGAGTACGGAATGAACCCGGCTTCTCTTCTGGTTCCAGGGGCTGCAGGAGCGGCACCCCCTCACTTCCCTCATTCTCTCCAGGAAACTGACCGACCCGCAGCCTCTTCAGTCTCTTCCCCGCCCTCTCCCCTAACCCTGGAACAGCCCTCGGCCCCTGGTCCCTGTATTTCCCCTCCTGTGGCCCGTCTCTCCCTCCTCGGCTCCCAGTCAACACCATCCCACCCTCCCCTTCTCTCCACTTCTCACATTTCTGCCGCTGTGCCCTCTCTCCTGCCTCCATGACTGAACTTCGAAGATGCGCCTGTTTATTTCCGTGACATCATGTGGGAGACACAGCGGACTGTGGCCCTAGGCGTCTCGCTTATCTGAGCAGGCAGGAAAAATAACTGATCTCCTTGACCAGGTGTTCTTCCCTAGTGCTGGGAGAAGGAGGTGTCGGTGGGGGGCGGCGGAGGGAGCAACTCAGGTTCTGTTGCACCGGGAGCTTCCCTGGGTTAGTTCCCCAAATCCTTCACTGTCATGTCAATCAAGCCCGCACATACAGGCTAGGCAAAGCCAGAGATACAAAGTATACAAAAAAGAACTTGACTGTTTTGTTGAGGAACTAGATACGTGCAGGAGAATAACTAACCATGCAAAGGAAGCAAGGCGGGGAAAGAAAGGTTACCAGAGTCAGGGAGACCTGGGAGTAAAACTTCACCCTGCGGCTTAAACCGAGGTTTCTTACACATGAAACTCTGGGGGCGGGGCATCGGGTTTTAACAAACCCTCTGATCTGATGCTCACCAAGGCAGAGAACAGGGCAGTAGATGCTCCATGAGATGTTAACTCCGTCCTCATCGGGTGAACGGCAAGTGCACCATACAGAAGGGGCTCCAGCCTCCGGAGCAGGGGGATCACTGGGGACCTGTAGGGTGGTTGGGAAGGGCCTCACAGAGGAGATGAGGCCGGGCCAGGATCGGTAAGAGGGAAGGAAGAAAGTCTTTTTGGTGGAGGGGTGAGGAGGAAAGGAGCCTCTCTCTCCCTTACCCATCCATCTCCCATTTTTCCCTGGCCCAGGCTTCTCAGTCCCCAAACCATAGCAGATCATGCGTCTGAGCTCGGGGGTGAGAGCACCGTGTGAGACAATGCACACAAGAGGCATCTCAGAAAAACCTAGGACCGTCTTCAGGGACAAATGTCACCAGGGAGACCACTCATCTCTTCTTCAGTTTGGGTTTTTCCCCCCGTGTTGTCAAGCACTTCCTGCCCCGCTATTTGTACTTCGTCCACAAAATTGTTTGCTTAGTGTCCCAGGCAGCTGGTTCTGAACAGTCATCAGGGCGTCCCACAGAAGCATCCCCTCCTGATGGTGCCTCTGGCCCGAGCCTGGCACTGAGGAGGGTGCTGTCACCATTCACCCTTTTAGAAGGTGCTGTTGGGGGAGTTCCTCCTTTGGGCAACACTTGCACTAAGATTATTGTTACTATTCATGTTAAAGGGTAAGATAGACCTTAGTTTTTGCATTAACTCCCCCCAAAGTATACACTTTATTTTTTTTTTATTTATTTTTTTTTAAAGATTTTATTTATTCATTTGACACAGAGAGAGAGATTACAAGTAGGCAGAGAGAGAGGAGAGAGGAGGAAGCAGGCTCCCTGCTGAGCAGAGAGTCCGATGTGGGCCTCGATCCCAGGACCCTGGGATCATGACCTGAGCCGAAGGCAGCGGCTTTAACCCACTGAGCCACCCAGGCGCCCAAGTATACACTTTAGAATTTGGCAGAGTTCTCCTTGTGGATGTATCAGAGAGGCTGATTGATTGACACGTGGGAGAAGGAATGAAAGAACCTTAGAGGTAAAAGGATCACTTTGGAGACCACTAGTCAGTTTCACCTTTTCAGGAAGTATGGATTGAGTCCACTGCCTAACGGGGGCTGTTCCGGGACCTCGATATTACAAACAGGCATGTGATGTGGCCCCTTGCCTTCGAAGGATGTGATGTAGAGGTGTTTGTGGCAAGCATCTCAGTACTGAATCCACCTCTACTCCGATCAGTTGTATCCACTATATCTCTCAAGTCTGTCCCTCTTCTCCATCCTTCCACCTCCCTGGTCCAGCCACCATCTGGACAATCTGGCTCTCCTCTGAATCACTGCAGTAGCTGGAGACCTTGAGAATGGACTTCTCTAATACCGGTCACACACCTGAGTTAGAGGCCTTTTTGAAATGCAAATCTGATTGTTTCAGGCACCCTGCTTAAACTCATTCAATGGTTTCCCATTGATCTTAGGTTAAAGACCCAAATCCTTAACGTGGCCTCTAAGGCCCCACCTGGTGTGGCTCCACAGGCCTTTCCAGATTCTTCTCCCACCACTCTTCCAGTGGGAGGGCTCCTCTTCCAGTCTGCTTCATTCTTCCTTCTGTAGAAAGCCTTTGTGCAGGCTGGGCCCTCAGCCTGAAAGGCCCTTTCTCCCATTTCTCTTTTAGCTAGCTCTGCTTGGTTCTTCAGATCTTAGCGTCTCTGCCACATCCTCAGGAAAGGTACCCTGCCCTTCCTTCGTGGGTCAGATTCCCCTCTTCTGAGCTCCCACACCAAGGGTGGCTTTCCTCAGAGGCACTGACCACAGCTGCAGTTCAACATGTGTTCGTTATTTGATGGAAGTCTGACCCCCTGGAGGAGGTAAGCTCCCTGAGGCAGGGATCGTAACTGCAGATGCTCACTCTTGTCATGCGCAGGGGACCTCGAACTCCATAAATATTGAGTCGAAATATTGGTTGAATGGATGCATGTGTGCCAGGATCTGGGGTAGAGGGCTGTATATTTCAGGATCTCAGAGAGGATGGTTTGAGGCCATGATTCTCCCTCCAACAGCTGCGGCCCGAGCATATGCCATTTTTTTTAAAGATTTTATTTATTTGACACAGAGAGACAGATCACAAGTAGGCAGAGAGGCAGGCAGAGAGATAGGAGGAAGCAGGCTCCCTGCTGAGCAGAGAGCCCCATGCGGGCCTCGATCCCAGGACCCTGAGATCATGACCTGAGCCGAAAGCAGAGGCTTTAACCCACTGAGCCACCCAGGCGCCCGCATATGCCATTTTCTTAACACCATTATTTCCTCCACATTTCCTAGCTTTGTCCATCTCCACAGTCGTGTTTTTATCTCAGGCCCCCTCCATCTTGCCTTTGAGATCTTCCTTCCTTTTAACTTTGCAATGCCCCTTTCTGGTCTTGCCTCACTGGCTTCAGAAGGCAGCATGGAGTAATGTGGCAACAGCACAGGATCTAGAACCAGAATATTTGGGTTCAATTACTAGGTTAAAACTATTAGTGGTGTAACCTTCATCAGCCTGTTAAGTCCCTCTGAACCCTAGCTTTCTTATCTATAAAATGGGAACAACTTCAGAATCAAGCAAGATGGAGGGCTTAGAAAATTTGAACGCAACATCACCTGGAAATACTGGATGAAATATGGGGGGTGGGGTGGGGAGTAAACATGACTGAGTTCTCAAAAGGAAAATAAAATCCTGAGTGTTAGAAACAAAGAGAAAGGTGAAAGCCAGAGAATAAGCTGACCATGTCAACAGTTGCTGGAAGGCGACTGGGAGAGAATTGGTCCTATTAACTAAAAAATGTTTTACCAGCCACCAAAAGATGGGAGATGAGGTCTTGGTCCTGAAGAGGTGGGGAAATTAGATGAAAGGTGGCCAAAGTTGACTCAAGAAGAAATAGAAAACCTGAACAGATCTATAAATTCTAATAAATGGAATGAGAATTTAAAATACACGCACACCCCTATCTAGATGGTTTTACAGATGTATTATTCTGCCAACTATTTTTTTATTGTTATTTGCCCCCAGGGGTACAGGTCTGTGAATCATCAGGCTTACACCTTTCACAGTACTCACCATAGCACAAACCCTCCCCAATGTCCACAACCCATCCACCCTATCCCTCCCCCCTCCCCCCTGGTAACCCTCAGTTTGTTTCATGAGATTAGGAGCCTCTTAGGCTTTGTCTCCTTCCCAATCCCATCTTGTTTCATTTTTTTCCCTCCCTACCCCCTACGACCCCTGCTCTGCCCCTCAAGTTCCTCATATCAGAGAGATCATATAACTGTCTTTCTCTGATTGACTTATTTCGCTTAGCATAATACCATCTAGTTCCATCCACGTCATTGCAAATGGCAAGATTTCATTTCTTTTGATGGCTGCATAGTATTCCTTCATATATATATATACCACATCTTCTTTATCCATTTATCTGTTGATGAACATCTAGGTTCTTTCCAAAGTTTGTCTGCCAACTATTTTTTTTAAGTAAGCTCTACACATAATGTGAGGCTTGAACTCACGACCCTAAAACCAGGAGTCACATGTTCTACAGACTGAGCCAGCCAGGTGTCCCTATTTTGCCAACTCTTAAAAACCATTTGTTTATTTACTTATACGAACTGTAGCAGATAACAGAAAAAGAGGGACAATCACACAAGACTAAAATCCTAGAGGCCTGGGTGATTCAGTCAGTTAAGCCTCTGCCTTTGGTTAGGGTCATGATCTCAGGGTCCTGCGATCAGCCCATATCATCTGCTTCTCTCTCTCCCTCTGCCCCTCCCCACTGCTCATTCTCTCTCCCTCAAACAAATAAATAAAATCTTTAATAAAGAAAGACTAAAATCCTAAATAAGATATTAGCAAACTGAATATGATGGAGTTTGTGCAAGTCTGTGTGTGTGTGTGTGTGTGTGCACATGACCAAGCAGGCTTTATTGGAGGAACACAAGGACGGTGTACTTTCAAAATCTATTTATGAGATTTAAAATTTGTCATAGTAAAAGGAAAAAAATATTGTCCCAATAGGTAAAGAGAACACATTGGATAAAGTTTAATAGGAATTCTTTTTTTTTTTTAAATCTAGCTAACTGGGTGCCTGGGTGGCTCAGATAGTTGGGCATCTGCCTTCAGCTCGGGTCATGATCTCCAGGTCCTGACATTGAGCCCCATGTCATCAGGTTTCCAGCTCAGCGGGAAGTCTGCTTCTCCCTCTTCCTATGCCTCTCCCTCTGCTTGTGCTTGCTCAATGAATAAATAAAATCTTAAAAAAAAAAACCTAGCTAACTAAGATTAGAAAATAACTTCCAAAGTCAAGACAAGGATACTAGTTTTTACTGTTTCTTTTTTTCTTTTTTTCTTTTTAAATTTAAATTCAGTTAATTAACATATAGTATATTATTAGTTTCAGAGGTAGTGTTCAATGATTCGTCCATTGTATATAAAAACATTTAATTCTTCTTTTAAGGGCTCCTGGGTGGCTCAGTGGGTTAAAGCCTCTGCCTTCAGCTCAGGTCATGATCTCAGGGTCCTGGGATCGAGCCCCGCATCGGGCTCCCTGCTCAGGAGGGAGTCTGCTTCCTCCTCTCTCTCTGCCTGCCTCTCTGCCTACTTGTGATCTGATCTCTCTCTCTCTCTCTCTGTGTCAAATAAATAAATAAAATCTTTTTTAAAAATTCTTTTTTTAAGTTTTATTTATTTAAGTAATCTCTATACCCAACATCGGGTTCCAGCTCATGACTCCAAGATCAAGGGTCACACACTCTTCCAACTGAGCCAGCCAGGCACGCTCCCCCCCAGTTTTTACTTTCTATTCAACTTGTGCTAGTGGGTCTGAACTGGCACAATAAGAAAACGAAATAATAAAGCCATCACTATAAATAGATAATTAGTGACAAAGAAAATTTACAAGAACTGACAAAAAATTAGAACTAATACACCCCTTTCTGAGGCAAGATGAATATGCAAACATCAATTTGCCTATACCACAGCAATAAACAAATAGATGTTATTTTAAGAAAATACCATTTGTAACAGCAACAAAAGCTATAGAACACTTAGAAATAAATATAATAAAATATGTGCATGATCTTTATGGAGAAAATTATAAAACTTTATTGGAGAACATTTTGAAAAGAAGACAAAAAAGAATGGAGAGCTATTCCATGCTCAAGAAGAGGAAAATTCAATATAAAGCTGGTAATTTTTCTCAAATCTATAAACGTCAGTACAATTCTACACAAAATTCCCACAATATATTTCATGGAACTTAAAAAAACTGTTCTTAGGTGCGTCTGGATGCCTTCAGCTCAGGTCATGCTTCTCCCTCTCCCTCTCCCGCTCCCCCTGCTTGTGCTCTTTCTAGCTCTCTGACAAATTAATACATAAAATCTTTAAAAATAAATTAAAAGTTAAAAAAAGAACCTTACCTGACAATGAAAGTGCCCAGTATCTGAGATGCCCCAAACTTTGCCTTCAAGCAACTAAAATTAAAGGTGGCAAATTCACATTTCTGCAAAGGCCAGGCTGGTAGTGGGCCAAATGCAAGGTTTTGTTTTGTTTTTTAAGATTTTATTTATTTATTTGAGAAAGAGAGAGAGCATGAACCAGGTGGGGTGGGGAGAGGGGAAAGCAGGCTCCCCGCTGAGCAAGGAGACCGACTTGGGGCTCCATCCCAGGACCCTGGGATCATGACCCGAGCCAAAAGCAGATGCTTAACCAAAGGCAGACCCTTAACCAACTGAACCATTCAGGCGCCCTGCCAAGTGCAAGGTTGTCTGGAGAGGCAGCAGCTCCTGGTCAGTGTTGCCATGTAGGAATTCAGAACTGGCATTGCCTCATTTAAAGCTTTTTTTTTTTCTCAAGAAGAACTATAAATCCCAATTTTTCTATAAAATTTCTCCATTTTTAAATGTTGTAATTAATTCAAAAGAATCATAAAAGCACATTGGGAACGAAATGAAATACTTGAGTGGGTTGCCAGTTTCTGAGATCTAAGAGGGAGGCTGGCACATAGGCAGATGCAGGAGCAAATCTTACAAACACAGTGTGATTTGAGCTATACTAAAGGTGAATGACAGAGTGCAATGGTGGCGTGGGGGATTGAAGATGGCAGCAGCTTCTTTGTCCTTCCTCCCGTTAAGATGTTCAGTCTGTCTCCCCTTCCCCAGAGTCTGGGTTGGCCCTGTGACCTGTTGGGACGAACAGAATGTGGCAGAAGTGCACGTGTAACTTCTGAGATTGGGTCTTATGAGATCTGTAGCTTTCACTTTTGGTGCCTGGAACGTGCCTCCCTGGGACCCAGCCACCATGTTGTGAGGAAGCCCAAGCAGCCACTGAGAGACCCACTTGAAGTAGACCTGACCCCCACAGAGGCCAACAGTGGATGGCAGAGCTCAGTGTCCACCACTTCCCAAGTGATGAGGTTGGGACATCCCACCACCCCCAGGCCCCGGCCAACACTAACTGAAGCAGAACGGCCCAGTCAACTTGCAGACTTGCGAGAAACAATACATTTCAGTTAAAACACTAAATATTAGGGTGGTTTGTGGAACAGAGGTAGAAAACCAAAACGTGCCACATTAGAAAAAAGAGGTCACACTCTATCTAGAAGAGTCAGAGTTGGGTCCAGAGCATTTGAGATTTGAGCTAATTCTTGAAAGGGGCATATGTTGGCTTTCATTGTAGAGGGGGAGTAGACGGTAAGTGGTAAACTTTCCAGAAGGAGGAAAAGTCTTGCACACAGCATGGACGATGGAAAGTGTGACATAATCAAGGACCCACGAGTAAGTCCGTTTTGCTGATTGGAACATAAAGCGTGAAGATGGGAGGGAAGGGAGAGAAGGATCAATAACATTTCTTGAGCACTCACTACACACCAGGCTCAGTGATACAGGTTTTACAAAATCATATAAATCACAAGTCCTCAGAATGTCCCTCTCTCATTTTGTACATGAGGAACTTGTGGTCCAGAGTAAATTGCCAGAGATCACAGAGCTGAAAAATGGCAGAGCCGAGGTTTAAAGCCGCCCTGTACAGCCTGTGCTTTTTCCACTCTACTTTCTTTAAGTCAGATCCTGAAGGACCTTGTGTGCCAGGTGAACAAGTGGAGATTTTACCTGAAGGGGAGAGGCACCCATTAAGGAATTGTGAGTAGGAGAGAGAGAGGTTCTGGTTTTCACTTCAGAAGCATCCCTCCAGCATCTGGGAGGAGCATGGGCTGGAGGGGATGGCAAACTAGAAGCAGAAGACCAGTAAAGATACACCTTCAAAGGTCTGGGTGGGGACACCCTTCGTCATTGAGACTAGCTTAGGTCTCCTGTGGCTGGCCAAGGGGCTGATTGGGAGTTAGGTTCAAGGACAGAAAGTTGGATAAAGACCATCTCTGAAGCATACAGAGCACTGAAAGCCATGTCACAATCCAGCAGGGGAAACTGGGTCAAGCCCTGGAATCCAGAAGTCCAAAGATGGGATTAAGGTTGGAGCCCTAGGGCTAGATTTAGGAGCTGGAAAGAAGCAAGACTGGGGGAGTAGGTCAAGAATGACCAAGAGAGGTCCTAAGCATAGACTCTAAAGCCCAAGGAGCACTTGTGATTCATCTGTGAAGTGGGTGGGCACATGGTGCCAGAAGCTGGGGAAAGGCCAGAGGTAGGTAGACAGGTAGTGGCAGCAGGGTTGGTGATTTAATTGATATGCTGATTAGCTAGACAGTAAAATTGCTAAGGTTGGTTATTAGGATGAAGGTGGGAGGGGGCAAGAAGGAGTATGACCTAAGAATCCTTCCAGGTTTTGGGCTTGGGCAACTGGGTGGTTGGTGATTCTGTCTACTGAAACAAGAGATAATGAAGAAGGAGCAGGTTTGAGAGAACAGACACATTTCAAATTAGGGAATACTCAATGCTTGTTCAATAAGCTTAAACTGAACATTAATTTTAAAGGGGGCATTCAGATGGGAAGATTCATGAGATGGATATCTAGGAGTAAAGGTCAAGGGAGAAATCTTGGCTAAAAATACACATTTCGGAGTCACCAGCATAATGATGGGTTTGAGAGTGCCTATGAAGTGTGCAGATAAAGAAAGAAGGAGACTGGACCAAGTCATGGAAAGTAACCTGAGAAAGGCCAGGAAGAGGGGTAAGAGGGCAAATGAGAGGGAGAGAGAGCAAGAGAATGGTTTCACAAAACCAGCGGAGCAAAGAACTTCAAAGAGCAGTCAACAAGGTCAAATGCTCCAGGGAAGAAAAAACAAAATGAAGATTAAAAAATATCCATTAGATTTGGCAAAGGGAAGATCTACTGTGTTCAACCTTAGGGAGAGCAGGTTCAGTGGGAAGGAAGTAAAGTTGATGGAGGAGGTTGTATTAGTTAGTTACCCACACCATGTAACAAAGTACCCAAACCTTAATGGCTTACAACAACAATAACCATGACTTATCCCATGGATTCTACAGTTAGGAATTTGGCCAGGACACAGCTGGTGCCACCTGTCTCTGTTCTACAATGTGTAGGTACTAGGCTGGAAGTGACTGAATGAAGCTGAAATCATCTGAAGGCTTTTGCTTGCATATCTGCTAGCCAGTACTGGCAATTGTTTGAAACCTTAGTTGAGGCTGTGGGCTTCTACTCCTGATTGCTGGGGTCCTGGGGAGCAAGCCTCCTGAGGGGAAGAGAGAGAACCCTGACATTTGAGGGGTCTAGATACAGAGTACAAATAAAGAATATGAAGCTTCAGGGACTTAATCTCCCTGTTGCGGATTTGAGTAAATTAGCAAGAAAATGATTTTATCAAATCTACAACTTGAATCGGTCAGATAAAATTCACACAACTTCAAATTCTTTTTTTAAAGATTTATTTATCTATTTATTTTACTTATTTGACACAGAGGGAACACAGCAAGAGAGAGAGAGGGAACACAAGCAGGGGGAGTGGGAGAGGGAGAAGCAGGCTTCCCACTGAGCAGGGAGCCCAATGTGGGGCTCGATCCCAGGACCCCGGGATCATGACTCTTTTTTTTTTTTAATTTTTTTTAAGATTTTATTTATTCATTTGACACAGAGAGAGAGATTACAAGTAGGCAGAGAGGCAGGCAGAGAGAGAGGAGAGAGGAGGAAGCAGGCTCCCTGCTGAGCAGAGAGCCCGATGTGGGCCTCGATCCCAGGACCCTGGGATCATGACCTGAGCCGAAGGCAGCAGCTTTAACCCACTGAACCACCCAGGCGCCCCGGGATCATGACTCTTAACGACTCTTAATGACTGGGTGGCTTAACGACTGAGCTACCCAGGCGCCCCAAAACTTCATATTCTTTATTGATTTAGTTAGATAAAAACAATGAAAATACATGTGGCCTCCATTCGTATTCTTCTCAGTTTTTAAAAATTTCAGTAGATTGGTTCCTTGAAGATGTTCCATTTTTCTTTGAATTCCACATTCATAGTTTCTACTTCTTTTTAAAAAGATATTTATTTATTTATTTATTTATTTATTTAAGACTGAGAGAGAGAGAGAGAGCACAAGCTTCGGGGGGGAGTGCGGGAGAAGGAGAAGCAGACTCCCCACTGAGCAGGGAGCCTGACACAGGGCTGGATTCCAGGACCCTGAGATCATGACCTAAGCCAAAGGCAGACACTTAACCAACTGAGCTACCCAGGTGCTGCATAGTTTCTGCTTCAATATTTCTATTTCAATAGTTTCTATTTCTATCATAATTTCAAACTCATTCCCAATGACCTATGATTTAAAAAAATATATATGATTATAGCCAATGTTTACGAAATTTAAATGTATTTTTACCAAAATAAGTAAATGTAAAAAAACTTAAAAATTGCTTTAGTAGATGTTATGAAAGGTATTTTTTTCTAAAATATTCAAAATTATATATTGAAAAAGGCAAAAATTATAATTAATAAAAATTTATAATAAAAATTATAATTAATAAATATTAATATTCTAAATCAAAATAATTTAAATAAAGATGTTTCTTGCTTGCTTTAAAAATCCTTATTAGACAGCTATATAGAAATCAAACTAAAAAAAAAGAAATCAAACTATTTGTAATCCAGTGTTCAATGTTCATCCATTTACCAAACAGAAAATCAATGTCATACCTCATAAAAGTTATGTCTAGACCTACATACATGCAAGTTTAACAGTAATAAAAATCATTTAATATTGCAAAATGTTCCTCAGTTGTCATTTCCAACTATCATGAATGCAGCACAATAGAAATCGACACCTCTGCAACACAAAGAGAAGCAAGAAAAATACACTCAACACTATCAGGAAATGATACTTTATCATGCCGTTTGAGGGGTAATATTTGACAAATTAATTAAGTTGCATTTCCTCTTATCTAAGTGCTTCCTCCACTTAAATCCTGCCTACACGCCAAACCAGAGTGCACCTCTGAATCTGCCAGACGCATAGCCTAAACTTTCACAGGATTCGGTTGTAGTCATCTTTTGTTTCCAGGATACAGGGCAAGACATAACAGAAGCATTTCCCTAGGGCCCAAAAGGTGTTAATTATGAGAACAGATGTTCAGGGTTTCAGGTTGTGCTATGCCAGCACTGAGGGCCAGATCCCAAGTGCCTGGGTGTCACTTAATAAATGTTGTGTGTGATAAACAAGGGTCCCCAAAGTATGTGGGCCAGGGCAAGGCCTTGTGGTCCGGTTATGATGATGATACTGTCTGTGGGCAAGATCATGATTAAGTTCCAAATGTGCTAAGTTTGTGGAACCTTTGAGATAGCCAAGTAGGGTTGCCATGAAGGCAGTCAGATACACAAGATGGGAGATCAGAAGAAAAATACAAATTCCAGCTGATCGCAGTTGAAGCCGTGGGTCAGGTGTGATGGGTCCCCTGGAGGAAGAATATAGCATGAGAAGAAGGGTTGGGGACTCACTGCCCTTGATGAATTCCACCATGGCCAGATGGCACAGGATGAGCCCACAAAGAAGCAAGGAGCAGCCAGGAGAAGAAGAAAATCAGAAGAGTGGTCCGTCCTGGAAACCAACAGAAAATAATGATTCAAGAAAGAATTGGTCCATAGAGTTGACAACTGGTGGGAATTCAAGCAGGGAAAAACAAAAAAATGGATTTAATGACAGAAGCCATTGCAAAAGTAGTTGAATGGCACGAGAGAGGTGGACACCCACCTGAAAGGGCTGAGAAATGAGTGGAAGGGAGGAGATAGAGAAATTTTCCCCAACTTTTTGTCATGAAAAGTTTTAAACATACAGAGAAGTTAAAAGTATAGTACGATTACCATTTGTGCATCCACCAATTAGATTTAACAATTCTCCTTTATACATACAAATATTTATGAATTTATAAACTTCTAAAAAAGATTTTATTTATTTGTTTGTTTGTTTGAGAGAGAGAGAGAGAATCTCTCAAGCCAACTCCGTGCTGAGCACAGAGCCCGATGCGGGGCTCCATCCCATGACTCCAAAATCATGACCTGAACCAAAAACCAAGAGTCGGATGCATAACCGGCTGAGCCACTCGGGTGCCCTGGTATTTATATATATTCTTGCGCCATGTGAAAATTTAGGAAATCATGATGCTTCATACTTTAGTACTTCAACATACACATCCTAAAAGTGGGGATTTTCTCCTATGTAAGCACAATGTCGTGCTTTATTGTAAGAGAATAGCCATTGGTCCCTAATACATCTGATATGCAAAACGTACTCAGATTTCACCCCAATTCACCCCCAAATGTCTTTTATATGTGTGTGTGTGTGGGTATGTATGTGTATATATATTTATTTACTTACTTACTTACTTACTTATTTTCTTTTTCTGAACCAGGATGCAATCAAGCACACACACTGAGAGTCAGGCCAAAAGAAACCATTAAGAGGTACAGGGACGGTTGGAGGAGAGAGGGTGGAGGAGGAGTTGGTTTTCTTAAAGGTTGAAGATTCAGGAGGGGAAAAGGGATGCAGAACATGGTAGAAACTAGCCGTGGCTGGGAGAAAGGCAGCTCCTCTACTCCAGTGGTTCTCAAAGTGGGGACCAGCAGCAATAAGTATCACCTGAGAACTAGTTACAAGTGAAAATTCTAGTCCCCCACCCAAATTAATGAATCAGGAACACATAGTTTAACACACCCTCCAGGCAATTCTGATACACAGAAAAGTGGAGAACTATTGCTCTAACGTAAGGAACAGGGGGACAGTGTAAATTTGGTAACAGGTGTTGGAGGGAGTTCACCTCTGAGGGCTTCACTTTCCTATGTGACACAAGTGAGATCATCAGCTGAGAGAGGTGAGACAGGGAGAGGAGCCTCACAGGTCCAGGGTCAGGGAGTTTAAAGTAGCCATTGACCAGCACGATGTGGTTGGGTCACTAAGCAATGCTGGGGTTGGTGGCCACGAATAAGGAGTGGTAACTATTTCTTAGTTGTGTGGCTTCCTCCAACATTTCTTGGCCATCAGAGTAAAATCCTGAAGAAAACATATCACTGGGCTCATCAAGGGGTGGGGCTTTGCCAAGTAGGGCCAAGGGTGAAAATATAGAGGGGCGAGGGAGTTCGGGACATCGTCAAGACAGTTGTTGAAATGAAGGGCCATACAGCCGCAAGTGGATAGGAGGGGCTGACGTGTTGGAAGAAGGGAAATATCATTGCCTGGAGGTACGGGGAGACTGAGACGTGGTGGTGAGGGGCTAGACAGGGTGGTAGCTGGAAGGTTAGAAGATGGGGCAGGCTGCTTGAACGAGGGATTTTTGAAGAGGGGCTGCTTCCGATGACAAAGTCCAGGGTGTCACAAAGGGAATGGGTGGCTGGCTGGGAGTGCAGAAGGTCCTGGGATGATGTCACCAAGTAGTTGAGAGGCCAGGTGGGGAATGTGTCCTCCGTGTGGACAATGAGATGGGGAGACACAGTCCACTGGGTCCCGCTGTCCCCCTGAGCGAGGTAAGAAGGTCTGGCAGGTGGTGGATGGTAGCAAAGAGGAAGAGGGCAATTTAGCTGAATGGCTGAGCCACAGAGGCAGGGGGCTATTTTAAACACAAACCTGGGGACTGGAGGAGGTGTAGTTTGGAGGCAGCAATCTGGAAAGCACCCACACCTATAAGAAAATAAACAGCTCTTATTTCAGAAGACAGCAGAGGAGGTAGTGCCCCAGGGGAGGGTTACATTTCAGCTGGAGCCAGGAAGTGAAGGGAGTACGCTAAGGAGAAGTTAAGGGTATGAGGAGGTCCGCAGTTTCCTAGAGGGCATGAGGGTAGCTTAGGGAGGGGGCAAGTGGAGGGCTGGGTCAGGACCAGAGTACAGAGTGTCACAGGGACAATGCTCTAGAGTAAGCAGGCTAGGGCATTTACATTTTCACTTAGATGATCAAAACAGAGATAGGAGGCAGGCTGGATTTCATTTAGTCTCTTGGAAGGGGTAAAAAGTGGTGCTTAAGGATGTGGCCTCTAGGGGAGCCTGGCTGGCTCAGTTGAAGGAACATGTGACTCCTGATCTCCTGGTCATGAGTTTGAGCCCCATGTTGGGTGTAGAAATTACTCAAAATTAAATAAATAAACTTTTTAAAAAGATTTTATTTATTTATTTGACACAGAGAGAGAGATTACAAGTAGGCAGAGAGGCAGGCAGAGAGAGGAGGAAGCAGGGAGCCTGATGCAGGGCTCAATCCCGGGACCCTGGGATCATGACCTGAGCCGAAGGCAGAGGCTTTAACCCACTGAGCCACCCAGGCGCCCCTAAATAAACTTTTTTAAAAAGAGATTTTATTTATTTATTTGAGAGAAAGAGAGAGAGAGAGAGAGATAGCACCAGCGGGGGGAGGGCCAAAAGGAGAGAGAGAAGCAGACTCTTCTGCTGAGCAGGGATCCCAACATGGGGTTCGATCCCAGGACCCTGGGATCATGAGCTGAGCTGAAGGCAGATGCTCAACAAACTGAGCCACTCAGGTGCCCCAATAAATAGATAGATAGATAGATAGATAGATAGATAGATAGATAGATAGATAGATAATAAATAAATAAATAAATAAATAAATAAATAAATAAATAAATATGGCTTCTAGAGCAGAGCTGACCGCATCCAAATCCCAGCCTTGTCAAGTTCCAGCTGTCTATAACCTTGGACAAGGTCTCTCTGGGCCTCCATTTCTTCTTCTGTAAAATAAAGATGACAAGAGTACTGACCTCACAGGGCTGCTGGGGGCATTAAATAACTCCATGTGTTAAATGTCTGGGTAGTTGCCTCACCCACACTCGGTGGTGGCTCTCAGGTCTGGTGCAGCAGCCTCCTCACCCACTTGGACCCTGCCCCTGTGCTAGGTGGAAAACGCAAGTGGCAACCACTTGGATGGGAAGGATGAGTTTCATGAGCAGGTGGGAATGCAAGAATTATGTGGAGACACTGAGAAGATCCCAGTGAAAAAATGGATTCTTTCGGGTAGCAGCTGGCTGATACCTCCTATAAGTGGGAGCTGGATGAGAAGGCTTCATTCCCTGAGATCACAGAAGGTTATATTGATACATATCATGTCAATTAGGGCTTCTCCAATGAGAGCGAGTCTATCCCTACTGCAAATGTACAAAGGTATCAATGCTAAGGATGCAGAGGAACTTCTGCAAAGAAAAACCCCAAGCCCACTGATTCCAAAAGGGGAGAGATACAAGAAAGGAAGAACCGAGATGGTTTCATGTTGAAGAAGATAGAAACACAAATGTATCCTATGTCTGATTTGCCTCCGGGCATTTCAGTGGATGAATTGGTACAACTTTTCCAAATCCTGCGTTATTATGAGAGATTCTTGGAACCAGCTCAAGGACACCAAGTTTGCAAAGATAACCACAGAGATCTTAAATAAGATGGGTTTTGTTGTTACTTGAAGAGAGCATCTGCAAATCTTGCATTAAAGTTTTTAGACAAAGATTCAATTAGGGGTTGCTAAGTTCCTGTCAAGGTTTCAAAGTTTCAAGCTGAAGGAAGAATACAATGCCTTAAAAAAGAGGCGCAAAGACCACAAGAAGACAACTTTCCACACCACAATCACAGCAGCTCAGCCTAGGTGTCTGCTGTCTGTAGGTCTTGCATGAGGCCCTGGGGCTGCAGAATAAAGAATCAGAGAAAGCTCAGAAATAAAAATGGAGCCAGTGACATCTTTAAGGTAAAATGATTAAAATCTTCAGAAAGTAAAGTAGGAAAAAGAAGCTTAGAACCAAGGAAGTCTTCAAGGCAGTTAATCAAACCTTGGAGTAACCAGGAAACCCAGAGATTTCTTGAAGAATCGGATACAACTGGACATAAGGAAGAAATCAGGTGGTGTCAAAAGCAATTGCCAGGGCACCTGGGTGGCTCAGTGGGTTAAAGCCTCTGCTTTCGGCTCAGGTCATGATCTCAGGGTCCTGGAATCGAGGCCCACATCGGGCTCCCTGCTCGGCGGGGAGCCTGCTTCCTCCTCTCTCTCTGCCTGCCTCTCTGCCTACTTGTAATCTCTCTCTGTCAAATAAATAAATAAATAAAATCTTAAAAAAAAAAAAGCAATTGCCAAGGGGCTCAAGCACAGGGGCATAGGGAAGAGCTGGTGACAATGCCTACAGATGCTGAGTTTGCAGGACTTGTCCCGGACTATTAATGAGGCCAACCAGAGGCCAAGGACTGATCCTGTCCTTATAGGGAAGTCCCTTATAGGGAGGTCCTCCACAGGATCCTGGGCGGCTCAGTGGGTTAAAGCCTCTGCCTTCAGCTCAGGTCATGATCCCAGGGTGCTGGGATCGAGGCCCACATCAAGCTCACTGCTCTGCAGGGAGCCTGCTTCCTCCTCTCTCTCTGCCTGCCTCTCAGCGTACTTGTGATCTCTCTCTCTCTCTCTCTCTCTCTCTCTCTCTGTCAAATAAATAAATAAAATATTAAAAAAAAAAAGAAGCTGCTGTCTCTCCCTTTACAGGTGATATAGATCCCTATAGGTGATCCATACTGAGGTTCCGAGGTACCCGGATGAGAGCTCTGGAGCCTGGACGCTCACGATCATCTCTTTAGCTGTCTCCCAGGAGCAGCTAACTCTGATCCAGCTCCTGAACTTAAAGTTGAACTCTGATCCTAATTCCATTTTAGAGACAATAGGATATTGCAGTTCCATAAACCCATAACGCCTTCCCTTCCCCAGACCCTGGGTCCTGTATATCCAAAGCATGTGAAAATACACAAAACAGAATTTGACAAAATTAAATGAAAAAAAAACCAGAAAAATACACATTCATAGTGAGTGACTTTGGCACACTTTTCTCAATAACTGATAGAAAAAAAAAAACACAAGGAAAAATCAGTAAGGATACAGAACATCCGAAGAACACAATTAACAACTTGACCTATTTGACAAATATAGAACACTTCCCCCAACACCAAAAGAATCTACATTCTTGTTTATATAAAATTTTATTTACTAAAAATTACCCCATGCTATGTCACAGAACAAACTTCAGAAAGATATAAAAGGATTGAAGCCATTCAGTATATGTTTTCAGGGGGGTAGAAATCAAGAATAAAATAAGAAAATATTGAACTGCTCCAATGTCAAGCCATATACCCCTAAAGAACCCTTGGATCATGGAAGCCACAAGAGCAATTAGGAAATCTTTCGAATTAAATAAACAATAAGAAGAGATCAAAGATATCAGAACGTGCAAGACACAACCAAACA
The DNA here is from genome assembly GCA_002007465.1 of Ailurus styani. NCBI lineage: Eukaryota > Metazoa > Chordata > Mammalia > Carnivora > Ailuridae > Ailurus > Ailurus styani. Next base: position 4,664,849 of record LNAC01000077.1, on the reverse strand, counting down.
GTGTTTAGAGGGGAAGTTCCAGCATTGAGTCCATATGTTAGAAAAGGAGACAGGGCTGACAAGCAATAATTCGAAATTCATCTTAACAACTAAAAAAAAACATTAGCATATCAAACTCAAACACAGCAAAGCGAAGAAACAGTAAAGAGATGGCATCAATAAAATAGAAAAAGCAACATCCAATGAAGAAATTCAACAAAGTGATGGGGGGAGCCAAAAGCAATGCCTTCTACAGAGTAAGCCCTTGATATGTGGCAGTCACATTATTGTCGCTCAGGAAGGGTGGACACACCAGGCTCAGAGGTGGTTTGGATGCTCGCCCTGAATTAGACGGGTCCAAAAGCTTGCAGATCCCACCCTGAGCGTTGTGGTGTGAGATCTGGTGTGTGGAGTTTGAGGGAGGGAAAGGGAAGCCTCAAAAGGCTCTGAGTGAGTGAGTGTGTGTGTGTGTGTGTGTGTGTGTGTGTGTGTGTGCAAACTGGACAGCATTAAATTTCTGTGTGTGCAGTGACCGACCAACCAGGGTGAAGTGGAAGGGGGCAGTCCCACAGGGAGGACTGTTTTGTCACTGACACTGTTGCAGAATGGTTGGTGCACGGGAACAATAAAAAGTGAGTTCAGGGCCGCCTGGGTGGCTCAGTGGGTTAAAGCCTCTGCTTTCGGCTCAGGTCGTGATCTCAGGGTCCTGGGATCGAGGCCCGCATCGGGCTCCCTGCTCAGCGGGGAGCCTGCTTCCCCCTCTCTCTCTCTGCCTGCCTCTCTGCCTCCTTGTGATCTCTCTCCCTCTGTGAAATAAATAAATAAAATCTTTTTTAAAAAAGTGAGTTCAGTATTATCTTAAAATTTTCTACAGACAACGCAGCCTCTTGCTGCCTGGACTGGGGCAAACCTCCCTCACTCTCCCCTGCATCAGTAAGCTGCAGCCCCAGTGACTGACGCATGTGAGTCAACAGCCCAGCCCCTCTCCCAGGTTGGGAGCCCTTATGGGAAGCCATGGCAAGTGAGGGTGATTTTACACACACTAGCGTAGTTTTGAGCAGCGTAACTTTGTACAGGAGAGGTGGTTCCTATATATTTGATGAATGAATGAATAATGGAACCAAGTAATAACAGAGACAAGAAAACATGGGCATTCTGTTTAAACACAAAGAAAACCTTCCCAATTACCACAGTTGTAAAATAATGCAGAATAGGAAATGACACCACCTCATCAGAACTCAAGGAGTTATTAATCTTTTTTATGTTTGGAACCCCTTTGGTTGTGTGGTAGAGTCTATGGAGTGCCAACTGCATAAAATAAAATATATAGGATTACAAAAGAAAACAATTATATTAAAATAGTTATCAAAATAAAAAGTAGGTGATAGATAAGAATCAGTGTAGGTGCAGGGGCACCTGGGTGGCTCAGGGGGTTAAGCCTCTGCCTTGGGCTCAGGTCATGATCTCAGGGTCCTGGGATCGAGCCCCACATCGGGCTCTCTGCTCAGCGGGAAGCCTGCTTCCTCCTCTCTTTCTGCCTGCCTCTCTGCCTACTTGTGATCTCTCTCTCTCTCTCTATCAAATAAATAAAATCTTAAAAAAAAAAAGACAAAATCTTAAAAAAAAAGTGGTTAGGTGTAACCACTATCATAACTATAAAGTGATGATGAGCACACATGACATTTTGAAATTTCTGCAGCTGGAAGATGGTGTGATATAAAAACATCTGTGATTTTTTTTGTTAAGATTTATTTGTCAGAGAGAGGGAGAGAGAGAGAGAGAGCCCAAGCAGGGGGAGCAGCAGAGACAGAGGGAGAAGAAGTCTCCCTGCTGAGCAAGGAGCCAGACCCAACACATGATTCCATGACCCTGAGATCATCTCAGAGCTCAGACATCTGTGGTTTCTATGATGATAGTCACAGGTACTGCCAATTCTGCTGTGGTTTGTTGCCTACACTTTTCATTGGAGGAAAGGCTAAGTGTCAGTTCAAAGTTAGTGAAAATAAAATGTAATTTTTCCCCGATCCTCATTTACAGAGCCTTTAGGATCTTGGTTAAGGGCCTTGCATAGGAACCAGCGATGTCTGAATGGAAAGGGAGCCAGGCCAGGAGACCATGTTACTCCCCTGCCCGTGAGCCTTGTGACCCTTGGTCCCTGCTACCTAGATCCTGGAACTGTCCTGGCTTCTGTCGTTTCCAAAGCCTACCTGTTCAGTTTTTCCTTCACTTCTGTAAATATCCTTCCAATAATTTACTCTTATTTCTTAGAATTGATTTGTTATTTCTCTACAGATAGCTACTGCCACTGGCCCACAACTCCCAGCCTGGAGTCATGGAACAAGAGGTGAGTGTGGAAAGAGGAGGTTCAAGTCACTGAATGACTGTGTGGTGTTGGGACTCATTTACTTATTCAAGCACATGAAACAGAAAGAACACCTCTTCACAGGGCAGGTGTGTGAACTCAGTGAGATGAAAGATCTACTCTATGAGATCAAGGACTTTGATTTAGTCTCTGCTGAATCCTATCAGTGCCTATCATAGAACACAGAAGGGGATCGATAAATAAAATATGCTTTGGAGTAATGAATACGCTATATGAAAATACTTGGGGAACTCCAAAATGTAACATAAATTGCCGTACCCATTATTCCCAGGATGAAGAGAGCTGATATCTATTCTTCCCGCCTCAAAGTTTTGTCTTGGGCTTGCTTTTTCCTTCTTTCCTTGAGTCTTTACCCCAGGTCTGTTGGAATTCAGCTAATTTGCCTGCTTCCTCTTATGACTGATTTTCTGAAATCAAAAAAGCCGCCCTGGGACCATGACTTGAGCTGAAGACAGATGCTTAACCGACTGAACCACCCAGACGTCCCTAAAAATATCCTTTTTTATAGGGGCGGGGGGGGGGTAGGCTGAAGAACTTCAGTTGTTTCCTCCTGATGGACACACGGGAGAAGCTTCGCAGCCGCCTCCAGCAAGACTAAGCCGCAGGGAACGACTCCATCTCCTGGTGGATGCTGCCCTCTGGAGGTCGATATGGGCATCGCGGCTCCCTTTCACGCTATTCTGTCTCCTCGGGCCTTGAGAGACTGTTGGGTTTCAGAGTTCTTATGGATCCCCGGGGAGACTGATGTCCCCGAAAACTCTGCGTTACAATAAGACGTGAATGCCTTCCGGTACCCTAAACAAGAGCCTCCTCATACTCCAGCACTGCCCCTCAGTGAGACCTGCAAAATAACGCGCTTATAGGTCATCTGAATGTTTGCATCCTGGGATGGACAGAAGTGGCCTGTACTAAAATCAAAGTGACCGTCTGCACAGCCCTTGTCCCATAGGAGCATTAGTTGACTTCCGAGTAAGTCGCCTGTCTTGGAGGAAGTCTCCCTCGCGGGGTATCAAGGGACACTTTCTGTGAGAAAACTGCTCTTTGTCAAAACAGCCTGCACCTCCCCAGTTCCAAGCCCCAAACCCTGAGCGAAACTTCTGTGCACCTCACGCTGAGGTTGGAGTCAGGTCAAATGTGAGCACTGGATCCCCCAAGGTCGAAAACTAGAACTGGGGGAGGGTGTAGGTGGGCGAGGAATGAGAAGCGGGAAAGGAAGGCAGAGGGACAGAGGAATCCCGGGGCGAGCTTGCGGCCCTCGGATCCCAGCACCCCACCATCTAGCACGCGGCAGGCCTCAGGGAATGTCTGGGGCAGAGTCAGGCAGGGTAACACTGGAAGGACGCCGAGAGCAGGGAGCGAGTGGCGGGGGCGCCGGGTGAGGTCAGTTAAGGACACTGGCCCGGTCCCGCCCCTGAGGCCTCTGGGCCAATCAGGAGCCGCTCGCAGTCCCCTCCCCACCCCCCGGCACTTCGGCCTGGGGCGCCAAAGCCCTCACAGCAGAGGAAGCCGCTCTGAGGTCTGGCTTCCAATCAGAGCGCCGCTCTCGGAGATGGGCGGAACCCAAAGAAGGCGGGAGCGGGGGAAGGCCCCCTCCGCCACGCCCCCATCCCATGGCAGCCAATCGCGAGAGCCAACCGGCCAGGACCGTTCGAAACTCCGCCTTCCGAGGCGCCCAACTCCCTCTCCAATGCCCTCGCGCGGGGCGGTCTCGGACCCAGCGCTTTGCAAACACAGGGCGACTTTGAAGATCCTTCACCTCCCTGACTCGGTGACTGGGCCTGCATCCAAAGGGCCCAAGCAGGGGGTAGAATTCATTTCCCTTCCGTAACTCGCTGGGACCTAGGAAGGAATGCTCAGGCCATAGGGTGAAGGAAGCATCCTCAAATTACCATTTTCTCCGGAATGCCTGCGCCTTCCCCCTTAAAACTTACAGGCGCCTCCATGTATCTCCGGTCTAGAGTCTGAGTTCAAAGGAGTTGTGTGTGTGTATATATATATATATATATACATATACATATACATACACGTATGTGTATTATGTTTTTTTTAATTTTGAGGCTTTTGCCATACCTTCCTCCATCAGTCTGGTTACTCATGAACTAGTCCCCTCCCTAAAATCAATGCAGTCACTTCTTTGGCCTGAAGCAACTAGAAGTTAAAGATTCCTATCTGTACCCCTTCTTTCTGTACACCCACCAGAAGGGAGATAAGCCCAGGAGGGTAGGCACAGCGGAAAGCTGGCCTTGGAGCAGAAATGGTAGCCACTTGAAGGCCCCAGGAGGGAGGAAAAGAGATGGGAGAAGAGCGTTATGTCATATTAAATATTTATTGTTTTCTGCAGACTGGCCTCAGAGTAACTCTCAAGCCAGGAGGGGACTGGTTAGTGTTCAAGTTTCTGAGATCTTAGGTCAAAAAGCTACAGAAAAGAAATCACTCAGTGGAAAAAAAAAAATCAATGACTTGCCTTGCCACCAAGTCCAAGAGTTGAGGCTCTGTGCTTCAGGACATGGTGACAAGAGTTGAGTAAACCAGAGACTGAGACAGTGAAGGTTTTACTGGGGGAAGAGAACCTGGGTGTGGGGAGTGAGGGTGGTGAAATTGGGAAAATGGTAAAGGCTCTTTTGGAAGCCCAGGGGGAAGTGGTCCTGGGAACCTGAAAACAAGGGGATCCAGCTTATCCTGATGAAGTAGGGTCTGAAGAATGAAGGCAGGGTGAGGCATGTCAAGGACCTGGGAGACAGGCGGAAAACTGGTCAGGAACCCCAGGTGAAGAGAGTCTGGGAAAGGGTCCAGAAGTCCATAGAGAAGGCCGGTGGATCCCAGGGTCCGGAACATCAGAAGTTGGGCTTGTGCTTCTTGAGTTCCACCATAAGGTGATGAATGTTGATGAGCTCAGCCCGGGCTGGGAGAGCACGGAGCTGGGGCTGAGACAGCACTCGGTGGAAGCGATGATAGAGCTGGATCAGCTGGGTCAAAGCTCCCTGGTCAGACAAAGTCATGGAAGGATCAGGCTGTAGGGTAGTGCTAGAGAGGACGTTGGGAATCTGGCTAGGGCTCATCCAGAACTTTGGGAATGCTGGGTATTGAAGATCAAGGGTCACCTGGACGATGCTGAGCCCAGGGAAAGCCAAAAGTGAAGGGGACTGGGGGGGGGGGGTTAGGCCCGGGAGCTGCAAATCACCTGGATGATACTGGTTCCATTTCTGAAGTTGGTGAAACTCCTCATTACATCCTGACTCAGAGACTCCACTGATGATTTCCAGGAACTACCAAAGCCACGGATCAGCTGAGTAACCCGGGCTGATGGCAAGAGGAAAAGAGAGAGGGTGTCAGAGGACTTGGCTAGGTGATCTTTGACCCCTAAGTCCTCTGCAAGACACAGCCCTCCTCAGCATCCAACCCCATTTGCCTGCTCTACCCCCCACCATGGAATCTGCATCCTCTCATTTTTCTTTTCCACTCCCCTTACCACCGACCCCACCACTACCACATCATCTTCATACCTTCTTCCCCTCGAAGTCGCTCAGCCTGTCCACGCTCAATCAAAGCCTCAGCTTCCTTCACAAATGCCACCAGACCCCCAAAAGGGGGAGACAATAACTCTTCAATGAATTCCTGTAGAAATAAATACACACACACACACATAGTCAAGTGTCCTGATGTCAACAGATTTCCCCATTTCTGGCATCATGACTGACCAGGTCCTCAGAATACGCCCAGAGCAAATATATACTTTAAGACACCACTGGTCTCACAAGAGGTAGGGGAAATCTCCAAGGACTACCCCTCTTCAAAAACAAAAACCAAAAAACTAAACCTGAGCTGGGAGCAGAGCAACAAGAAACTGGGATCAGGGCAGGAACCAGAGGGGTGGGCAGCTGGGCAAGGCAGGGCTGCCAGAAGGCAAATGGCCATGGCAACTCTGCTATCTGGAAACTGAGCCTGATGCCAGACTCAAGTGGAGAAGCAGAGCCTGGGTCTCTCGCAAGAGCCTCAAAGGCGTGCTGATGGAGATGGAGGTGGACTGCATCTCTCAGCTACCACAAAAGCAGAGGCAAATCCTCATGACAGAAAAATATCCTCAATCCCATTTTAGAGCCATATGACTTCCCCTGATTAAGATCAAGTGATGATCTCAAAGATCGTCAGACATAAGAAAGGAAACTACTATGAGAGGCAGGAGACAATAAGCAATGGACTTAGACCTCTAAAGATTGCCAACATCAGAACTGTCAGACACATTGTGGTTGTGCGTTCCATACAAAACAAAGAATTAAAAATAGACACAAGGATAATGACTCAACAAGATTAGGAATGCACAGACTTGAAACAAAATGAAATTTTTAAGAAATGACTTAAAATTTTTAAATGTTTTTAACTTTAAAAAGTCAACAGGTTAAACAGCAGATTAGAAATATGTGAAGAATGGTAACAGCAAATTGAAATTTATAATTGAAGAAATAACAGAATGAAGCACAGACAGATAATGAGGTGGAAAATTTTGAGACACTGAGAAAGTACAGAAATCTAATTCATGAATGTGGGCAGTGAGCACTGACAGTTACTGACAGAAACGGAACCAAGAAGACATTCTATGTCCCTGACGGAAGTACACAACACTAGCTCTCAATTATCCTGGGGGAAAAAAGACTCTAACTGCAATCTGATCAAGCCTTTTCATCTAACTACACATTAATGAGAAAAAAAGAAACATTTAGCCACACCATGGAATGTAATCCACAAAATCCAGACTGTACTTTATTCTACATGACAAATGACTCAGTGACTAAGTTTCTTCCACAGATAAATTGCAGATGAGGGGAACAAAGATGCACTTTATAGATTAATAGAGAGACATATGTAGGACCATACACGACTGCTAATTTGAACCATAAAAAACCATTTACTAGGTAACTGGGAAAATCTGAACACTAGATCTTTTAAGATTTTTTTTTTTTTTTTTGACAGAGAGAGATCACAAGTAGGCAGAGAGGCAGGCAGAGGGAGAGGAGGAAGCAGGCTCTCTGCTGAGCAGGGAGCCCGATGTGGGCCTCGATCCCAGGACCCTGAGATCATGACCCGAGCCGAAGGCAGAGGCTTAACGACTGAGCCACCCAGGCGCCCTGAACACTAGCTCTTTTAAGTGAGATTAATTTTTTAAAGTTGTAATAATATGTTGTGGTTTTTAAAACACATTCTGACGCAGATGAAGTGACGATGTATAAGATTTAATTGAAAATAACTCAGGTTGGGGAGCATCCGTGGCTCAGTCGGTTGGGTGTCTCCCTTCAGTTCAGGTCATGATCCCAGGGTCGTGGGATCAAGCCCCACATCGTGGGACTCCCTGCTCAGCGGGGAGCCTGGTTCTCCCTCTCCTTCTGCCCCTCCCCCTGCTTGTGCTCTCTTTCTATCAAATTAATAAATAAAATCTTAAAAAAAAATAACTGTGAGGCAGACATGGGAAGATGAGCGACGGGTGCTGATAGAGATGAAATAAAACTACCCACGAGTAGTTACTGATTGAAGATCTGTGATGGCACCTGAGGGGTCCACTATGCTATTCTCTATATTAGCATATGCATTTGAAATTTCCCACAATAAAAAGTTAAAATTGGGGTGCCTCACTGGTTGAGTTGGTAGAGCATGTGACTTTTTTTTTTTTTTTAAAGATTTTATTTATTCACTTGACACAGAGAGAGAGACCACAAGTAGGCAGAGAGGCAGGCAGAGAGACAGGGAGAGGAGGAAGCAGGCTCCCCGCCGAGCAGAGAGCCTGATGCGGGCCTCAATCCCAGGACACTGAGATCATGACCCGAGCCGAAAGCAGAGGCGTTAACCCACTGAGCCACCCAGGCGCCCGAGCATGTGACTCTTGATCTTGGGGTTGTGAGTTCAAGCCTTGCATTGGGCCTACAGATTGTTTAAAAATAAAACCTTTGAAAAATTAAAATTAAAAAAAATAGAAGGGCTGAATTAAAGTGGGGCAGGGAGGGCAACCCACAAAAACAAGAAACCCAAGCTAGATATTAAGATCTGGTAGGGTGAAAGCGAAACTTTTAAAACAAACTACTTCCATTTAAAAATAAAATCTTTGGGGTGCCTGAGTGACTCAGTCAGTTAGGTGTCCAGCTCTTGATTTCGCCTCAGGTCATGCTCTCAGGACCATGGGACAGAGCCCTCTGTGGGGCTCAGCGCAGAGCCTGCTTGGTATTCTCTCTCCCTCCCCTTCTGCTCCTCCCTGCTCCTCCCCCCACCCTCCACTTTCTTTCTCTCTAAAAATTAAAAAAAAAAAACACCTTTTCCCACAAAACATCCACTTACATCAGGTAATTAATATGAGACCGGGGAGACATTTCCAAGAATGGATCTTTCTATATTGAGGGGTCTTCATTTGTAATGTCATTCTGAACAGAGATTAAATAACCAAATTCAACCTACTCCAGCTGCCCAAATGCAATAACCCACTCTTAACACTTAAAAAAAAAATCTTAAAAGATCTAGTGCTCAGATTTTCCCAGTTACCTCGTAAATGATTTTTTATGGTTCAAATTAGCAGTCGTGTATGGTCCTACATATGTCTCTTTATTAATCTATAAAGTGCATCTTTGTTCCCCTCATCTGCACTGTAACACTGAGGTGCTCCTCAGTCGGGGGGCACAGGGAGTGTACTGCAAAGGTAAGTTCAGCTACGAAAGATGAGCTGTGCTGTCTAACACAGTAACCATGACTCACATGTAGCTACCAATCACTTGAAATGGGTTAGTTGGAACTAAAGTATGCCGCAAGCATAAAATACATGCCAGACTTCAGAGACTTCATATGGGAAAAAATTAAAATAAATAATTACCAACTTTTTATTGGTTATATGTTGAAGTAATGATATTCTGAATAAAGCCATTTAAACAAAATATATTCATTCCATCCATTTATTTTTACTGTTTGAAAGGCAGCTACTAGAAAATTTAAAATTACTTAAGTGGCTCCTATTTGTGGCACATATTGTATTTCTACTGGACAGCAGTGGTCTAGACTTGGAAACTTTCTTTATGCTATCAAGTAAAAGAGAATGTTCGGGGGGGGGAATTAAAAAAGAATGTTCTGATAGCTGAGGAGCTGACCAGAGGGAAACAGTGCACTCGGGTTTGGCTAGCAATCTTTCCCACACAGTATCAAGAAGCAGCCCACCAAAAAGGTCTAAGAGCATCCATGCCAGCTGGTCTCCACCCAGGCAAATATTGCACCTCACCTGCTCTCAGCAGAGTCTCCTGATTTAAGAGAATTGTTGTTCTGAAGGCAGAGCTGACATTCCCTCTGGTCACCTAACTGTGCAGGCGAGGACAACCATGCTGGTCTTATAACATGTTTATTTTACTAAGAGAGAAGAATGGGGATGTTTAACCCACTACCCCAACCCCAGAAGGAAAGAAGAAAGAATGAGAAAAAACAATGTTGAAAAAGATACGGCTGGGCACCTGGGTGGTTCAGTGGGTTAAAGCCTCTGCCTTCGGCTCAGGTCATGATCCCAGGGTCCTGGGATCGAGGCCCGCATCGGGCTCTCTGCTCGGCGGAGAGCCTGCCTCCTCCTCTCTCTCTGCCTGCCTCTCTGCCTACTTGTGATCTCTCTCTGTGTGTCAAATAAAAATCAAAAAATAAAAATAAAAAAAAATAAAGAAAAGAAAAAGATATGGCTGTGAGGGGTAGGGGCGCCTGGGTGGCTCAGTTGGTTAAGTATCTGCCTTTGGCTCAGGTCATGATCCCAGGGTCCTGGGATCGAACCACGCATTATCAGGGAGCTCAGTGGAGAGCCTGTTTCTTCCTCTCCCTTTGCCCCTTCCCTTGCTTGTGTTTTCTTGCTCTCTCTCTCAAATTAATAAATAAAACCTTAAAAAAAAAAAGATATGGCTGTGAATTTTTCCAAATTAATGAAAAATAAATTCAAAGACCCAGGAAACACAAGATATCAAACAAGATAAATAAAGAGAAATCTACAACTAAACATACTGTGGTAAAACTTCATTATACCAAAGAAAAAAAGGGATCTTTAAGAGCAGTCAGAAGAGGGCGCCTGGGTGGCTCAGTGGGTTAAAGCCTCTGCTTTCGGCTCGGGTCATGATCTCAGCGTCCTGGGATCGAGGCCCACATCCGGCTCTCTGCTCAGCAGGGAGCCTGCTTCCTCCTCTCCCTGTCTCTCTGCCTGCCTCTCTGCCTACTTGTAATCTCTCTCTCTCTCTCTGTCAAATAAATAAATAAAATCTTTAAAAAAAAAAAAAAAGAGCAGTCAGAAGGAAGAGACTGCCATTTAGAACAAAAGCAGGCATCTCCACAGCAATGATTTAAGGTAACAGTGGAAAATCATCTTCTAAATGTTGAGAGAAAATAACTTAGAATTTGACAGTAAGCCAGCAAAACTACCTTTAAAAAAATAAGATGAAATAAAGGCATTTATATAAAAACAAAAATGAGGTTTACTACCAACAAACTTTCACAGAAATATTTCTGTAAGATTTACTTCAGGAAGAAGAAAAATGACCCCAAAAAGATAATGTGAATTTTAAAAAGGAATAGTGAACTGGGAAACATGCATGGAAGTCCAGATAAATATTATCACTATAAAATGGTAACAATTAAAAGTAGAACAGAGTGGCATCTTGGTGGCTCAGTTGGTTAAGTGCCCACCTTTGGATCAGGTCATGATCCCAGGTTCCTGGGATCAACCCCATATCAGGCTTCCTGCTCAGCAGGGAGTCTGCTTCTCCTGCTCCCTATACCCTCCCCAAACCCTACTTGTGCTCCCTCTCTTTTTCATATAAATAAATAAAATCTATAAAAGTAGAACAGAAATAAAATACTGGTCAATAATTAGCAGGGAAGGCAGAAGGTGGAGGAACTGGAGCATTAAAGTATTTTCAATGTTTTAAAGTCTACATATTGTTTGGGAGAGCGGTTAAATATTAAGTTTAAATGTTAAGCTAAATATGCAAAAAAGAAGTTAAAGGACAAATTCTAAAAGAATGGAATATGAAATCCAAACAGTCAGAAAAAAACACATAGTAAGAAAAACAAAGGCAAAAAGTACAACACACACAGGACACTGAAAACTAAAAATAGTAGGGGCGCCTGGGTGGCTCAGTTGGTTAAGCATCCAACTCTTGGCTCTGGCTCAGACTGTGATCTCAGGGTGGTGAGATCAAGCCCTGCAGCCGGCTCCACGCTTAGTATGGTGTCTGCTTGAGATTCTCTCTCCTTCTCCCTCTGCCCCTCCTACTTGTGCACTCTCAGTCTCTCTCTCAAAATAAAAAAATAAATCTTGGGCGCCTGGGTGGCTCAGTGGGTTAAAGCCTCTGCTTTCGGCTCAGGTCATGATCTCAGGGTCCTGGGATCGAGGCCCGCATCGGGCTCCCTGCTCGGCGGGGAGCCTGCTTCCCTCTCTCTCTCTCTGCCTGCCTCTCTGCCTCCTTGTGATCTCTCTCCCTCTGTGAAATAAATAAATAAAATCTTTTAAAAATAAATAAATAAATAAATAAATCTTAGGGTGGGAGGGTAGGGATAGGGTGGATGGGTTATGGACATTGGGGAAGGTTTGTGCTTTGGTGAATGCTGTGAAAGATGTAAGCCTGATGATTCACAGACCTGTACCCCTTGGGCAAAGAATAAAAATAAAATTTAAAAAAAAAATAAATCTTAAAAAAGAAAAGAAAACTGAAGATGGTAGAAAAAGTCCAAATGTAACATTAATCATCATAAAAACAGACATTAAATCACAAATTAAAAGGCAGATAACCCAATTTTTAAAAAAAATTCCAGCTATGTGCTATTTATAAAAGACTTAAAAATTGAAAATGTGAAAAGGCTGAAAGTAGAAGAATGGGATCAATTAACAGGCAAATATTAACCAAACTAAAGCTGACAGGGCTATGTTAGTATTAGACATAACAGGCTTTAAGGCAAAATTATTACAGCTAAAGTGGGTCATTATGTCATGACAAATATTTCAAGTCACCAGTAAGATCTAATGATTCTAACTTTTAGGAATTTAGATAAAATAAATGGAAATAATATAAAGCAAAAGTTGATAGAACTGCAGGGAAAAAGTAACAAATCTGGACATCTCTCTCAACTACTGCTGAGTCAAGCACACCCAAAAATAATCAGTAAAGATATAGATAATGTGAACAATACAATCAAAAAGCTTGGATCACCACACTTAGCAATTAAAGAACACACATTCTCCTCAAACACACATGGAACATTTACAAAAGTTGATCATGTAACTAGGCCACAAGTGAATCTAAATAAATTTCCAAAAATCAGTACCAAAAAAAACCATGTTCTCCATCCACAATGCAATTAAATTAGACATTAATAACAAAAAGATAAATAAGAAAACTATTTTTGGAAATTTTAAAACACTCCACCAAAAAAAATCTCATAGAGCGAAAAAGTAACAAATATACAAATTCTTAGAATTGAACTATCTTATTTTTATAATTATTTTAGAACTGAATTATTTTTAAAATGCTATGTATTCAAACCTGCAGAATTCAATAAAGGCAATAATCTGAGGGAATTTCATTGTTTTAAATCTTCAAGGATGCTTTTTTTTTTAAGATTTATTTATTTATTTATTTAACACAGAGAGAGAGAGAGAGAGAGAGAGAGAGAGAGAGAGAGAGAGAGAGAGATCACAAGTAGGCAGAAGCAGGCAGAGGGAGAGGGGGAAGCAGGCTCCCCGCCGAGCAGAGAGCCTGATGTGGGACTCGATCCCAGGACCCTGAGATCATGACCCGAGCTGAAGGCAGAGGCCTAACCAACTGAGCCACCCAGGGGCCCAAATCTTCAAGGATGCTTTTGCTGGCAAGTTCTATGAAACCTTTCAAGGAAGATATCATTTTAATCTTAACTCTTTCAGAATAGAAACAAAGAAGGTATATTTCCTTCCCACCTCCTTCTACAAATCCAGTGTAACTTTGGTACCAAAACCATACAATGATACTACAAGAAAAGAAAACCAATGGCCAATATCATCTATGCATAAAGAAGCAAAAATTCTACATGAATTAGACCAAATCCAGAATGGTTTAATATTCTAAAATCTACAAATGTCATAAACCATTTAATTGATGAAGAACAAAAGCCATATAATTATCTCAACTATTACAGAAAAAGCATACGTTCTTAATTAAAAATTCAATGATTTTAATAAAAATAACTCTTGCCATACTAGGAATTGAATACCAACTGTTGGTGAGGATATGGAGAAAAAGGAACCCTTATGCATTGTTGGTGGGAATGCAAACTGGTGTAGCCACTGTGGAAAACAGCATCAAGGTTCCTCAAAAAATTAAAAATACAATCACCATGATTCAGTAATTCTACTACTGGGTACTGACCCAAAGAAAATAAAAACACTAATTTGAAAAGACATATACACCCCCATGTTTATTGCAGCCTTATTTACAATAGCCAAGATACGGAAACAACCAAAGTGTCCATCGATAGATGAACAAAGATGTGGTATGTATAAACAATGGAATATTAGCCATAAAAATAAATATAATCTCAATATTTGCAATGGCATGATGAATGTAGAAGGTACAGTGCTAAGTGAAATAAGTCAGTCAGAGAAAGACAAATACCATATAATTTCCCTCATGTGTGAAATTTAAGAAACAAAACAAAAAAAGTAAAACAAGAGACAAACCAAAAATCATACTTCTAAAAACAGAGAACAAACTGGTGGTTGCCAGAGCAGGTAGATGGGGGATGAGTGAAATAGATAAAGGGGATTAAGAGCACACTTATCTTGAGCACTGAGAAATGTATACCGTTGTTGAATCATCATATATTACACCTGTTAACATAACACTTATATTAATTATACCTGAATTTAAAAAAATGAATTACTGATATGTAATGGAAAAATAGTGATAACAACTCTTGGCATACTAGGGATTGAAAGGGATTTTCTTAACCTGTGAAAGGGTATCCATAAAACAGCAATATTACTCTTACTGGGAAAATGATGAAAGCATTCCTTTTAAAATTAGAAAAAGATAAGGTTTCTCACCATCATCATTTCTACTCAACTATTCAACTTTGTGCTGGAGGTACCAGCCAGTATAGTAAGAAAATAAGGACATAAGAAATTAAAGACTTAAGGATTAGGATGTTAGAACTAAGATGGTCATGCCTACGTAGAAACACACATACACAACCTCCAGACATGTCAACAGAAATAGTAAATTAAGGAGGTAGCTGGCTATACGGTTGACACACAAAAACCAATAGCATTTCTGTACGGCAGTTCAACAACAAGAACATTTCTTTCTAAAATGATATTCAAGTACCATCAGTTTATTTAAGGACAAATGCCAAAAGAATAGATCAGAAAGTCAGAACAATTAGAAAGAAGTAGTAATTATTCATAGTAATTCCTAGTACTCCTAGTAATTATTCCTAAATAAATGTGGATTTATTCCTCATAGGAATAACGACAATAACAACTCCTAGCACACTAGGGATTGAGAAGAATTTTCTTGACCAGATACAAGGCATCTATGAAAACACTCACAGCAGCATTACTCCTAGTGGGCAATGATGAAAGCATTCCCTTAAAAATCAGGAACAGGATAGGAATTCTCCCTATTACCCTTCTATTCAACGGCTCAACATTGTCAAAGAGATCCTAGCCAGAAGAGTACGAGATCAAAGATATAATTAAAGGCAAAGGATTAGAGAGGATTTATTTACTCCTAGGAGGGTGAAATCTGCATATTACACCTGCCTAGGAATAACTCTGACAAAAGATTTGCAATGTCTTTGTGCTGAAAATTATAAAGGTTATCAAAAGACATCATAGAATATCTTAAAAAATGGGAAGCCCGTGTTCATGGATGAAAAGTTTCAATATCATAAACTATCAATTGTTCCGAATAGATCCAAATTGATCAATGCAATTCCAATAAAAATCCTTAAAGTTTTTTCAGTGTGAAAACTTACAAGTTGACAATGAAATTTATATGAAAAATCAAGAGGCCAATAATAAGATACTCCTGAAAAAGGTAGAATTTGCATAATTATAAGGCATAATAACTAAAACTAAGCTGCAGTTTAGACAAATTGATCAATGGCATAGAATAGAGGCAAGACGCCTATCTTTATAGTTTTCTACGTGACAGAGGCACACTGCAGATCAAGTGGAAAAAGAAAGGGATTTCCTGTAAACGGTTCTGTGCCCATTACTATCTATATATAAAATATTAAATTAGATTCCTACTCACATCATACACAAAACCAATTCCAGGTAAATAGAGAGCTTAAACATAAAAAAGTAAAATTCTGTAACATTAAGAAGAAAATGTAGTATAATATATTTTTCTGACCTTGGTATAATATGAGATTTCTTAAATGAGATAGAAAAATCAAGAAAAGATCAGTAAAGTCAATCATATTAAAACTAAGAATTTGTCTACCAGAAAACAACATAAAAAATAAAAATAAAAAATAAATGGAAAGATAAAGCACTGAAAGATATCTGCAACCTATATAATCAAAAGATTGTTTCATAAATAGAATATATTTAAAAAACTCTTAAAAATCAAAAAGAAATACACAAATAACCCAATTTTTAAAAAGTCAAATGCTACGACAGACATTTTACGGAAAAGAAAAATTTGTATGTCTTCTGAACCTTTGAAATGATTCTCAATCTCATTAGTAATCAGGAAAATGCAAATAAAGACCCCCAAGAAGATACCTACCAGAATGGCAAAGATAGTTTGATAATACCAATGTTTGGAGAAAATATTGTTCAGTGAGAATTCTTACACATCGCTGGCAAGGAAAAAAACTGGTATACCACTTAGGAAAACAATCTGGCAGTGTCTCATAAAGTTAAATGCTGAAAAACCCTATAAGCAATAAGCCAGAGTCTACTTCCAAGAGAAATTTTTATAAAGTTTATTTCCATCTACATGCCCTAAAAGAGGTAATTGTTCACAAAACAATTCTCACCGTAGCAAAAAGCTAGAAATAATCCAAATGTCCACCTGAAGAATATATTATATTCATACAACAAAAAATTATAGAGTGAAAAAGAATAAGCTGCAATTATATGTCATAATATGACGACATTGGAAAAATTATGCATGAAAAAAATCCTGTCATTGTTTTTATGTCACTCAAAAATAAAACTAAATGGGGGCGCCTGGCTGGCTCAGTGGGTAGAGCCTGTGACTCTTAATCTCAGGGTCATGAGTTTGAGCCCTATGTTGGACATGGAGACTACTTAAAAAAAGAGGTAAATAAATAAGTAATAAAAATTTTAGAATAAATAAATAAAACTAAGTAATTATTGTTTGGCCATATTTAAAGCTGTGTTTTTAAAAGCAAGAGCATGGTAAACACAATATTTAGGTTAAGGAGAGACTTGAAAGCATGACAGGCAAGGAAATCAATGGGGTGAGGAAGAACTCACTGTTTGATGCTGGTTATTGCCAAGGTATGTGGGGGCTTCAGGGGCATGTATATCATTTAAAAAAAAATACAAAAGAAAAAACAGACCAATAGTTCCAATTCTGTGTACCTGAAGCCCTTTAACTGCCACTCCCTACACACACACATACAACTGAAAATAGCACACAGGACCGTCCCTCTCTTCTTCCTCACCCCCCTACCTGCGTCCGAGCATTGAGCAGCTGCTGGAAGCTCTCCACCTCCTTGCTGTCATCTGCAGCCCGCTCCTAAGGGAAGACGAAGGGAAATCTCAAGTGTGGGGAGAAGCAGCCCTTCAGGACATCCCCTTCCTGCCACATTTACTTGGCCGGGCAACAGGCCAGACACCAAGAATAATACGTGGAACCAGACCAGCATCATCTCTGTCCTCCCAGAGCCGCCAGAGCAGTGGGGGAAGCCAAAGTCTCTGGGAAGGGAGGAAGGGAGACGCGGTGTCTGTACCATCAGCACGCCCAGCATCATGTCATAGTTGTTGATCAGAAACACCAGCTGCTCCTTCCTCGAGGAGAACTCGGCGGCCACTCGGAGGACAAAATTCTCCACTTCCACCTGGAAAAGCCAGAAGGAAGAGGTGACACGAGGAGGCAGGGACACAAGGCCCTCCTCACCCTTCAGGCCACCGCGGCAGCCCAGCCGCCGAGAAGTCTCTCCTGCCCACCCTCACCTGTAGCTGTCCCAGTAGCTGCATTGTCCGTTCGTTGGGAATTGTCTGATTGATGCTGACAAGAGCAGACGAGAACTCTGCGTATCGGCGTGTGATCTGGGGGAGAGAAAGTGGGAAGAAAATCACACCAGCCCCCTGGCCCAACCAACACAGCCGCCCAAGTCCCTAAGCGTTGGCCACTCAACCTCTGTGCCTCCTATCCCCAGTCCCTCTACAACGGTGCCTGATTTCACCCTGAGTTCACACATACTCCTAGACTGCCCCCCGCCCCAGCCAGGCCCACAGCACAACTGGGAACCTGGCCAACCCCACAGTGAAGCTAAGAACCTTGCCTTTTAGGAACCCCTTTGTTACCCTTGCCCTCTCTCACATAGTGGGGCCGAGTATCCAGCCCCCCAAGGCGCTGAGGGTCAGTGCTTCGGACACTCTGGACGTTCATCTCCAGGATCAGCTCAAACCGTGGCCACAGCAAGGCAAGCACCTGCTCCCAGTACCTGCAGGCTTAATCAGAATCAGAGATCAGCTGGCAAGAAATGGGGGGGAGGGGTCATGATGAGCACAAGGTGACACAGGGAATTGCTGAATCACTGTCATCATACACCTGAACCTAACAGAACGCTGTATGTTAGCTAACTGGAATTAAAATAAAAACTTAAAAAGCCAAAAAGAAATGTGGGGGGATGGTGGTCGGGTTTCTGTGGGGGAACCCAATTAACAGTTGAGGGCTGGGGGAGGCAGGACTGGTACGGAAGGTGAGTCAGAAAGCAGTACTGTCCCTGGGCAGATGAACGGGAGTAAGAGTCAGGGTGTCGGCTCAGTAGCAGGCCAAGGTTCAGGGGAGGGTCACGTAAGACCAAGGGTTCAAGGGCAGTGGGGGCATCAAGGACCAGAGCTCAGTGACCTGTCCAGGGCAGGAACATCCCTCTTTGCTGCAATGTTGCGGAACCGGAGAACGATGTGGATACAGAGAAAAACAGCAATGGCATCGTAGCAGTCCGTGAGATAGGACTCCAGGTGTTTCTATGATTCAGGGACAGAGTATTGGAAAAGGATGTTTGTTACTCTGTCGTTCCCAGTGCCTACGGACAAATGCGTGTGCTCCCCTGCGGATGCAGCACTGGGAGGGAGAGGAGTGAGCTCTCGGGAAATGCCCCCTCCTTCCCTGTCCCCCGGGCCACTCAGGTAGTCCTGCTGCCTTGCTCATCAGGATCTATGCTCACAAGCCCATCACAGCAGAAGTCAGGGCTGAGCACCACTTCGGGGACCTGTAGTTTTCAGAGGCTACTGCCTCGGTGTGGGTCAATAATAGGGGTAGCCTCAGGGACCCCCAAGCTTTGCGGGTTTCATATACTCTGTGAGTATAAGGCTTTGACATTTTAGAATGAGGGGGGTCCTGGTTCCAGTACCCCAGAGCTATGACCCCACTACAGTGCTGCAGAGGACTGAGGACAAAAGGATCCACGAGCACAGAGCCTGGGGATCTTACCAGGGTCATGCCGAGTGTGCGACCCATGACAGCATGGAAGAGGTCATGTGCAGCCGAGCCGGACACAACAAAGAATTCACAGATGAAAAGGTATTCGCGGCAGGAATTGTCTAGGAGGGCGTAGTGCTGGCTGCGGAAGAGGGCCTCGAATGGATACTGGGATGGGAGAGGTGAAGAAGAGAAACAGAAGGGATGGACCCCAACGCTGACTCTACAGATAAATCAACGAACCTGGGTAATGAGAGCTCAGGAGGCCCCTCCCATCTAACCCAAGTGCAGGCTGTGAAGGAGCATCCTGAATGGGTACTGAAAGGGGAAGGGCGACAAGGGGCATAAGACCCCACCCCCACCTGCTGTTACTATGCCACCCACCTCCACAGCTTGCCTCATGCCATTCCCCTCAGCCAGTCTCTCCCTCTATCTGTCCTGAAGTCAACGGTCTCAACTCTCTTCACATCCCAGAACACTTGGGTGACCCAAGAAAGCCATTCCCAGTTCTAAGGGGATTGATACAGGGGACTGCAGGGTAGGAAGCTTTGCCCAGAGATCTGGTCTCCCCCACCCATGCTCGGTGTCCCCCCATGACTGACTCTTGTTCTTCCTCCTACCCTCTGTTCTCCCCGCTGGGCGGTGTGGGGCACCAGGATGGGGGCCTCCAGTTCAGTGGGGGAGATGACAGAACCACGGGTCCCCAGGGTGAAGATGGTGTTCCTGCTGCGGAGGGAAGGCTTCGAGAAGAATCGTGAAGGGTCAGAGTCAGGGAAAACAATAAAATCACAACTGTGACAGACTCAGAGGCTCAGTACCTTCAGGAACTACAGGCAGCCAGATACAGCCCAATGTCCCTCTTTCCCAGTACCAGGGCCCCACGCCCCGTGACACCTGGGAATGGGCTTCAGAGACCTTCTACCCTGCCTGACATCATATGCAAAACTATGTGTCAAAAGGACATGTGCCTTTTTCTGGGGAAGAGGGGGTCATAGCTTTTATCACATTCTCAAAGTTTTCGGTCCCAGAGAAAAAGGCAAAAAGCAGTGTCTTTGAGGCACCCTCACTGTCAAGGACTAGAAGGTGGATTTCTCAGCTCTAGGATATCTTTCTTGGCTGTATCTTCTACACCCATTAGATCATCCTTCTCAGCGACTTCCTCGTACTAGGAAAAAAGAGAAGAGAGAACTGGTAACCATCTCTTTCCATGGTGTGATAAAAAAGTTTTTTCCACTGTCCAGCCTTGACCGGGGTGGTCCCTCTTCCCAGCCCGCGTGCCTTGGAAGGCCTCTCTCTTTGGCCTCACCTGCACCTTCATGAGCCGCCCCAGGTAAGAGCGATAATAAGACAGGTAGATCTTGCTCAGTGTTTCCACATACTCATCCCTGATCTCCTTCGCTGTTGCTCGTTCATTGCCCAGGAGAAACTGATAGAAGAACCTGAGGGCGGGGGGGCAGGGATGAGTCAGTCTCCCCACCTCCCCCAAGAAAGCAGACACTACACCGGGCGGCTCGACAGCTCAGAGGCCGTCTCAAGCCCTTCCTTCGGGCAGTGACCTGTACTTCAGCAGGGCCGTCTGGGGGATCTGATAGTTGGTCATTGGTTTTCTGAAGGAATAAATCTTCTGCAGGATGAACTCTCGGATCTTCGTCACCGCCTAGATTGACCAGATACAGGGCATGAAGCTGCAACCTTATGACTATTTGAGAAACACTGGGGAAAGTGCCACATGTTAAATATAGAAGGATGGAGTGGAGAATACCTCTTTGGTATTTCTGAAAAATTTCAGGGGAACCCAGAGACATGAAGATGAGCTCCGCCAGGTAAAGGCAGGGTGAAGTTCTTGGGGACGGGCTACAGTGAGCAGTGCCAGGTTGAAGGTGACAGGGATGCTGGTTCTAGTAATCTCTAGGGTATCATCCCCACCCCTCACCTTGACCCGGAGCCGGTCGAGTATGCCTCTGACGTCAGCACAGGCCGCTGTCCCTCTAGCCTCCTGCTCTCGGACTGCAGCTGCCTTGGCATCCAGCTCTTGCAGCTGCTCTAGGAACCTAGGCTCTGTCACTGGCGCCTCCAAAATTGCCCTGGGTAGCAGGGGTGGGTGGAAGGGGTTAGGAGGAAGACCTGGACATCACTAGACCTCAAATCATATCCCTTCTATCCAGCCTGTCGCCTCTCCCTTCTTGTGCTGAATCACATAGTCAGGATATGTGTACAAATTTTTTGTTCCTGAAACCTCCCCGCTGCCCCATGCCCCATGCCCATAAGCCTTGAACCCTCCAACTAAATGCTGGACCCTGGATAATCACTAATCTTGGATGCCTGAAGCATGCATCAAGATTGAGTTGTTAACCCACCCATCAGTTTCTGGAAGGCACTTGATGACCTGAAGCTGGAAACCCACGTGGTAAGTAGCGGAGATCACCCTACCCCATGTACCTGCTATAGACATTGTGACTCTTCAAACTGGCAACTCACGTGATCAGAGCAGAGGGCACTATCAGACCATCAACGAGTTCCCCAAGTTTTCCCCGTACTGCCTGGCGGTTTCGAAGCCGAATGTTCATGGCTCCTGACTGTTCCTGCAGTGTCCGGATCTCAGAGCTGATAGAGCTGAGGTCACTCTGAAAAGCTCCCAACATCTGCTCCATGCGCTGGGGGGAGGACAGAAGATGTTGCTGGAGCACCCACAGGGTTGGCAGGGGACAAATGGGCCACTAAGTTTATTGGTGAAGTCTTCAGTATCAGTCCATGAGGGCAGCAGGTGATGAGGTAAGAGGTAGCCCAAAGGTCACTGGCAAATAACATTAGTATGACAGTAACAACAAAAGAGGCTGCTGAGGTCATCCTGAAAGTGAGTCTAACTATCCCCACCTGAGGCTGATGACCTAAAGAATGACACCAGAGACCATGTTAGGAGTCACAGGTCACGGTTACTAACCTCAAGAACAGCATCGCAGGCTGTGATCTGGTTGTGTAAAGATGCTATGTTCTCACTCTCTTGGATATCTGACCCACAAAAAGTCAAGGGGCCTCACCATAAAGTTGGAGATTTTCAGACCTGCAGGACCACTCCAATTTTTCCCTGCGATGACAGAGACCTCAGAGAGAGTTCAACCCCTGCTGAGCTGCCTGCACCATGCTCCACAAAACCCCTATTTTAATAACATCACCCTTTTTCTCTACTGGAGGATACAATCCCGGATGGATTTCTGCTCAATCTGCTGTAGCTCCAGCTCAACCTGCTTTGAATAGTGACGGAGATCCACACCCTGGGAGAACATAAACACAACAGGTTAGGAGAAAGTCACAGTGAAGAGACACTGAGACAGAATAACAAAGGACTAGAGGGTGAGACACCAGGGTAATATTATAAGAGCGAGAGACTGTTTCCTTTTTTTCTTCTTTGAGGGGAGGGTAAGTGGAGGGGCAGATCAGTATAGCAGAAAGCCTCACCGTTTTAAGAGCTTCCTTTACTAACTCATCCTCCAGATTTGCCTGAATGTGAACTGGAAATAGAAGTTTATCATAAGGGTCCAGCTCCACAGCGCCCTCTCCCGCAAATGAACATCTGTACACCAATCCCTGCCTTATTACTTCCAGCCCCCAAGCCTCTCAAATCATAAGCAGTCTGCATCCACCTCGTGCCATCACTTACCATCCACTTCATCCAGGATGAATTCATCAGATGAGATGTCCAATTCTCCAAGTTGTAATGGCTCCTGAAGACCAGGACCACCCCCCTGGAGAGGGACAAGTTAATGGGAAAGGACAAGGAAGAGAGAGAGAGAACAAGTATAATGGGATAATCCACAAAACTTCAGGGAGTGGGAAAAGGTGGGGACAGGTTGGGGTTTTACTGGGAGCCACAGGTACTGAGTCAAAAAATTCCAAGAGTCTCACATTGTACCCAATCTACTACTTGGGGCTTCTGGGTAGGGAATATGACAAAGAGACTCGCAAGCCACCAAAAGAGTAGAGGTGTCCCAGTGAGGAAAAACAGGGGTTGCAGAGAACAGAGCAGAACTTACAGGTGAATGTAGGATACCCAGACTCCTACTATCTTAGGTGTTCTATCACAATCCCTGTAGGGATCACCAGCCCTTCCAGAAATGGCTGCTAACAGTGTTTCCCTGCGTGCCAGGTGCCATCTTTCATACACTCATTCATCTAATCATAACCAACAATCTATATGGTTAAGTCTTATTTCCTTCACCTTATAGGCGTGGAAAGTATGACACAGAGAAGTTGGCCCACTTGCCCAAAGACACACAGCGTGCAAGAAGGTAAGGTGGAATTAGAACCCAGATAATCTGACTCGAAGCCGTGTTCTTTTACACTACACTGCTTCTCTATCTGCCCCACAGTCTGGAAGTTAGTTGAAATTCTGCCCCTGGAACCTGACTCTCGGCCATTGTGATTCCCGCTCAGACTCGGGCCCCATCCCAATTAAGGATATGGAAAGCCACACAGGTATCGGCCGAGCCCCCACGCTTGTGCCTAAACCCAGCCCAGGCATTTCTGACGCGAGGACCACCGGACAAGACTCCGCAAGAAAAATAGTCCCGCGTTCTCACCAGCGGGCCCTCCTCCTCCTCCATATCTGAGGCCCCGGCTCGCAACATCAGCTCTCGGGCAGCTGCCGCCATGGTCGCAGCAGCGGCCATTCCGCGCAGCCTCACTTCCGGCAGCTGTCAGTCGCTGTGTGTCTGTCCCTGGGGTGGACCAACAAATCCTGGAGGGTCTTGCAGAGCGCGAAACCGTTCCCAGATACTTGAATTAAGTTGTTTGACTCCAGCCTTCCCTTTTCAGCCTAACCACTTGGCCCAGATGCAAATGGGAATTGGACGTCTTAAGCACAATCTCACCCCGGAACCCTTGCTGCTTTCACTCTTAAGAATTTTACGAACTGTAAAAAGAGACCGCCCCGGAAGTTGTGACTACGAACAGAGATTCTCAGAAGTCGAATTGGCTCTGGCAGCAGCGGTTTCCGGAAGCGCTTTGGCATGTTCGCTCCGCCTCTTCCGCTGGTGGCTATATAAGGCCACTACGTCACTTCCGTTCTCTCTTCCACAGGAGGCCTACACGCCGCCGCTGGGGCCGCCGCCATGGTAAGAATGGAACCCGTGCGGGGGATCCGGCGACATCGGAACCGGGACTCGTAGAGTCTGCCGTTAGGGGGCTGGAAATACCCTATTCTGGGGATTTGCAACGTTCTGTGTGAATCTTTGACTTTCACCCCTGGAAAGGAAGGACTGAAGATACCCAGCTCTGGGGAGTGGGCCGGAGGAAGAGTCGCTCCCAGGGCGCTCGAAAGCGCGAAAAGGCTTGGGGGTGAGTGGGGACCTTAGGTCCCGCCACTCGGAGTGTACTCTTGGGAACGGGCAGAAGATTTGCTCCCTCCCAGAGGTTGCGTTTTCCCGAGCCTGAACACTTGGTGTTCTGCTGCGTGTAGGGCTGAGGAGTTGTGAGAAAACAAGTGTGGGGGGGTGTCGTTGCTCCTTATATGACAAGCTGGACGTTCCTGTCCGTTGGTAGTTCACAGTGCCTGATTTCTCCCCCTATCTCTGTCAGTCTCTAGTGATTCCTGAGAAGTTCCAGCACATTTTGCGAGTACTCAACACTAATATCGATGGGCGGCGGAAAATAGCCTTTGCCATCACTGCAATTAAGGTAAAGTAGGGAAAGGAATGGAGCATATAAATGAAACTGGAGTAGTTAAAGCAGCTGTAAATGAGGTGAGGTTGAAGAAACGTGTCCCAACCAGATCACCTTAGCTGCTGGGTAAAATGAAGAATGGTTGAGTGACTAGTTCCCTTGACTCTTGATCCCTTAACCACATTTGCCCCGAAAGGTAAGTAATGAAAACCAGTCAGGTCAAGCCAAGATACTTATTTCCTAGGGGATGGGGAGTGGGCTGCCTCCTTTACTAGAATTTGCTAGAATTTATTGGACCATCAGCCTTGGTCATCTTGTGAGGTTCATGCTGTTTGGTTTCTACCCCCCTACAGCAGTGCATCATAACAGCAACCCTTCTTGTGAAATCTTTATGCCCTAGAAATTGCATAACTGTACATGGGGGGGTTGGGTAGAAATGCCAACAGATTCCCAAGTGAAGAAACCTATACTTGGGAAGTGAGGGGTATTACTACATGGTGAGCCAGGCATTTATTCCAGTGCCAGAGGTGAATGAATTTCCAGTTGATGAGAGCCGGTATTTGGCTCACTGTATGCATTAGGTAGATGAACACAAGCTTGGATGGTTTCTTTCACCAACCTAATGAACTGGTCTTCCAGTTGGGGACTTTATTCTACTTTTTTTTTTTTTTTTTTGGTTAGTCCGTGTTATTGTGGATATGGCTGAATGTGTTTTTTGCCAGTATGTGGACACCGTAGGGGGGAAGGATAGTTCTCATTCACAGTCCCCAGCTCCTGGTGTATCATAGGTGCTCGTGCAGTGTTAGGGAATGGATCCAGGGATACTGTAACCTGGTTTCAAAGAATTTAAAGGAAACATAAATAATCACTTGTTCAGTTAAAACTGTCCTAGCTTTGGTTGACAAGATTGATCAGATTCCTTTGGTTTTTCATGTTATATTGCAGGAAGCGTGGCTTTCATTTGTTCTTAAAAGGTAAATAAAAAGATTGCTTCCTTTTGTTAATTATGTGAAACTAGGAAGGCAGTGTAAAATATACTAGTACCTTTTAAAAGGTTGCTGCGAGACTTAAAGGGGATAGTGAATACAGATGTGCATATCTCAGAGGTCTATATAGCAGGTTCAGTTCCAGGCAATAAAATGAGTCAAATGTTTTGATTTCCCAGTCCATATTGCAAGTTACATTTACACTGTAGTTAATAGTGCGTAATAGTATTATGTCTAAAAAAAGTACACTAATTTAAAAATATTTTATTGCTAAAAAATGGAACTCATCATGCGTTTTCAAGGAGTCATGATCACAGCTCACTACATAATGAAAAGGGTTGAAGTACTGTGAGAATTACCAAAATGTGACACAAGCACAAAGTGAGCAAATGCTGTTGGAAAAATGGCATCGATAGACTTGTTTGACACAGGATTTGCTGCAAACTTTCAGCTTGTAAACAAAACAAACCCAGATATCTGCACAGTGCAGTTAAACGTGTGCCTGTATAAAAGATGGTCATGGTTAATGGGATGCTTGTGTAAAACCCTTTCTCTATGCTTCTTTGAAATTAACTGGTTTTGTATTTACTTTCATTAAATATGTGTCATAGCCTTTGTGGTCCACTTAAAACAATTCAATTTAACCAAAGGACTTTAAGGAATTTTGTGAACTTTGTAATAAGTCTCTTAGGGATCCTTGTGCTTTGCTTATCACTGGGAAAGGTTATTCCTAGAGATAGATGATACAGAGATTTTTGCTAATTGTGTGGAGAGCCAGCAGATGGCAGCTAGCTCTTCCTCTGTTGAGAGAACTAAAGCTTGAATAGAAGGAGGTCTTTTGTTAAGGGTCCAGAATGGAGGGGTAATACTTGGAAACTGGAAGAAAATAGGGTATGGGGAGCTGGGTATGGAGAGGGATTCTTCAAAAGATGTGGCTAAAGAAGTGGTAAGTGAGGTTAATTGGCTGGGGAAGGATAAAGAATGGGAGTGGAAGTTGACAGCAGAAGAGGCTATTGAGAGGTTATACAGACCCTATAAAATTATTCTATGCCATGACCCCTTCCTCATTGTTTTGTTTCTGCTTGTAGACTTTGCTGTGGGTATTCTTTAAGGTTGGCTGGTCTTCTGCCCTCATCTAAATCAGGGTGATAGTATAGGTTATTTGGAAACCTGGGAGGAAGGAGTTGGAATTGGGCATAATCACTGGGAGGTTCCCACTGGCCTTGCTTCTGAGGAATTTGTGTCCTGTCCCAAGAGTAACACTGTTAAATACTTTCCAAAAGTAATACTAAGTTGGTGTCAACTCTTCTATTATATGGTCAAGGCCCTTGGACAACAGATATGAGCGATGGTCCCCTGAGTATACTTAACTCTTGTGGTCGGAGAAAACAGGGGTGGTCTCCTTGGGAGACAGAAAGGCATCTAAGGTAGAAAGTTGGCAGATCAGTATCTACCTGCAAATAGGGCTATTGAAAATCTTGGCCAGGGGCACTTGGGTTTATCTGTCAGTTAAGTATCTTTTCTCTTCATCTCAACTTAGGTCTTAATCTCAAGAGCCATGAATTCAAGCCCCCCCCCCAATTGCGCTCATCGATGCTGGGCATAGAGCCTACTTTTTAAAAAAGCTTACAGCAACTCTTTAAAAACTTGATTATGGGGGTGCCTGGGTGGCTCAGTGGGTTAAGCCTCTGCGTTCGGCTCAGGTCATGATCCCAGGGTCCTAGGATGAGCCCCGCATCGGGCTCCCTGCTCGGCAGAGAGCCTGCTTCCCCCTCTCTGCCTCCCTCTCATCCTACTTGTGATCTCTCTCTCAAATGAATAAAATCTTAAAAAAAAATAAAAAACTTGACTATGGAAAACTTTAATCATTAAAAAGTAGAAGGAAGAAAGCCCCTATGAATATCATTTAGCAAAAATTCAAAATCTTGTTTTATCTATATTCTAACCTTATCATTTAAAAGTAGATCTCAGACAACTATTTTAACCGTAAATATTTAAATTTGAGAGAGACTTAGATGTTAATTTCTTCTGTTGGGATAGTGGGGTTTTTTGTTTTTGTTTTTTAAGATTTTATTTGACAGAAAGTGATAGGGAACACAAGCAGGAGGATGAGAGAGGGAGAAGCAGGCTTCCACCAAGCAGGCAGCCTGATATGTGGCTCAATCCCAGAATCCTGGGATCATGACCTGAGCCAAAGGCAGATGCTTAACAACAGAGCCTCCCAGACCCCCCTTTTGTTTCATTTTTAAAGATACATTTAGTCGAGAGAATGCATGAGCAGAGGGGCCAGGTGTCCAAGACCTTAATCTCTTTTGAATCAACCTGATAATTTGATTTTCTAGGTCACTTTTTAATTTTTTAAGATTTATTTGACACACAGAGATTGAGATCGCAAGTAGGCAGAGAGGCAGGCAGAGAGGAGGAAGCAGGCTCCCTGCCTAGCAGGGAGCCCAATGTGGGGCTTGATCCCAGGACCCTGAGATCATGACCTGAGCCGAAGGCAGAGGCTTTAACCCACTGAGCCACTCAGGCACCCCAAGGTCACTTTTTAAAAAAGATACTTAATTGAGAATTGAGCAAGAGCGTGCACAAATGGCGGGCAGGCAGAGGGGAGAGAGAAAAGCAGTCTCCCGCTTGGTCAGGGAGCCCTACATCGGGCCTCATCCCAGGACCAGGAGATCATGACCTGAGTTGAAGACAGACATTTAACTAACCCAGGCACTCCCCTAGATCACTTCTTACACAAAGGAAATACCTCTTTTCATTTATTGGGGTTGCTGAGAGAAGTTACCACTGACTTATTGGCTTAAAACAACAAAGACTTACTCCCATAGTTGTGGAGTCCGGACATCCAAAATCAAGGTGTCAGCAGAGCCATGCTTCCTCTGAAGGCTCTAGGAATCCTGTCTTCTGGTGGATGCCCGAAGTCCTTGGTTTTCTTTAGCTGTGTTGTTCTTCCTATCACATGGCCTTCCACTGTGTCCTCCCCCTTTATAAGGGTACCAGGCATTGGATTCAGGGCCTTCCCTAATCCAGTGTAACCTCATTTTAACTTAATCGTATTTGCAATGGCTCTATTTCCAAATGCGGTCACATTTTGGGATTCTAGTTGGACAAAATGTGATGGGGGTTGGGCACTGTTTAACCCAGCACATCACCCTTCACTGTTCAGATGTTTGCTTCATGAGTTCAGGTGGCAAGGAGTACTGATGTTGGTGCTGATACAATGCCACCAGTGTAAGCATTGGTTTCTTTTCAGTTTGGGCACTTAGCTCCCTGGAGCCTGGTCATCTCTGGGCACTGACACAATCCAAGTTTGTGATCTTGAAAAACTGATCATTGTGATGGGGTGACCTGCCCAAAGTATCATGACCCTTAGAGACCCAGGGCACCACGATCCTGCCCCTCGATCAACCATGTTAATCCAGAAGCCGCTAGTCTGCTGCATTGGTGCTGTATTAGCTTTGAGAATATCAACCCTTTGGTTCTCCACAACGTGGAGACTAGAAGGTACTGCTCTTGGGTGCTGCTGCAGTGTGTTTGACAGCTATATATGCTGAGCAGTGTGAAAAGATTCTGCTTTTTTTTCAGACCTGTCCAGGGCGGAGGGGGATATTTTTCTCCTCCTCTTTAATGGTTAGGTATTGTATCTAGAAAAGTAATGCACTGGGTGGTTGCAGGCCCGACCTTTGTGTGCTTTTTGAATAGTGGGGCTATAAAGGGAACCAAACAAACCAGACTCAACCCCAAATTCCAAAACCTCTCTTCAGGGTGTGGGGCGAAGATATGCTCATGTGGTGTTGAGGAAAGCAGACATCGATCTCACCAAGAGGGCCGGAGAGCTCACTGAGGATGAGGTGAGGACAAGGAAGGGGGGCTGTGGGTTGGGGCTGTGGGTTGGGCCTGCCATGGAAGGGAAGCCCTCTGTATCTGACCTTTGTCCTGCCTGCCAGGTGGAACGTGTGATCACCATTATGCAGAATCCTCGCCAGTATAAGATCCCAGACTGGTTTTTGAACAGACAAAAGGATGTGAAGGACGGAAAGTACAGCCAGGTGTGTATTGAGAGGGGAGAGATTAGGGAAGAGGCAGGGTTGTCTAGGTAGAATTAGTCGCAAGAGGTCTGGATAAAACATTCCTCACCCTCTTTTCCAAATCCAGGTCCTGGCCAATGGCCTGGACAACAAACTTCGTGAAGACCTGGAGAGACTGAAGAAGATCAGGGCCCACAGAGGGCTGCGCCACTTTTGGGGGTGAGTAGGGATGGGAGTCTCCTCCCTCCCTGCCCCTAGACGCTCAGAGATCTGTCATGCTCTGCCTTCTCTTTCCACGTGTTTCATTTGCATTGTGTGTAACCTGTGACCCTTCTCTCTCCTCACCTGCAGACTTCGTGTCCGAGGCCAGCACACCAAGACCACAGGGCGCCGTGGCCGCACCGTGGGTGTGTCCAAGAAGAAATAAATCTGTCGGCCTTGTCTGTTAATAAAATAGTTTATACACCTAAGGCTTCCTTCTGTGTGATGCTCTCCATTCTTCTGGGGACCCTGACAGGGAAACCTGTCACGGTGGGCCCTGTGGGTGGTTTTCCTGACGAGGTTGATGCCTCCCTCAGCTACCAAACCAGCTGGGCGCCCCCGTCCCCCCCTCGCCGCCGCCCCCC
>LNAC01000077.1:4606811-4634001 GCA_002007465.1 Ailurus styani | reverse complement strand
GGCCGCCCTCAGGTTTCTTTAAAAAAAAAAAAAGTTGGGGGGCGGTGCCCAAACCGGGAAGTTGTGGGCTACTGGTCGGGATGAAATCCTCTAAGCCGTTGACCCGGAAGAGCTGGGGTCCGCCGCGGAGCGAGGGCTGCCGTGTGTGGTTACGGAAGGTGGCCGCGGCTGGCGGGCGGCCCCGCGTTCGTCTCGGCGACTGCGGCGCACTGCCCCGGATGCCGCCCCCGCCGCCCGCGCTCTGCCTGCAGCAGCCGCGGCGCTTCTGCGCCGCTTCCGGGGAGGCGGGTGTGCGTGCGGCCCTACACCCTCCGGGGAGGGGGCGGGACCCAGCCGCCACCGCGGGCGGGGGAGGGGCGCCGGGCGCTGCAGTGAAGCCCCACCATGGAGCCGAGCTTGGGGGCGGCGGGGCCCCGGCAAGGTAAGCGCCCCGCAGTTCTGCCTGTGCCCCCGCCGCCTCCCGGGTCTCGGCGCTCTTCGGCGCTGGTACTGGCCGCGCGCACCAGCCGCCCGCTCCACGCCGTGCGTGGCCGGTTAGGGACTCAGGTCACGGGGACCTGGGGCGTCCGCCCACTAACCGCCCTCATCTTTCCAGGTCGCTTCTGATTACCCCACACCATGCCCCTCAGCCTCTTCCGGCGCCTTCTCCTTGCCGCCCTGCTGCTGGTGATTATCTGGACCCTCTTCGGGCCCTCGGGCATCGGGGAGGAGCTGCTGAGCCTCTCGCTGGCCTCCCTGAGCCCGGCTCCGGCCTCCCCAGGGCCGCCCCTGGCCCTGCCCCGCCTCCTGATCCCCAATGAAGAGGCGTGTGGGGGTCCCGGCGCCCCACCCTTCCTGCTCATCCTTGTGTGCACGGCCCCAGAGAACCTGAACCGAAGAAATGCCATTCGGGCTTCGTGGGGTGGGCTGCGTGAGGCCCGGGGGCTCAGGGTGCAGACTCTCTTTCTGTTGGGAGAGCCAAGCCCGTGGCATCCTACCAGGGAACCCCACAACGTCAATCTAGTGCGGGAGGCAGCGGCCCAGGGGGACATCTTGCAGGCGGCCTTCCGGGACTCCTACCGCAACCTTACTCTCAAGACCCTCAGTGGGCTCAACTGGGCAAGCAAACACTGCTCCATGGCCCGCTACATCCTCAAGACGGACGATGATGTGTTTGTCAACGTCCCGGAACTGGTGTCAGAGCTGATTCGGCGAGGGGGCCGATGGAAACAATGGGAGAAGGGCAAGGAGCCGCCTCCGAGAGACACTGAGTCTGGAGATGAAGACTGGGAAGACGGGTCCATCTTGAGGAGACAGCCAGTGCCTCTTCTGTACCTGGGCCGTGTGCACTGGCGGGTGCACCCCTCTCGGACACCAGGGAGCAAGCACCAGATCTCTGAGGAGCAGTGGCCTCCTACCTGGGGCCCCTTTCCACCCTATGCCTCTGGCACAGGGTACGTGCTCTCAGCTTCTGCCGTGCAGCTCATCCTCAAAGTGGCCAGCCGGGCACCCTCTCTGCCACTGGAGGATGTCTTTGTGGGGGTAAGTGCCCGAAGAGGAGGCCTCACCCCAACCCACTGTGTTAAGCTGGCTGGGGCCACCCACTACCCCTTGGACCGGTGCTGCTATGGGAAATTCCTGCTGACATCCCATAAGTTGGACCCCTGGAAGATGCAGGAAGCCTGGAAGCTGGTGGGCGGCTCTGACGGGGAAAGGACTGCACCCTTCTGCTCCTGGCTCCAGGAGGTCTTGGGCATCCTGCGCTGTCGGGTAATAGCCTGGCTTCACAGCTGAGAGTGCCTGGGGCCACAGGAGGAGTTGAGAGTTTAGGTGGCACCCCCACAGCCTTTTCCAGCCTAGGCCCAAGGCAGGGGGCCCTGACTGGCTGCAGCTGACCAGTTTCCTCTATCAGAAGCTCTATTACTGAAGTCAGAGAGATAGAGGAGAAATCTCGGGGCCTGGCCTGCTAACCCCAATCACGGTCACCAGGAAGAGCAAAACAGGGCTGGGGCTTTTCTCTCCAGCTATGGCAGAGGAGGGGCACAAGCTCCTCAATAAACTTGTTTGTCTACCTCTTCGAGTGCAGCGTGGTCCTCACCAGGAGTCCCAAGAACGCAAACCTGGGGAGCCTGGAGGCTGCAGACCATGCTGGATGGGAAGGACATCGATCGCCGGGGACGTGGGAAAGAGGAGGAAGGGCCCTACAGAACAGGGCTAAGGTCACAGGGATAAGATACAGGGTGGGGGGAGAAGCGGGATACCATGACCCCCTCTGATCCTAGAGTAGTCCCATGCTGGGCAAAGGAAGGGGAACAGGTCCCCAATCTAGACACATTATCCAAAAACAACAACAACAACAACAAAAAAAACCCTTCTTTTTCTTTAATACCAACCCAGTCCAGGAGGCAGCTGTCCCTCCCCAGCTGGGGAAAGGGCACACTGGCCCCTCCTTATTCCAAGAAACAGGGTCATTTCTCCACAGGCAGTTGTGGGGAGAGACTGCTGTTCTCAGGCCACCCTGGAGCATGGCTCAGCGCACGAATCTGTCCAGGGCAGATGGCCGGGCCCTTGGGGGTTTGGCCTTCTCTTGCTTCTGTGGCTGTTGCTCAAGGCTCTGCCGGACTTTATCCTGGGTGGGGAGATGGGGACAAGGTGAGAAGTGGCAGGCTGGCAAGGGCAGAGGCACTAGCAGGAGGACGTAGGCCGTGGGATGCCTAGCCCACCCCTCAGTGGCCATTTACCCGGTGTTCCTCATCCATGACCTTCCTCTTCCTCTTCACCAGGCTTGCTGTCGAGCTGCGGCCCTTCTGCTTTGGCTTTGGCTGGAAGGGAGCCTTGGCCTCGGGGTCATAGCCCTAAGTGGGGGGACAAGGGTGAAATCTAGAACGGTCTCAAGGGGCAGAAACGGTGGCAGCCCCCATCTGCTGTGCCTACTTCTGGGGACATGGCACAGGGGAAGCTGCAGAGGGGGAGGGCTGAGCACCGGGGCCTGCTCCATACCAGCCTCTCTATCCGCTCCTTCTTCTCTTGCTCCAAAGAGATGACATCAACCTCTGCCAGGGCTCGCGGGTCCAGACAGATGAGCTCTGCAGGTACCTGGAGGGGGTCACAGAGGCACAGGAAAGGGTCAGGAGCCACAGGCGGGTGACCCAAAGAGGGACAAAGGCCAGGGGGCTGCTGAGTCCCACTCTTCCCAAGACCCCTGGGGCGTGCACGGGGAGCTTTCCCCAACCCCAACCCAAACCACACACAGGCTCATGCTCACCTTCTCCAGCAGGGCCTTCACCTCCCACTCCTGGCGCTGCTTCTGGCTTCTATACGGGTTACTCTCCAGGCCATCAAAGTTGGGTTCAGCAGCCCCTAGAGGGACAGAGAAGCAGGGAACCATTAACAGAACCCAGTCCAGCAACTGCAGCCCGACCCAAGCCCTTGGCTCCTGGCTGTCTCGAGCCAACCCCAGAGTTTATTCCCACGGACCCCAGCCCCTGGCCTGCTCACCAGGGACCAGCATGCTGGTGATGCCGCCACCGTGCCCCACCCCCAGCACGTCTTCAAAGGGGCAGAAATGAAGGCCATGCACGTGGCCTGAGAGCCGGTGGGTGAGGTAAGGCTGCTCCAGGGAGGGTGGACTGGCCTTGCCCTGCCCTGCCCATATGTTGACCACGTCCCCCATGCCCGCAGCCAGCAGTCCCCGCTGGGAAAAGACCAGATGCCCCGCTCCCTGGGGCAGGGTCCGAGCACTCAGAGGCTGGAACATCCCTCGTAGGTCAAAGATCTTCAGCTGGTGGTCCAGGCCAGAGGTGGCCATGTACCTGGTGGAGAGGAGGGTGGGCAATTAATCTGTTGCATGGGCCTACTAAACAGGGCTGTGGCCAAGTGCAGGGGTAAAGTCTCTTTAGGGAGAAACAATTTTTATTTCCCTTTTACAGACGAGGAAACTGAAGCTCAGAGAAAGGAGATCAGGGTGAGCAGTAGAGCTAGAATTCAGGTCAGGCCTGTCCCTTCAGTGTCTGTCCTCCTAATCAGAGGGAGAGCACACACGCCCATCTGCCAAAGTGACGTGTTCTGCCGCATACACGGGGATCGCAGTGGCTCAGCAAAGAGAGGGACCGACAGCAACGGTCAGGGAGGACTTCATGATAAAACTGGGATTGGAGCCGTTCGAGGTCATTCTCGAGGAAGCACAAGCAGCATCTAGCAGGTACAAATGAATGAACAGTATGGAGATGAGATGGAAACAGAGGTCTGCTTTCGGGATTGCTGGGACATGTGGTCAGCAAGATGAGGAGGGGACCAATCGCAGGGGCTCTTTAAACTCAGACTGAGGACCCAGATTCCCCAACACTGCTCTCCGGCAATGAGAGACAGACTGAAGCCTGTGCGGAGCTGAGAAAAGCTGAGAAAGCAATGCCGTCGTGCGCTGGAGCACCTGCCCCCACCCTGTGTTCCCCAGGAGGGAGGGAGGGCAGCGCTCTCCAGGAATCCAGTACTGTGGCTGTTTGTTTTCAGAGGCTGGGAGTTTCTATCTGTGTTCAAGTTGTTCCTCAGAGAGGGAGGCTGAAGGGGGAGACCAGCAAGGCCAGGCGATGTAAGTTTACCAAGAAGCCACGGACTCTCTTCTTAGCCTTGGCTGTGAACCCCAGATGAGGGGACTGAGGGGTCCTATGAGAGGGACTAGCCCTGTGATGGGGCTGAACGGAGGCCCAGCTGGATCCTACTCCAGACACAAGACGATCGGGGCCCCATCTCCAGCAGGTGGAAGGACCGCCAGTGCTAACCGGGAATTATCGAGGGCTCCTGGGACACAGGGTGACACCTTTCAATCAACCCACAACTGAAGGGCACGTGCTGGCTTCTCGGCCCACACACACCCCCTTTGGGATCCGCTGCACAAATACCAGCCCACTGGCCAGAGGGCATCCAGACTATACCACCATGCCTCTGAACTTGCAGAAAACAGTTTAGCTCTGAGAATCCAATCCAATCCTAATGCAAGCTTCCATAATGCCTCTTAAGGCAGACAGTAACCCTCATCTCTGGAGCCCCTGTGGCCTGAGGCGCTATGGAGGACCAGAGATGAGCAGAGGTGGGCCTCCGATCCAGGACCAGAGCTGTTCTCAAGGTGTTGACCAAATCTCAGGGAACTAAGTGATTAGGCCTTGGGCACAGCGGTACCTGACCAAAGCAGCCCAGGGAAGGCAAACCACAGCTTAAATTCAGTGGCCCACAGAAAGCGCTCTCCTAAAGCCAGGCTGGCACAAATACGGAGTAAAAACGGTTGAGACAAATCACTTGGCCCCAAAGATGTAACAACTATGGGAGGACTGGCCGGGGGCGGGGGGAGGGGGTCTGAGCATCTGAAAGATTTTTTAAGTTGGTGGCTACTAGGCTGTTCCTTTTCCTGACTTTATTTAAAACCATTTAAAGATGAAGTTACGTAGTTTACACCTCATGTCGAAGATTCCAGCGCAGCAGCGTCAAAGGAGGAAAGCAGCTGTAGGAATGATCAGTCTGCCGAGAGCACCCAGGACACACCAGGAGGAGGAAGAACCAGAGGCTGAAAAGTGGCTGCGAGCGTCATGCATGTTCACAGGAGACAGCGAGGATGAAGAGAAACAGAGCCTGGAGGGCCAGGGGAGAGCAGCCGGGACTTCACACGGGGTCGTGGACAGTAACGAAGTGACTGCACCAAAGCAAGTAGCAGAGCCTGGGCCCCCAGGAAGCACCCAGTGAACAGCAACTTGGTTCCTGCCCTCACTGCTGACTGAAGACCATGGGGCTGTGGAGCTAGAGGTGTCAGGTCCAATTCTGGGTGACAGGAAAATGTGGCAGAAAGGGAACAAGCAAGGAGGAATCTGGGAGCGGGGTGACCTACCCCTTGACGGACACATTCAGTCTGGGGTGACAGAAGACAGCTCAGCAGAAACTAAATGCATCTCCTGAATAATTCCCATAAACTACAGTCCCATCTCTGTATATAAAGCGGAGTATCACACCAGGGCGGGCTGAATGGCCCCTTCCTTCTATACCACCCCGCCCCCTCCCGGAACCCCGGCCCAGAGCCCAGTCCACAGCAGGTGCCCGGGAGTGCCTAACAAAGAAAGGAATTAAGAGGAACACCTACTAAACCCATTAGAGGGAACCTGTGTGCAACACAGCATACCGTGTACGCACGTGTACACACAAACACAAATACACACATGCACACACACACGCCTCAGACAGCACACCAGAGCAGCTGCAAACTCTCGAAGAAGAAAAATTCAGAGCAGGTCCACCACTCCTACCCCTCACATCACCGGCCAGGCCTAAAGAGAACGATCACCTTCAACGACGCCAGTGGTGAAACCCGGTGCTCCACACTCCCCAGGCACCACGCTAAACTCTACATGCCTTAACTTGCGTTAACGTCTAGGACAACTGGGCGACCTCCAGCCCACGCGCCCAACAGATCCGGCCACCACCTACTTCTCAACAGCCCTCGAGCTCTGAGTGGTTTGGCCGTTTTTAAGTGCCCAGAAAAAAATTCAAAAATATTTTGAAACAGGTGAAAATTATACAGGAGATTCAAATTTCAGTATCTGCAAAGGAAGTTTTATGGGAGCATGACCACACTTATTCATTGGTTTCTTCTGTGGCTGCTTTTGTACCACAAGAGCCTGGGACAGCGGTCAAGACCAACATCACGTGTGCCATGTCATCTTTTCGCACTCACTGTGGGTGCACAACAGCTCATAGTGACACAATTATAACTTGACAGCGTTTCAAGTGCCACCTATCTCATCATCTGTACAGAAGATGTCTTCGAAGACAAAACAGGTAAAATCTCTCCACAGATCAACATTAACAAATAAACATTTGCAACTGGGTTTGCTGACTCAGAACACCAACTCTGAACCTCAACTGAGCTAAATATTATCCTCAAAAAGGGGAATCCAATTCTTCCCATTAATAGACCAGTATTACAAAAATACTATATTTGGTAACTATTATATTTTGAATGTTATTCCTTAAAAAATTTGTGATGCTTTGTTTTTTCTTTACTCAAGTACCTATAGAATACACTCAAATTTGCTTCTTGGCCAACAACTAAAATCTTTACTATCTGGTTCTTTACAGAAAAAGCTTTCCGACCCTTGACCTTAGACACTCATCACTACTCTTGGGGTGAGGAAAAGTGTGTGGCACACAGAGGTTACGAACTGTGCCCACACTTACATGGCCGGTCAGTGGTCAACACACCAGGACTTATTTGCCTTCTTAATTTTTCTTAAGTAGGCTCCATGCCCTTCCTAGAGCCCAATGCAGGCCTTGAACTCACGACCCTGAGATGAGATCAAGAGTCAGATGCTTAACCGACTGAGCCACCCAGGTGCCCCAGCTAGCTTGACTGAGTCTGTGCTAATGGCACACTGCCTTCTATATCCTTCTACCCAGCTGTGACCTCCCCAGTAGCTCATGACCATACAAATGACTTACGTGCCTGTAGAATCTACGGCCACAGCCCGGACCCCACCCCGATGACAGAGGATCTTTACCAGCGGCTCCTTCATGGCCGGACTCCATAAGGACACGGTACCTGGACATCAGGGGAGAGGAGCCGAAGTTACTATAGGCACTGGGGTGATTACCTCTGGGAAGGACAGGGTTTCAAGGCCAAGGAGTCACAAGAGAGACGAACAGGGGCAACTTGAAGGCACTTGCAAAGTACAAACATAGAAGCAAAGCAGGTCTGGGTGGTCAGAAAGTCAAAGCTCAGCTAGAGACCAACCATTGCTGTGTCCCAGGTGGATGACGGCATTGTAAGGGTTCTTAGTCATAACGTCCAGCCGTCCAGCCCGAGCATTCAGAGCTGCCACAATCTTTCCCACTGACACGTCCAGGTAGGTCAGAAACCCTGTCTCTGACTGACCGAGAGAGAAAGACAGAATGAGTCCTGACTGCCCTCCGTTCTTTTACTGGGATCCCAGAGAACCAGTGGTCTTCTCAAGGGCTACCACCCAACCCCTATGCTCCACAGCCACTCACAGCTGTGGCCAGGAGGAAGTGGAAAGGCAGGAACTCCAGCCGTGTGACTCGGTCACAGCGGCGGATACAGTGGAGCTCGATCCCCTGGTTGTCATAGATGTGAAGCCAACGATTCTGAGCAACAGCGAGCAGTGCCTCTGAATGCAGAAACCTGGAAGGAGGGGAAGGAGAGGTTCAGTGGGAAAGGCGGTCAGGGGGGCGATCATTCAGTGAGGGAAGGGATGCCTCACCCCCACTGACCGGATGTCCCGCACTGCCTCCATGACGTTGATCTCACACATGAGCCTCTTTGTTACCCAGTCAAGGGCAGCCACATGACCCCGGCGCCCTCCAAAAGCCAGGTGTCTGTTGGAGGCAGGGGACAGAGAAAGTGTCAATACAGGAAAGCACCCTGACTCGGACCATGTGAGGTCTGTCCCACACCAGCCCCTCCTCTATATGCTCACCCTCACATGCAAGCAAATCACAGGACCCTCCCCACACCATCACCCTAAACATACACTGGTCCAGCTGAAGAGAGCGGGGCTGAAGTGGTTAAGGAGTTGAACCACATCCTAGTTCAAGAGACTGCTACCCAGCCTTACCTGCCAGTTGGGGAGTAATTCAGTCTGTAGGGTCCAAACTGCCTCAAATTTAAATCAAAATGCTAAGAGAGGAAAGAGTGAAGGGAAAAAAAATCAAGGAAGAAGTGGCTCCTTTCAGTTGTTCCCTCTTCTAATCCCCACTTCCATCTTGGTCTGCATCACCAATCCAGCCAGTGGCCCCTTTTCAACTCAGACTCACCTTGGCCGCACTTGCGATATCCACAGCTTCCACAATGTCAGCCTGGCGTATCTTTGCTGTGTCCTCCCCATCCTCCCCTTCCAGAAACCTAGGAGTGAGTGCTGGGGTTGCAGTAAAACTCCCAAATATGCAGTGGATGTACCAACATGAGAGAAAAGCCCCTTAAAGCAGGGCCTGGGGGAGGCCCACATTAGGGTCCACTTACCCAGGTTCCTCAGCAAGTAGTAGTTCAGAACGAGCAGCTTTAATACTTATCTCCTCTTCCTCAGCTTCAGCCACCTGAAGTCGGCTTCGGGTTTTGGACTTCGAACGTGGCAGCTGTAGCATCATTGGTGGGGGAAAAGTGGGAAGAGAACCAGACATTGGGTGGGGTCCCAGGAGAACCACACAGTAGCCCCTTCATCCAACTCACTCACATACTCGCAGGCTGCAACCTCTCCCCACTCTCCGTCTGGTCCTCACCTTTTTGGATTTGTCAATGCGACGGAACTTTTGAGCCAGCTCCACAGGGACGGGGGCGGGGCCTGGAAATGGATCCTGGGCCTGGGAAAGAAGGAACAATTAGCAAACAGGCTAGGGCTGACCCCAATCCTTGCACCCGTAAAGCACAAGGCGATTTGCCCCGCCACCTTATCAGGTCCCAGGCTCACCCCGGACACGCTCCGCTGAGGCTCAAGACTCCTCCGTTCTCGGGGTTTCTTCGGGAGCTGGGGCTTCCTGGAGATCCGCGACTTCTTTGCGATGTTAGTGTTCTTCGGCCTCTGGGGACGAAGCTCACGATTCCTCTTCTTTTTACGAGGGGGCCCCGGAGAGGCTCCCGCAGCGGTCAGAGTGGTTTCTTCCTCCCAGTACCTCCGCAGTTTCTACGGGCACATAACAAGCTCTAATACTCCGTAGCCCGCGCCCCGCCCCCCGGGACCCCGCAGCTAGAAACTTCCCTTCCACCCTAGGGAGGAGACGTCTCTACCTTCTTCTTGGCCTGAAGTCTGTCCTTCTTGGGCGGGACATCTTTGCTCGGTTTGCGGGCTGTTTCCATCCAGTCCGCCCGAACAACGATGCACGTGCAAACTCTCAGATGTCCCACAGACCGCTTGAAAACTCCCGGAAGTCCGCCTGCCCTTATCCAATCAGCGCCTACCAGGTCTGAAGCCTTCTAGGCGCCATATTGACTGAGGGCTCACGCTCTCGAGGGGCGGGGCCGGCCTTGAACCCGCAATCCTGAACAGAAGCTTATGCCCGAGTAATGAAAGAAAGGTAGTCTGGGGCCGGGGCCTAAGTGACGGTGCGCATTCTTCTTCCGGCTTCGTTTCTCCGTCTCGCCTAAAACCTCCCGAGTCCAGTCTTCTGGCGGACCACCAGTCATTAAACACGCGAAAACTACGATTCCCGGCATGCATCAGAAGACAGCTTCCGGCGCCGTCTTTTC
This sequence comes from Ailurus styani, assembly GCA_002007465.1. Classification (NCBI taxonomy): domain Eukaryota; kingdom Metazoa; phylum Chordata; class Mammalia; order Carnivora; family Ailuridae; genus Ailurus; species Ailurus styani. Next base: position 4,623,785 of record LNAC01000077.1, on the reverse strand, counting down.
CCAGCATTCTTTGTTTACTTCCAGGTTTAGTAGTAGTGAAGGGAGAACGTGAGTAGGTTTGGGTTACGGTTGAGGGCTTTGGGGTCTTGCTGCGTTCGCCACGCCCCGGGGCCAGAGTAGAGGGCTCTCCGGGACGGCGTGAGGCTGCGGTGCCCCGCTAGGCTAAGAGTGCTGTCATTTCCTCAGGCCAGGCCAGAAAGGGGAGTTCGGGTACCTTCCACAGTGTGAGACCCAGCGCCCCTCTCCCGCTCCCCGCAGGCCTTCGTCCCCGCCATGGCCGAGCTAATCCAGAAGAAGCTACAGGGAGAAGTGGAGAAATATCAGCAGCTACAGAAGGGTAAGGGAGCAGGGTCGGTGCGGCCTCGCCCCAGTGCCTTCACTCACAGTCCAAAGCCAAACCAAGATGACTTCTGCCCCACCCGAGGCACCGCGTGCAGCTCCTTCCCCATCTCAGTGCTCTTCCCCACCCACTGACCTGCCGCGGCATCCTTGTCTGCTTTCTCAGCTCCGTTTTCTTCTCACCAGGATTGGGGTCAGGCGGCCCATTTGAGGTTTCTAATCACACCTTTTTTTTTCCCAATCCCCAGACTTGAGTAAATCCATGTCAGGGCGGCAGAAGCTTGAGGCACAACTAACAGAAAATAATATCGTGAAGGAGGTGAGAGAGGACTTGTGGGGGCGAGGAGGGACCTGTACTGGCTACGGTTCTGATCATGTATGTCCCATCCCTTCATCAGGAGCTGGCCCTGCTAGATGGATCCAACGTGGTCTTTAAACTTCTGGGTCCTGTGCTGGTCAAACAGGAGCTGGGAGAGGCTCGTGCCACCGTGGGGAAGAGGCTGGACTATATCACAGCTGAAATGTGAGTCTTTGTTCCGCCACCCTGCAATGCACCTGACACCACTGGGTTAAAGGGGTTGAGGAGCCATTGTAGAGTAGCTCCAGAGTAGCCCCCTCTCGTCCAGTTCCTCCAAACCCTCCCCCAGATCCAAGTTTTCCATCAGTCTCTTCTTGCCTTCAGCATCCTCAGTAGTAAGTCCCATGAATTGCTCCTTATTTGCTACTTTGTCTCTCTTCCCTCTCCTCAGTAAGCGATATGAATCCCAGCTCCGGGACCTGGAACGGCAGTCAGAGCAACAGAGGGAGACCCTGGCTCAGCTGCAGCAGGAGTTCCAGCGGGCACAGGCAGCCAAGGCGGAGTCTTCTGGGAAGGCCTGACCCCGTGGTAGGGGGTAGGGGAGGGGAGGGAATGAGGCAGCTCTAGGGTCTATACTGTAGCTAATAAAATGTGAAAACACCTGGCTGTTTTCTGACCAGCCACTTTCTGTCCTAATTGTCTCCATCCATTCCCTGGGCGCCTTCCACTTTATATATAAACCACGTACGTTACTCTGTCCAGTCCAAATTCTTGTAACTGGAATCTCTTTGCAGCAGAGTAATCCTTTCTTCTTTCCTGAGACTAAAATCTCAAACCTACTTCATGCTTGTATATGCAACTCTTAATTCTTCCTTATCTTGGTTGGCACACCGCTTCAGGAAACCTGAGAAGAGCATTTACAACACAATAATTGTTGGGAAGGTCAGTTTAACTGCAGAACTCACAGTAATCTAAATTGAGATCCCCTGATGAAATGTGACCCTCCTTGCTATGATTTGTTGTCATCCTCCAAAAAGCCCTGGCATCTCTCTTAGTCTGTCTCTTTCTAGAATTTGTTTGAATATAGCTTAGACTGATTTAAAATCCCAACCTGGAATGCTTTGTGATGTTAAGTCTTCCAAGTTTACACATTATCCACAAAGTTGGCCTTCCATTTCTTTGTCCTAAAATTGTTTCTACGGATTTCCAGCCAGGGGTTGTTCTTCAGACTGATCACTTTAATTGGGTGATTAGTACTTGATGTGGGTCTGTGACAACTGAGGAGAAAAACTTGGTGAATAAAGGGACCCAGGTGGAGACGTTACTGGGGAGGAGTACACTGTTGTGAGGAAACTTTTCACCAACACCTCGCTTTCAGCAGCAGGGATCGAAAACATTGGGCCCCTTCTTGTTCCTTGATGTCTACCTTCAGCCCCCTCCTCCACACCCCCACTCCCAGCTGCAAGGCCATACACACTGCAAGGACAGGACAGGGGAGTAAAATTTAGGTAGTGTTTTGGTTTATTATCTTAGTGTCACAGTGACAGGAACCCCTAGAGTAGGAAATGGAACTCCTACTAGAACCCACTTCTTGCCATGCCCTCTCCCCAGGGCTCAGAGCCTCTAGGCCTTCCCCCCCCCCCCTCCTTGTAGGCCTGTCCTTGGCCCTTGGCTTGCTAGGATGTGGCCAGGAATCGGGAACTGATGCCTTTTTCCAGCTCTAGCTGTGTGCTGCATTCATGGAAAATAGGGAGGTATACACAGGTACCCAACTTGGTTACCAAGATTACTAGTTCCCACAAAGCTGGATCTCTCGGTTGTCTGGTAAACCAGTGGCACTTCACTGCCCCAGAGTGTTTGGCCACCTTTCTGGATTTCTTGCCAGTGCAACATGACCCCCACCATTCAGGATGGCTCCCCACATCTGGTATGGCCACCAGGAGTTCTGGTGAGCTGGCAGGGCTTCCTCCTCAGAAGAGGGCCCGGGCAATCTTCCTCCCTGTGGCCTTGATCCTGGGAAAGGAACCCCCTCCTCCCTCACTTGGGGGAGTTCCTGAGGCAGAGGGGCTGCTGGTGAGACCCAGGGTAGCAGTAGAGGGCCTTCGCCGCTGCCGTAGGAGAAAATCGTGTGAAGCTCCATCCATAGCATAGAAGACGTTAGCCGAGGGTGGGATGGTCAGCTCTGTGTGTTCAGAGAGGGAGCATCAAGAACAGACACGGCCATTCCCCCCACAACCACCATGGGTGGGCAGCACTCTCCTCTGGAGTCTGCCTTCCCTAGTGCCCTCTGACCTCGCTCCCCTGGTAGCAGCTGCACGAGCTCATACTCCGAAGCCACCGCAGAATCACGATTGTTTTTCTTAAGGACACGACTGATGACACTTGGAGCCTTGTCTTGGCTTGTCACCTGGTAGGACAGGAGACCAAAAGAGCAATAAATTGGCCATCACCTCGGCTTTCCATCCTTTCAGCTCTAACCAATGGTCCCAACCAAACACAGTTACCCGTGTGGAACACTTTAAAATGAACAGGGAAACCCTATACGGTGGTTCCCTGTATTCCACGGTGTGTTGAAACAGGGCTGCTTCCCTACAAAGAAACTGCTGTGGGTTCTGACAATCTAACATGGCCACCAAAGTTTAAGGTGCAGCAGCTAATGCCAAGTAGCCTTTAAAATAAAACAGGGCGCCTGGGTGGCTCAGTGGGTTAAAGCCTCTGCTTTCAGCTCAGGTCATGATCTCAGCGTCCTGGGATCGAGGCCCGCATCGGGCTCTCTGCTCAGCAGGGAGCCTGCTTCCTCCTCTCCCTGTCTCTCTGCCTGCCTCTCTGCCTAGTTGTAATCTCTCTCTCTGTGTCAAATAAATAAATAAAATCTTTAAAAAAATAAAATAAAATAAAATAAAATAAAACAGCTGAGGGGCCCCTGGGTGGCTCAGTTGGTTGAGCATCCAGCTCTTGGTTTTGGCTCAGGTCATGATCTCGGTCATGAGGTCGAACCAGCATCAGGCTCTGTGGTGCTGGGTGTGGAGCCTGCTTAAAATTCTCTCCCTCCCTCTCCCTCGGCCCCTTCCCACCCCACCACTTGCACGCAGGCTCACACACTCTCTCTCTCTGAAAAGTGAAATTAAAAGAAACTTTTAAATTAAGTAGCTGCCACAACCAAAGATCAGAATTAAAACTAGGATCATCCTCCCCGTTGGCTATTCAAACCTAAAACAACACCTGTAGTCCCACAAGGCATCCTCCTTCAACCCCACCCCCCAGCCTGCAGCTTCCTCACCAAGATGCTCTTGTAGACACTGCCATCTTCCCCCAGCTCCATCTGGACTCGGATGATTCGGCAATCAGAGGCCCCTGGCCCAGACCCCCCACTCCCATATCCAGTCCCCTTGGAGGCCCCCTCTGTACCCCCACTGAGTGGGGAGCCACAGGAGGCAGAGCGGCGGTGACCTCGAGAGGGCCTAGGAGAGGAGGCTGGGGGAGAGAGGTGGCTGGGGTCAGCCGGACTGTGCAGGGATGGAGTGCTTTCCAGGGCAGAGTCCAGAGACGAGACAGATGGCCACTTCATGTGCTAGGGACAAACAACATGGGGGACTGGCATGAAGGCAGAGAGGTCAAGGAAGAAAGGTTTGCAAAGGCATGGTCAACGTTGAGGTCCAAGGTCAGGAACAGGGCTCACCTGGGCCAGCCGGGTCAGCAGGGGAGCAGGGGTTCCAGGTACCTCATCTCCCCCCACACTGGGCCGGTCCCAGGAGACCAGGGGGGTGGGTCCCCCAACAGAGCCCAGAACTCTGGAGTAGCGAGAGATTGGGAGGGGGTCAGAGGAAGAAGGGCCCTTCTCCCAAGTAGCTTCCCCAGGACACTACCCCCCAACTGCTGACTCCCTCACTCTGTCCACTGCGAGATGACCAGCGTCGGCCGAAGCACCCGCGGGGCAGGAGGGTCACTGGTACCAGTTGGCTCCACCTCACAGGACACCTGATGGCTGGGAAAAGGGCCAGTGGGCGGAAGTCAGGATGTGACACACCGATCCCCACACTCAGCCCCAGCCCTGGAGTCCCAACCACACCCAGCCCGTCACCTCTGGGCCTCTGTCAGTGGCCGGAGCCCCTGAAGCCACCGCTGGATATCAGGATCAGGTCGGAGGTCATAGCCACGACATTCGTCCTGGAGCCGCCGCAGCTCAGAAAGGACAGCGAACTCCTAGGAAGGAGCCAAAACTCAAGGAGCCCCGACTTGCCCCTGTCTCCCCATCCTGGGACATGGCTAGGGCTGTCTAGCATCCAGCTCAGGCACTCCCACCTCACCTTCCTCCGCTTGTCGAAATTGATGTATCCGTTCTGTAAGAATAAGGGGGAGGAGATGAGGCCCAACCCTGCCACGGAGGGAACACACCCATCCACATCCACCTCACACACATTCCCCCCACCGGGCCTCGCAGTCTTCTGTGCCTCCCGTGTCCTACAAGTGGTGTCCGTTTCACAGCCGGGAAAATGAGGGCTCAGAGAGAATGAGGAACTTGCCCAAGATCCCAGTATCTGTTTCTTTAACAAAGGCTAGATATGCCTACACTTCAGGCATGCTCTAAGCACCTGCTGAACCGTAATTCATCTAACTCATAAAAACAGACCGGCATAGACACAGTCCCTGCTTTCCCATTTACAGATCGCTGAGACACAAAGAAGTCAAGCAACTTAGCCAAGTAACGGAACCAGAATGCCGGCAATCTGCCGAGTTCACTCTGCCGAGTGAGCCCCGAGTTCAGTGCTGACGCCCTGCAGCAGCTTTCTGGAGGGTCTGTCTGACACTGAGCCCCACTCGTTCCCTCATCACGACGCACACATGTACACACACACACACCACTGACCTCCAGCTCATCCTTGGAGGCTGCATCCAGCATCACAAGGTCCTTCAAGAAGGTGCCAAGGTATGGGACCACACCCTGAGGTCAGAGGTCGGATCAGCTGGCCGCCCCCCTGATCTGAGGGCTCTCTATCCCTCTGCACTTTCCTGTCCCATTGCCTCGGAGAACAAATTTAATTCCAACCCCCACCCCCTGCTACGTCTCCCCTTTCCATCCCTCAGACCCCTTCCCCGCACACCCTCCTTCCTCCTTCACACCACCCCCCAGCAAGTCACTCACCCCACCCCGGGAGCCAGACCTCGGGGCCTTCTTGGAATTTGACTCCAGAGGAGGCTGCAGCTTCACCTCCTGGCGGTGACAGAGCAAGGAGGTATGGGTGTGGGATGGGGAGCAGGGACGTCTGGGAACGCCAGCGAGCAGGGCCTCACCTGCGAGAGGAGCTCCCGGCTCTGGGAATAATTATCCTCCTCGGAGAAAATGTGGCAAAGGCTGGAGAAGACTCTGAGGCTGTCCCTGGGGGGGTGGAGGGCAGCAGCCTTGAGGACGGGCCAGGCTCGCCCCCACGCCTCTTCCCAGCCCTTAGCTCCCGTCCAGCGCCCCATCCTCCCCACCTGGCCGCTTCCGCCCAGGCTGCTCGAAGCCTGTGGATGGGGCTGGACTGCAGGGCCGACACGACAGCATAAACTGAAGAGAAGTTGCGGAGCAGACGGCACTCCTGTGGGGTCACAGAGGTAGACCTGAGCTCTGGGACCTCTTTCCACACCAGGGACCCCAACAGGGCCAAGCCTCTTTCTTACGTCAGCCACACGGATCCACTTCTCTAGGAGCCGGGCCCTCTGCGGAGGACGGAGTGGCCGAATGGTCACCTCCCCAGGTCCCTCTCCGCTTGAGGTAGCCCCGAGGACAGAACTGACCACTGCCCCTGCCACCTTGTTGAACTGTGTGACAGTGGCGCGGACAGATGGGCAGAGGTGGGAATGTCCTGGCCGGTCTCTGTGACCCCACAGGCTCCCGAGGCACTGAGAGGGGACCAGATTGAGAAACAGCTCCTGCAGGGCAGAGAGCAGAGGGCAGACGTTAAGTCTCAGAGTCAAGTGAGGTCAGCCTTCCAATATCAGGGGTGTGAGGATCTCAGGTGGCCAAGGAACCGAAGGGGCACAGACTTTGAAGGGTAACAACCAAGGGCAACAGGGGAAAGGTCAAAACTGAGCGGAAAGAGGAGGCTGGGAGCGGGATCAGGAAGGGTTGGAAGCAAGGAAAGGATGTGGAGTCAGGGAGAGGTTAGCAAGGGGGCAGGGGGCATGGGGTCAGAGGTCAGGGTCTCACCGCATCTAGCAGGGTCAGCTGTTCGGCCAAGTGGTCAGCGAGGAACACCAGGACATCCGTGGGGTCAGCAGGGGGGTCGCCGGGGAGGGCCAGGGGCTTAGGAAGGTCGGGGGCCTGGGGGTCCACCCGGGACCGGAGGTTGCGGATGAGCTCAGCGCCGCCCCCCCCAACACCCTCCCCTGCTGCATACCCGGTCCGAAGCAAGAAGCTCTCAAGCCGGTCAAGCTGACCCTTGACCTCAGAGCCAAAATCCTCAGGGTGAGAGGCCAGCCAGGTTGACAGTACAGAGATGGCTACCCTGGGAGAAGGGGAATCAGCCAGGGGTCAGAGATCAAGCTGCAGCTAGCCAGAGGCAACTGTGAGGTTAGCAGCCAGGGCTCACTCACCCTATTGTCCTCTCTAGTTCATCAGCAGGATGAGATTCAAGGGCTTCCAGCCTGGGAAGGAGAAGACATCCTATCTGCCCATTTTTTCCCAAACCCCCGGTGGCTTTGACTATTTCGGTGGGATTTTCTGGCTTTACGAAGTCCAGACACCTCCACAACACTTGGCCCCTTATGACCCTGACCTGTCAGCCACAAGCCCTAGCAGAGCAGGTGTGGAGGTGAAGGCCCGGTGGGTGGCCAGGAAAGCTGATGTGAAAGTCACGTCAGACCCTGATGTCCGGGCATCCAGCAGGTGTCTGACGAGGGCCTCCAGAGTGCCGGCTCGGAGCCTTCTGGAGGAACGTGGGGGAGGTGTCGGGGCCTGGGAGAGACAGGAGGAAAGTCACTGACCCTTTTTTCAACTCAGCCCCTAGACTTCTGGGGGGAAAGCCCAGCCCTAGGAGATGGTCCAGGCTTGTAATATAAAGACTCAAAGAGGGCCAAAGACTTGACCTAAGTCACACAACAGAGTTCAAGTCTCCAGACCTTGGACTTAGCACTCTGGCCAAAAAGTTTGGCAGAGGAAGAGGCGCTGGGAGGTGACAGGTCAGAGATGAGAAGCCAGAGTCAGGATCTCACCAAGGGATCAGGAGGCCGATACTGGCGGCTTGTGACAGTAAATGTGGCACCATCCTCCTCCTCATCCCAGACAGACACAGGGGCCTGGTGGAGCAAGGAAGGAGAGGTCAGACAGACCCACACCGCCCCCCCCCAGTGCCCCCAACCCTCACCCCCACGCCCTACTCCTCCCTCTGTACCCCTCACCTGTGGTGCGGGGGCACAGTACCAGCGAGTGCGAGGGGTGGGGGGGGCTGATGACCCCAGGTCTCCCCCACCGGGGCCCAGACAGCCCCCCCCAAGCCGCCTCAGGGCCCGGTGGAGTCGAGGGGGTGGCAATGGGGGGGCGGGTGGAACACAGGAACCCTGGGCCTGGAGACCCCTGTAGCCCTTTCCCCCCAGAGCTGACCCCCAACACAGCAGAGAAGCAAGGTGCAAAGGATAGGAGGGGGAAGCGAGAGAGGCAGAAAGCCAGAGGCAGAGACCTTGAGAAGCTGGAACCCCAGTCACAAACACAGCCGCAAGCTCCGCCCTCCCCCGCAGGAACTGACCAAGCCCCAGAAGTTAGTCCTTCCCCTTAGCCCCCCTTCCCTGGTCCCTCATTGCTGGGAGACCCCCCCCCAAGGTGGCGGCTCCAATCCCAGTACAGGAAGGAGAAGGGGAAGTTGGGATGACTGGGGGGTGGGAAGGAGGAGAACCGGCAGACTCAGAGAGTCACGTGGTCCCAGCCCCTCCCCCCAACCGATCCCGAAAAACCAGCCCTGCCAGTCACCCTGCCCTCACCCAGTCTCTGGACCCCAGAGTCCAGGGCCTCGGGGCTCCGAATCCAATTTCTGGCCCCTCCTGAGGCCCCAAGTCCTGCTCCTGGCCACCACCATTAGTCCCGGACGAATGCAGGTGACACCCCCCCCCCCAACTCGGCCTGGGATCTACCCTCCAAAGTCCAAGAACCTGGGCTTCCCGCCTCCACTCATTGCCCAGCGGGAGAGGGGGAGGGGTCACGAAATCGAAGGGTTCCCTCCCCAATCCCAGAGTCAGAGGAGCCGGTTACTGTGGAAACAAACCCCTCCCCGCCAAACAAAAACAAGGAGGGCGACAGGGACCAAGACGCGATGCCCAGAGAGGCAGGCACAATCAGGCCGAAGCAGGGAGAGCCAGAGACTCGCAGCACCGAGAGCCAGGCGCTCTGGCAGGAACAGCGACGGTTCCTGCGGGCAGGTCCTGAGTCACACTGCCACGGGGAACCACAGAAACTCCGGGACTCCCCGCAGCGGGGAGACAGGCAGACACCCAGCCGGAGGCGCGGAAATAACTGAGGCTGGGAGGAAGAGATGAAGGGACACAGAGACACGAGAGAAAGGTGGAGAGTCTCTGAAATGTATACCTCCCCGACTTCCCACCACTCGCGTCTCACCTCGTCTTCTTCCTCCTCCTCCTCTTCCTCCTGCCCCCCGCCCACGCCCTGTCCACCTGGGCCCCCACCCTCTTCGGGGTCTCGGCTCCGGAAGCTGCTCAGCACGACTCCCCCGGGGGGACTCGTGTCCCAGAGCAGCCGCAGGGGCCGCGGGAGCATGGCCGAGTGAAGGAATCAGCGGGGTCGGGCCATGGGGGCGCCTGGGGAGAAACGGAGGGGGGGCAGGTGGAGAGTCAGGTGGGCGCGGGGGATCGGGGAGGGGAGGGACGCGGGTGGGTGCCTAGGTGACCGTATGGGAGTCCTGGGGGGGGAGCAACACAAGAGTGGAATATGGGGGTCCCTGGTGCATTTGGGGATGGGGGGTCACGAGTACGGGAACCGGCAGGGTCACAGGGTGCTCTGGCTCTAACCTGCTCGGGAATGGTGGGAGCAGCGCGGATCCCGGGCCGCTGTTCCCGTCGGTCTCCGGTCCCCAACCGAGTCCCTGGACCGAGTCCCCTCCTCGGCTTTTCCTCACCCCCCTGTTACCCCCCCGCCAGGCTCCCGGGCCCTCCCGCCCTTTCCGCTCCCCCCTACGTCCGCCCGCTCGGATAGCAGGAGCCAAAAAGGGAAGGAAGTGAGGACAGGAGCCAGGGCCGCGGACTAGGGGAGCGCTGGACGCCCAGCCGCCGAGACCCAGCGGCCAGGGTCCCCAGCTCCGCTGTCCTCGGGGCCCCCTATGCGGGGACACTGGAGCCCACGTCGCCCCGCACTTAATTGGAATAAAGATTCCAGTCTCCAGCTCCCGAGGGAGGAAAGGAGCCGAATTTGACATTCCCCTCCACCCCACGACACCGAGGCTAAAACTCCCGTGGGAAGCGTTTTAGGCCCGGAGCGATCGGTTACTCCACCCCTCGGGGTTACGCTCCCCACCCACACCCACGCGTGTAGCGGACCGGAATCCACTCCGCGTTTTCCGAGGAGCGCGGGGTTCCCGCCCTCTCGCAAGGGGGCGGGGCAGGAAGCCGCTACTTCCGGTTCTCGATTCGGCACTACCGGGTTTCCGGCGCCCGGCGCTGGTATGCGCGCTCCTTTCTGCCCCCCCCCCCACTCCCCGCCAAAGCCCGCTGCTAGAGGGCGTCCTGCCCGCCATGTGTGGCGCTCGACCCCGCTGTTCCGTAGGGTTGAGTGTCGCCAAAGCGTTTGAGAGGTCGGGGGGAATTGGAAGGGACCAGAGGTGGCTGTAAGAGTCTTTGTGCTGGCTTGCAAAGGGGACCCGTGGGGTAGAATGAGACACCACCCTGTTGGGAACACCAGGACACAACTTTATTCCCACACGATTAGATCCGCTTCCCGCGTCGGTCTAGCCGACCCTCATCCCCCTCGGAAGTCCCCAGGCCGGCTGCCGCTTCCTTCGTCCGGTAGTTCTTTGGTCGAAGACCTGCTTTGAATTCTTAGGATGAAAAAGGACTAATTTCTTGGGTTGAGAGCCCTCCAGTGGGCGCCTGGCCCTCTGCCGGAGCGGGGACAGCAGGGGACAGACAGGCACGTTCTTACCTTTGAGGAACCGCCAGTCCGGGAGGGGAAACCGGCATCTATCTAACAAGGCCTAGCACAGTCACTTAAATATAACTCTGGTGAACCGCACAAGAGGGACACGGGGCGGTCTGAGGGAATAACGAGGCTGACCTGGTCTGGAGCCTAAGAAGGGCGAGGGTGGACCAGACAAAGGGAACAAACCGGGGAAGGTGGTAGCCATTGGAAAAAAAGAAAATAGCCATCGGTGAACACTGAGGGTCGGGCTGGAGGGCACCAGATGGGGTTGAAGAGGCAAACAGTGGCTCCAGCGCGGGAGATGCCTCGGCCAGGAAAAGAAATGGGATGGCTTCTAGAGCACTGGTTCTCCAAGTGTGGCCCTTGTCCCAGAGGTCCTGGAGACTACTTTGGTGGGTGTGCAAAGTTAAGGCTAGTCATAACAATAATAAGATGTTATTTGCCTTTTTCACTCTCTCTAAAATATTGTACACGAGCTTTCCAGAAGCTGTCTGTTGACATCATTGTCCTCACAGCTAATAGAATGCGGGCTTGCTTACTAAGCAATTGATGCTACTAGAACTTACCAAGTAGCATAACTTACTAAATTCTAGTAGCATAAATATCTATAGTTTATCACCCACATAACCAGAAGCTCGTTAGCATTCTTGGCAATTCTTAAGCGGTCCTGAGATTAAAAATTTTTGAAAACCACTGCCTTAGAGGTCTAAGAAAGGAAATGCTATAGGTTTGTGTCCTTTGAAAAAGCATTCCAGCTGCTCTGTGGAGAGAGATTGGAGGGAGCATGAGCCCATGATGGTGTACTATTTGGGGGCACTACTGCAGTAATTCAGGCCAAGAGATGATGGTGGCTTCCCCAGGATGGTGATGAGTGCCCTCACTGCGCTTTCTGGAAGAGAAATAAAAAAAGGAGGTGAGGAATTACGGGTTTTAGAAATCGAGGTGAAAAGCTCATGATCGGTCCAGAGATAAATGAACCCTTGTGGGCACAGAGGGTGGCCAGGGAACAGGGCTCATAGTTTCTGGCGGTTTCCCAGCTGGCAGACACTGGGCGGAGTGCTTTCACCTAAGTAATTTTTCTCATCCTTACACTCGAGGAAACTGAGGTGTTAAATAGAATATTCAAGGTGGCAGGAGTTAACCCAGGTCTGAGTGAATTCCAAATCCAGGGTGGACTTTGGATGAGGAGTCCTTGGGTGAAGAGTTACAGGGAGGGACTCAAATGAGAATGGAAAGAAAAGAAGGAGGGCTGTTACCTTCTCCTTTGAATCCTTCAAAGTGGACTTGCAGGCAGCTGTGGAGAGAGATTGAGAAGGAAGGGTATGAGGAGTGGAAGGGCAGAGGGATAGGTGGCAGGCTCCTGGGAGTAGGCAGGGACTGTCACTGTGGCAGCGAGGGTCACACTCACCCGCCCAGCCCAGCGCTTTGATGAGCCCGAGGAGGACAAAGGCAGACAGGAAAAGGCCCACGCCGTCCTCTAGCGAGGGCCCAGAGAGACCTGGCAGGTAGAAGGCGGTAGCGTGAACTCGGTATCTTCCCAGGCACCAACCTCCACCCCCACCCCACCCCACCCCTGGCAGCTCCATCCTCCTTCTGACTCCTACCTGCCACCTCCAGGGTGACCTCAGCACTGCGCCCCAAGGCAGGTAGGGTGGGATGGTGGACGCGACAGGCATAGCGCGCCCGGTGGTGTTTGGCCGTGACCGGGACGGGCTGCAGGTGCGCGGAGAGGCTGACAGAGCCATCCGAGTGGTGGCGCAGGGCAGAGAGCCACCTCTGCCCCTCGGCCTTCTGAAAGCTGCCCTCTGGGCCGCCCCGGAGCTCCCACTCCACCTCCAGGCCCTCGGAGGGATAGAAGTGGGACACGTGGCAGACCAACTCGGGGGGAGCGTCCCCGGGGGCAGCCCATACAAGAGGTGCCGGCGTCAGGAAGACTTTGGGGGGCTCTGGGGAGAAAATAGGAAAGGAGCATGGGGGAATCAGTCCACATTTGTCCTCCCTCAGAGACCTTCAGTGTGCCCTATGGTTTCTCCCAAACTGAGGTGGGTTTGGACTTTTTCTTCCAGGACGGGGAATCCACTGTCTTCCCACTAGTGCTTCACAGGAAACCCCATGCTAAAATCCTTATTCTGGGCACTTGGGTGGCTCAGTCGTTAGGCGTCTGCCTTCAGCTCAGGTCGTGATCCCAGAGTCCTGGGATCAAGCCCCACATTGGGCTCCCTGCTCAGCGGGAAGCCTGCTTCTCCCTCTCCCACTCCCCCAGCTTGTGTGCCCTCTCTCGCTGTCTCTCTGTCAAATGAATAAATAAATACATAAATATTTTTTTAAAAACCTTATTTTCAGGCATGCTCTATTCCTCAGATTCGGGAACCTTCATCCCCGTCACTCAGATTCCCAGGGACCTCCCCCATTGCCCTTCTGACTTCAAGAGACCCCAGTCTACCTCCCGCCACTCACCCAGCACTGTCTTTCCCCCCATCCCTCTGCCATCACGGTGTCGCCCTAATCCCTGTGCCCGCCGTTGAACCTTGGGGGACCCCTGTACCCCAACTCACTCTGTACAGCAAGCTCCAGGGTGACCTGCCCTTGCAGATAGGGCAGGTGTATGGTGGCCAGATAGGCGCCCTCCTGGAAGGGCAGTACTCCAGGCAGCCAGAGGGTCCCATTTCCAGTCCATGGACCCCACGGCTCATCATCATCCCAGGCGGCAAACGCCACGGCCCCCTCTTGGGCAGCTGGCATCCGCTCACCCAGACCTGGAGTCGCAGCCAGGAGCAGGTGCCCCTTTCCCAGGTGCTGGCGTCGCCACTCCAGCCCGAAGGGGGGTGGACCCGGGGCCAGAGATGTAGCTGCCTCAGAGGTGGGGGGCATGTAGGCAAAGTTCAAGTCTAGCAGAGCATCTTGTCCCAGTTGGATCCGAGGGATGGGGGTGCGGGTGAGGACAGTCAGCACAGCTGGGGAAGGTGAGCAGAGGAGGGAGTGGAAGGGGCAGGAGGGACAGAAAGAAAGAGGAAAAAAACAGAGTTATAGGGAGGACCCAACTCAAATTCACCCACCCCTCAGAGAACACCTCCTTTTCTGATACCACCTTCTAGTCCTCCCTGCAAATCCCCCTTTGTTCTGGGCCTTCGTGGGACCCAGAATGGATGAGAGTGAGCAGACGGGTCCAGAACAGGGGCAGTGAGTGGGCACAGCCATTGAAGGCTGGTCTGAGCACAGAGCCCACTCAAGATCTGGGGTCAGTGGGCTCTGAATGCACTTCTGACACAGCCTGAACCAGTCTGTCTCCATGCCCCGCCCTGAAAGAGCCAGGCCTTTCTTGGTTCCCTCGAGAAGACTGGGATGACTCGGGGCTGTCAATCCTCTGGTGCTGTACAGAGCACTTGCTGACTCTGGAAGGTTCTGGCTCTAGCCTAGACCTGAACACAGACCTCTATGCTCTGCTGAGGCAGGGTATGATAGTTGAGTTCGTGGAGCCGGGAGCCCTGGTTAATCCCCACCCCCCTGCTATTTATAGGCCCCGTGGGCTGGTTGTTTCACTTTGCCATGGCTCGGCTTAATCTCCTAAATAATGAGATAATAATGATGGTAACAGTACCAATCTCATGGGGTTGTAATGAGGGTTAAATCATTTAGTGCCTCTTGCTACCCACATTTATTCAGTCCCGGATTCTGGATAAAAAAAGACATCTATATCTGGAAGGTGATTCGAATGGTGCCCAGAATACAGTAAGTCCACCAAAGTGTTTATGGTGATTATATCTAACCGTCCACCAGAACAACTTAACATGCCCAAACTCAACAGCATCTCTGCAGCATCCCCTCGCCCCACTCCAATGCCCAAACCCCCGCCCTGATGAAGGATCACCAGCAGCCCCCCAGACACTAAAGGCAAACACTTGTAGTCACTAAGATTCCTTCCTCCAATTCTATCACTCAACTAATATTTACCGAGCACCTATGATGTTCAAGGCAGAGGACAGAGCGGTGAATGAGAGAGGGACTGCCCTCAGGTTTCTTACAGTCCAGTAAGGGAGACAGAGGAGTAAATCGGCAAATATAACGTACCATGGGCTGTCCCCACCAGGCCCTCATTCAGTCTCCCAAAGAGATCCCACCTCTGTCTCCAGCTCAAGTTCTCACCAAGATACATGAGGACAATCACAACCTCTTCTTGGGTCTTCCTATCCTCAGTCTCCCTCTTCAATTCATCATCTATGCTGGAGCCACTCAGTGTGACTACAAGTCTGAGCGGGTCACGTGCCTGTTTAAAAAACCCAGCTACCTATGAAGCCGGCGACTAAGGCATAGGCCGGAGCTAAATGAGCCAGGCTCAATTCCCAGCCTGGCTTCTTGCAAGCTGGTGGTTCTTGGACAAGTTCCCCAAGTGCTCTGTCTCAGATGTCTTCATCTGTGACATCGAGATGATATCAGCACCTCGTTCCTATGGTTGCTAACCTGGCTACAGAAAATGCTCAATAAATGTTAGGTGTTGCTATATTCATTACTGCCATTGTCCTTCGGACTTGCTGGGTATCTCAAGAAAATCATTCAATCTCTATTCTTCTCATTTGTCCGATGATCTGATCCTTGCCTACCTTTGTAAGAATCAAGTAAAATAGCAGGCTTTTGGGAAAATGGCATGAGTGTGTGTGCACATGCATGCACACACACACACACACACACACACACACACACACACACACACACACACACACAACTTCTGATGATTCACTGTCACCTATAAAGCCCAGATCTCAGGGCACTTGATAATCCAGCCCGCAACCCACCGTTCCAGACTTCTTTTGCAACCTAAGAACTGGCTCCAAAGAATCCCTTCTACTAGCCCTTGTGGCTAGTAGAAACTCTAGTCATTGGGCCTTTTTTTACTATAGTCATACGGTTCCTTCGGGTCCCTCCCCATTGTCTCCCAAATATTTAAATACTCCAGTTCTACTGCTCCTTCTTCCCAGAAATGTTGGCCCTTCACATAAAAGTATTATGTAATTTTTAATTGTGATCATCTAATTTTTAATTCTGAGCCCCACAAGATTAAACTTCTCTCAGCATCATGGGACAGTTTTTGTTCAATAAAGTAAAAAGGTAGGCAATTCACTTCCTTTATCAAAATCCAGAAGCATACTTTTGAACTGTTAAAAACAATCCACAGGATTAGTAAAACCTGAAGGTTTTATGGTTTAACCCTTAACCTAACAGAACTCTTTAATATTTGGTTGATGGAGCAATTTTACACATGCATCCCACAAACAGGACTCTGAGAAATAGAAATATAAATACAACAGACCCAGAACCATAAGGAGATTTGTACCTGTTTTTATAGCTTGCATTACATAGGTTTTTGCCTTTCTCTTAATAAAGCGAATGGTAGGGGCACTTGGGTAGCTCAGATGGTTAAGGGACTGCCTTCAGCTTGGGTCATGATCCCTGAGTCCTGGGACTGAGCCCCATGTCAGGCTCCCTGGTGATCAGGGAGCCTGCTTCTCTCTCTCCCTCTGCTACTCCCCCTGCTTGTGCTCTCTCTCTGTCAAATAAATAAATAAAATCTAAAAAAAAAATAAAGTGAATGGTAACAAGTATTGTAAAGCATTACTGAAAAAATTTAAACCCAAATCTAATCAAGTTTCTACATCTATTAAATTCACAGGAAGTATGGAGGAAAAAGGAACAAGGAGGAAAATGACACAATGAGGAAACAGCCAAATACAGAATGTGGGAAGTTCTACAAGACAAGTGACAAACCAACGGCATTTGGGGGTGCGGGGCAATTATAGAATAATGGAAACTTAAGAGACAAGACTGTTATGGACTCCATGTCTGTGGTCCGCCCCTCCCCAAGTTCATCGTTAAAGCCTTAACCCCCAGTGTGACTATACTGTTGACCCTCGAACAACACAGGTTTGAACTGCGAGGATCCACTTATATGCAGGGGTTTTCTTACAGTACAGTAATATGTGTATTTTCTTCTCCTCATGATTAATTTTCTTAATAACTTTTTTCTAGCTTCCTTTATTATAAGAATACAGTATGTAACACATGCAACACATAAAATATGTGTTAATCAACTGTTTACATTTTTGGTAAGGTTTCCAGTCAACAGTAGGCTCCGAGTGGTTAAGTTTTGGGTGAGTCAAGTGTATGCAGATTTTCGACTGCTGGGGGCGGGGTCGGCACCTGTAACCACCTGTAACCACCTCCC
>LNAC01000077.1:4533481-4603068 GCA_002007465.1 Ailurus styani | reverse complement strand
CCCCACCCCCGCCTGCCCCTCTCTACCTGTTGCCAAGGTGATGAGAGCGGGCTCGGGCTGAGGCTCGGACTGTGGTCTCAGGAGGCTGGAGAGGCTGAAGATCGGGCTGGACATGCTCACCATGAGCCAAGTCCCGTCCAGGGACCGCGGGCAGCTCTGCTCCGGGGTCAGGCCCCTGGCCCAATTCGGCGAGGCGGGGAGCGGGACATAGTGGCTCAGCTCGCAGTGGGGCGCGGGGGCGTCCGAGGGGTACCGCCTGAGGGCGGCCTGGAGCGATCCCGCGGGGTCTGTGAGCCGGGAGAAGGGGTTGCTGCTGCAGTGGCCGCCAGGAAAGGGGCGGGGAGGGCAGCGTCCAGGGAATCGCGAAGGCACAAACGACCAGTAGTGAGAGAGTTAGAGGTAATCCAGACTCATTTTACAGGGGGAAACTGAGGCCCGAGGTCACAGCGCGACCGAAAGAGGAGGGGGTCCCGGTGGAAGTGACCGAGTTGAGGACGAGTCCGGGACGACTCACCGTGCACTTTGAGGTAGAGCTCGGGCTCGAGGTCCGGCCGGGGAGGTGGTGTCCCCGGGCCCTGGCGCAGCAGCAGTGCGGCGGGTTTCTTGGTCAGGCGGCCCCCGCCCGCGTCCTCCACCATCCAGCACTCTATCACCGCGGGTCCCGCCGAGACGGCGGGCACCAAGGCTGGGGGAGAGGGTGCGAGTGAGGGGGCGACCCGCCCCCCAACGTCCGGCGCGTGGTGGGCTCGCCTCCCTCCACCTCCCCCTTGTTCTTGGGCAAAGAGTCTTGGGGTTCGCTCACCCAAAGCCACGGCGAGGAGCAGAGACAGGGGCTTCATGGCGCCGCGATCTGCTCAGCCCCGAAGCCTCCCCTTCCCCCTTTCACTTTCACTTTCCTTGAAAGGCCGGCAGGAGAGGCGGAGGAAGTCCCCTCTCCGGTGGCAGGTGCTTTCCGCGCTGGCCGGGCGGGGATGCCGAAACAGTCTCTCCAGTTCTGGTCCGGGGACCTCGGGCCCGCCCCGCCCTCTTGGACCACACAGCACCCCCGGGTCGCGGGGCCCTCCCCGACCCTAGGCTCCTCCTCCCTCCGGCCCCGCCCCCCAAGCTCGACTTCCCAGAGTTCGGGCACTCCGCCTTCCCCCACCTGCGCCGGGGCCCCAGCAAACACAGAGGGGCTGTTGGTAAGCCGAGTGAAATGACCAATAAATATTTTAATCACCATTTAAAAAAAATAAGATTTAAAATAAAAACCGTGTATTCTTACGACTTACTCCCTCTTCGTCTTCGCTCCCTCCTCAATGAGAATCCAGTTGGGGGGCCCCCACGGAGGGATAGGAGGAATGAGGGTGGAAATACAGGGCACGTCCTTAGGGAGGTGGGGTGGGTTCTAGGACAAGGGTGGGGCTCAAAGGCCTGGTCCCCACAACAACACAAACACAGACTTCAGGTACAGACTACGACCAGCTGACCCTTGACCCTGTGACTCCAGGATTCTCCATGGCCCCCCTCCCTCCCCCCACCATATGTGCCCTAGTCTGGAGCTGGGGCTTCAGTGTACCCATCTGAGGGGAAGGGGACTTAGTTCCGGGGATACGTCGGGAGAGAGGGGCTAAGGAACAGAATGGGGTGGCTGATGGTGCAACATGGTTCCCCTCCAAAATATATACAAGTCCAAAGAGATAAGGAAGACATTAAGCGTGGTGGGAGACCACGTGAGGGTCACAGCGCCCCTGCTTCGTGCCCCCTGCTTCCTCCATCCGGAAAGCCACCTCCAGGAGCCCGCCCCTTCAGTTTGCCCCTCCACCTCCACCAAAGCCCATCTCCACCTTGTGGACGCTGGGAGGGGACCAGACCCTGCGGCTGGACTGGGGCGTGGCCCCACTCGCCTCGTCGCCGCTGCCCCCGCCCCCTCCGGGGGACTCTCTCTTGGGTGGCAGGGCTGGCCCGGCGGGCCCCCCGGGTCCCGGCCCACCCCCGCCCCCGCCCAGGCGGTGCCGGCGCTCACAGTGTCCCCGGTGGCGCATGAAGCTGTCTCGCCACATGAACTTCTTGGCGCAGACGCCACACTCGTAGGGTTTGAGGCCCGTGTGTGTCTTCATGTGCTCGGTCAGGTGGTGCTTCATCTTAAACTTCTTGTTGCACACGGGGCAGTCAAAGGGCCGCAGGTTGAGGTGCATATTCACGTGCCGATCGCGCATGCTCTTGTGGGAGAAGGCTTTCCCACAGTGGCACAAAAAGATCTTATTCCCATCCCCACTGCCTGTCCCTCCAGGGGTCCCTCCGGCACCACCCGGCATGCCCAGGGCCCCTGCCGTGGTGCCCCCCAGGGTCACCGCCCCGTGTTCAGCTTGGTTCCCTGGTGGCTGGCCTGGAGCCTGTGAGGAGGAGGAGGAGGAAGATGAAGACGATGGGAAGACTAGGATCTGGTTGCCCTGCATGTCCAGGGGAAGCAGGGGCCTCGGAGGGTGGGAGGGGGCATAGGAGGAAGGGGTTGGACCCCCTGAATCATCGAGCCCTGCCCCAGGACCCCCACCCTCATAGGAGCCAAAGTCATTGGAAGACTCACAGAAATTGACCTGCTCCTCTCCCTTGTCCGGAGGCTCCGTTAGGGTCCGGACATCACTTATGCTAAGGGTAGCCTCGGGTCCTCCGGCCTCGGGAACCCTGGAGCCACCCCCCAGCTCTTCATCTTCATCATCCTCACAGGTCAACACCAGGTCTTCCTCCTCCTCATCCTCTTCCAGATCTGGGTCTTGGGGAACCAGGGGTGCTGGTGCTGGGCTGTTTCCACCCCGCTTCACGTATACCCAATGCTTCTGCGGCATGATGCTGGGCGGTGCGTAGGTGGGCCGCCGGAGCCCGGCCCCAGGAACCACGGCACCCCTCCCATCGCCTCCGTCGTCGCATAGCTCATCTGCCTCCAGCAGCAGCTTCCCTGAGGTGGCCCCCCCACTGCCAACCACAGGGGCTGGGAATACAGGGCCACCTCCTCGGCGCTCCCCGCTGCCCACTGCAGCAGCTGCAAATGCCTCTTGGGAGGAAGAGGAGAAATCAGTGGACTCCCGGGGGCTGAAATAGTTGCTGCTGCTGGGGGACTGATTCTCACTGGCCCGGCTGGAGGCATGGGAGCGGACAGAGCCCATGGTGGCGGGGGCCACCGTGGCCCCACTCCCTGATGGGAGCCCAGCCCCAGGGACAGTGGCAGAGGTGGCCGCGGCAGTGGTGACGGTGGTGCTGGTGGCCGAGGCCCGGCCTTCGCGGAGGAGTTCGGTGCACTTGTCCACGATGTGCCACATTTGGAGCACCGACCCCACTGTGAGGAAGTTGACAATGTCAGCAGCAGCCATGCTGAGGCGGCCAGTGTAAGCCGAAGCCAGGACAGTCTCGAAGGCGCCTGGGTCCATGACGCTGGGCAGGGAGATGGAGGTCATGCCCTTGAGTAAAACCTGGTCGTGGAAGTAAGGGGAGGAGGCAGCCAGGACCGCACGATGAGCCCTGAACTCCCGGCCCTGCACGCGGATGGACACATCGCAGAGCTGGCCCTGTAGCCGCTGCTGATTGAGAGACTCCAGGAGGGCACTGGTCACCTCAGGGAAGGACACGTGTACCACCGCAGCTGCAGGCAGGGGCAGTGGGGGTGGGGCCAGTGACAGAGGCAGGGGGAGTGCTGCCCCACTGGGAGAGAGAGGAGATGGCTCCATGGCGTGGAGGGAGGGGGTACCCCCCCAGCCACAGGAACAAGGGAAGGAGGAGGGCGGCCGGGGGGGTCTCTGGGAAGAAAAAGAGAGAAGAATGATAACATCTCATAATGACACAGCCCTTCCCTTTATAGTTTAAAAACATGTTCACACCCATTATCTGAGTAATTCCCCACAAGAGCACTGTAAGGTAGGTATCCCTCTCATCCCTATTTGACAGACAGCAAACTGAGGCTCAGAAAGATTAGGAGATTATCCAAGATCACACAGCCAGTAAGTGACAGTGCCAGCAAACGCAGAGGTCCTGACTCCAAATCCAGTGCTCTTTCCTTGGAGATTAGAGAAATAAGGTGCTCTTAGAGAGTGGGGTGCCTCTCCTCAGAATTTCCCATTTGCCTGAGAGCCTGACTTTCCAACATTTACCTTATTGGTGTTTTGCACCCTTTTATTGGGAGGGGGGCAAGTCTGTTCCTGTACTAAGAACCATCCCCCCCACATGTGTTTTTTAGCCTATGCCCCCCCCCCAGCTCTTTCGCGAGCCAAGGCCCCCTTAGCCCACCGGCTTACCTCTAGCCCCGCCCCTTCAAGACACGCCCCTTGTCCCCTTCGGCCCCGCCTCTTCAAGACCCACCCCCGTGGCCCTCTCGGCCCCGCCCCCTGTCTACCCCCGCCCACACCGGACCCCGCCCCCCTCTGCTCCGCCCCAAGCGCTACTTCGACCTCCTCTCCCACCCGGAAGGCGCCCCCCAACCCCGCGCGTCCCCGCTTACCGGGCCGCGCGCCCCCGGGCCCCCCCGCCCCTCACTCGGCGGCCAGAGCCGCAGCCTGGGCCCCTCCCGCCGCCATCTTGCGCCGACTCCCTCCGCCCTCCGACTCCGCTCCGCCTCCCGCCCCTCCGGCTTTAAAGGCACAGGCGGGCACCCCCGCCCGTGCTGCTGGGCAATGCTCGGCCGACTCGGACACTTCTCCTTTAAAGAACAGCTGTCTCATTCCACCTTAAAGGTACCAGGCCTCTTCCGCCGCTGAAGAACTCAGGACTTGGTGGTTCGGCCGAAGCACTCATTTCACTTTAATTCTGTAAGCCTGTCCTTCCCATTGGCCAAGGGCCTTGGCCCTCGCTGTTTAGGCTCCGCCCCTGAACTGTGGCCATTAGCGGGTTTGCACCATCTAATCACCCTGCTCTCCCAGCTTCTGACAGTCCCCCTGAAACCCCGCCCCCTTCCTCCAGGCACGGATTGGCCAAATAACCTTGAGTCGGCCCCTGATTGGCCTTTTTACTCCTACCGCTCAAAGCGAGAAAGTAAAGCGCGTTCCGGACGCCGAAGCACGTTTTTTTTAGTGCCTGGCAGAGGGCAAGGGGAAGACCCGAGGGCGAGGGAACTCTGAGAGAGGGAATCTAAAGACGCACTACAAAGGACAGCTCCAAGGGGATGTCAGGGGTCAGGGTAACCCTGAACCAGGGAACAGCTGGTGCGGAGCAGTGAGCATAGGACAAGGAAAAGACAAGGGTACAATAAGAAAAGAACTTTATTGTTTATTAATGTTTCTGTGTAAAACTTAAGTTTTTGTTGTTTTTTTGTTTTTTTTTTTAAAGAAACACCACCAAAAGGCGATTAGCTCAGTCGATCCCTTCCTCAGCCGTCAGCTTCCCACCATCCACCAAATATTATCCCAAAACACTTTGTTGGAGGATGGCAGTGGGAGGAGAGGCGGCTAATCAGAGTCTGAGAGCACGATGATCTCCTCTGGGTCGCACTGTGTGGCCACACTCATCTGCAGGGGAGTGAGAGACAGAGTCAGAAAAGAGACGTCTGGAATATTAGGGGAGGAGAAGCAGAGAGAAGGACTTATCAGAGATTAAAAATGTGGGTGAGATGGGGCGCCTGGGTGGCTCAGTGGGTTAAAGCCTCTGCCTTGGGCTCAGGTCATGATCTCAGGGTCCTGGCATGGAGCCCCAAATCGGGCTCTCTGCTCAGCAGGGAGCCTGCTTCCTCCCTCTCTCTCTGCCTACTTATGATCTGATCTCTCTCTGTGTCAAATAAATAAATAAAATCTTAAAAAAAAATGGGGGTGAGAAAAAAGGAAGAGAGAGGATGTGGTGCGTGTAATTTTCGGATGGAATGCCTGAAACTAAACAATGAAAGAAAATTAAGTTAGGGAAAAACTGCCTCCCCCCTCTTACCTTGTAAGTACCAGGCCGGGAGGGTTGTGAATGGGGGGTTTGGGACAACCGGGCTGGAGATGGGCTACAGAGGGAGCTGGTCACCAGGCCATGGCTAGGAGAGTCCACCCTCGTGGAGGAATCAGCAACCGGAGCCATGGAAGTCAGGGGAGAAGGTGGGCTGGACAGGGTAGGTATCTTCTTCCCATTCTTCTCATGCACTGCCCTTTGCCTTTCCACATAGCTATGGACAGAAACACAAATATGTGGGGGCTATGGAGAGCCTGAGGCTGGAGGGGTAGCGTCCAGTCTCTCCCAGCAGACCCAGTTCCTCAATACTCCTCTCAGAAAGCCCCCTATAATCTCTCCTTGGCCTCCCTCCTCCTCCTCTGCGTTGTTGTTACCTGTTTCCTAGTGGCCCTGCTCCAGTTTGCTTCTCCTTCCGAGACTTCTTGCAGGGGGGACAGGAATCTCCCCAGGTGTGAGGAGAGACACCTCCATTGAAGGAAGTGGAGGTGACCATGGCTGCTCCATTCTCCAAGACAGTGGTGAGGGGGTCCTCTGATTGCTTCCTGGAAGAGGAAATGTCCCTCTCCTCAGGGGAAGGGGTGGTATCCAGTGGCAAGGCTTCGATCTCTAGCTCAAAGAGCTGAGACACAGGGCTCTCCTCCTCCAGGGGTAACTCCTCAAGGTGTTCTCCATTGCTTTCTGCATCTATGCTGGAGGGGGCCAAGGGCTCTTCTGACAGTGAAGATGGTGACACTTTGAGTCCTGTGTTTTGCTGCTCCCCCACAGACCTGCTGATCTCTTTGCTAGGTTCCAGATTCTTTTCAGTGGACATCCGTGGTGGGGACATACGGATCTTGTCTCCATCCTGACCTGGAAAAGAAGAAAAGAGGGGAGAGGTAGCATGAGAACTTGGGGAAAGAATACTGCTGAGAGCAAGAGGAGGAAGGGAAGGGTCTCAAACAGGTGGCTCACATCCAACAGAGTAGAGGGAACTGACACACGAGGGGACTGTTCTTGACATACCTGCTTCCTCCTCCTCCTCCTCCTCCTCCTCCTCCTCCTCTTCATCGTCCCCCTGACCTTCCTGCATCTGTTCGAGATCCTCCTCTTCTTCAGAATCTGTGGCCTCCTCTTCTTCTTCTTCCTCCTCCTCCTCTTCCTCCTCTTCCTCTTCTTCCTCTTCCTCATCACTTTCCTCATCTTCTTCATCATCTGTCTCAGGCTTGGAGGTGGTAGGGCACTCCTGGGATGCCATTCCACTAGGGCCCTGGGGGACAGAGGAGTTTCTCTAAGGAATCCCTTGCCCCAGAGGGTCTGGTTCTTGTGTTCTTTCTCCACTCTTCCCCCTCAGGGGGTGGGAGGCAGGAGGCGGGGTGGCGGGGATATCCCTGCTGGCCAGTGCAGGGGAAGGACAAGGCCTGTCTGAAGGGTTTATCCCTTCCATACCTCACCAGAATCCAAGGAAGCTTTGGGGGGGTCTGCAGTGTGGGAAGAGGTAGCTTGGGGAAGCCGAGCTCTTCTCTTCTGTCTCTCGTCCTCCTCGCTCTTGTCTTGCATCATTGCATATTTGGAGATGACCTCATCCAGCCGGCTCATAGCCAAGCTCCGGTTTTCTCGCAGGCGCCGGGCTAAGGCAGGATCTGACAGTGCGGGGTCAATGCCTGCATGGGAAGATATAAAGACAGAGCACTCAGCCCAAACCCTAGAAGACGGGACTAGAGAGATGCCCCCTCCACCAAACAGATGACATGGAAGGGCTTACAGACGGACATCTCACTAATCCCTACCTGGCCTATAGTCATCTGTGAGGTGACAGCCAAAGTTGTAGATAAGATCGAGGTGGCGTCGCTCCTGTAACCTGATGCCCACATCTCGGAAGGCATCCTGAGCCATGAGCTGGAGCTGCTGTCGGGGGAGGCCAAGGCTGTGCCGAGCAGCTGCTTTCTCCACGGCCCGAAGCACATCTCCATAGTCAGGGAAGGTATCTGGCCCCGGTTTGTTGATGAGCCGCTCAATGCGCCTATTGACCTCTGGGTAGCGGGTGCCGCGGTAGGGGATGCGCTGCTCTATGACACGGCCGGTCAGGGAGGAACAGTCTTTGAGCTCACACAGCCGCCCAAAGAGGCGGATCAGCTTACGCTTCAATCTCGCCTCCTGCAGGTATGTGGAGTCGGGGTCGTCCAATTCTGAGAGATCCAGCTCCTTTTCCTGCAGCCGCCGGATCTCTGCCACATAGAGTGCTAGCAGCTGCTCCAAGCGCTGGATCTGCCGCCGAGAACCACGGGTCCTTGGGGCCTCAGAGGCAGTGGTCTCGGCATGTGTGGGGTCCGAGGAGGGGTCTGTGGGAGGGTTATTCCCAGAGGCTTCACTAGAGGTGGTGGCAGCAGGGGCCAGGTTCAGCTTTTTCTTGGCTGAGTGGGCCTTGAGAACAGTGCAGAGCTCATTTATGTAGACATAGAGCTTAGCTGGCCGACTCTGAGCCCGAGAGAGGACCCGAGAGAGGATGTTGCAGAACTCCGCCGAGGCCAAAAACAGAGAGTGGGCACGCTGCTGCCGGTTATAGAGGAATGGGACCACCTCAGGGTGGTCTGCTGTCTGCGTCTTACACAGTTCAAGGAACTAGAGGGTTCAGAGGAAGAAGGGAGGGGGAGAGAGACAAGGGGAGGGGTTGAGAGAAAGAAGGCGAGGCGGGGTTAGTGGGGAAGAAAGGACAGGAGAGCCAGTCAGCCATCCCCCTCCCTGGGGCACAAGAATCTTCTCCCCTAAAGCTCACCTCTTCAAACAGCTTCTCATTCTCCAACTTGTAGCATTTCTTGCCGCCAGAACTACTGCTCCCTCCAGCCCCATGGGGCTGGGAGGAGCCAGGGGCTTCTGCCCGGGGTGAGGCCGGATTGGGGGGTGGGTGGGAGGGCCCTGGCTGAGCAGCTGCTTCATCTTCGTCATCATCATCCAGCACGATGATGCTGTTAGCGGTGGCCATGGGGGATCAAATCCCCCGGAGGGAGGAAGTGTTGGGGATTTCGGGATTCCTGCTGGAAGGGGATGGGGCCTCAGAAAGAGGCCCTCCAGCACAGCCCATCCCTTCATCGCACACATTTTCCGATCTTCTTGGGCTCCAGTAACACCCAGCCCTGCCCAACAGTGTCCTCACTGCCTATCTCCAGCAACCACTAGTACCGGGCGCTTTTCTGGCCTTTTACTACAGGAGCCCCGAACCACCTGAAAACCTTCAGTTCCCCGCCCCCAGCTCCACCCCTCCTGTCGACACCCAGTCTGTTTCATTTCCCCACCATCTCTCCATACTTGCCAAGTTGATTCTTCCAAGCCCTGGACCACCTCCCGCATTGCACTCCGGATTTCCTGACACTCCCTCAAACAGATACCACACCCCCGTCACCACCACCTCCCGAGACTTCCCCCTTTCGCTCTCAAACACGTCAAATCCACACCCTCACCCCATCCTGAGGAATCACCCCCAACTCCTAGACTCTCTGAGGCGAAGGAGGTTCCCTCCCAACAATCCGTTCCCCCTTCTCCTCCTTGAATTATCTTCACACTCCACCCTCTGACAAGTCTCCTCAAACCCGGGCGTTAGGTTGGGAGCGATCTCACCTCAAGTCCCCTCCCTCTCACCCCACCCGATTTCCCCCATTCTCTCTGTGACCCGTAACCGATTGCGAGCCCAGCACTGAATTCTCTCGATTCCTCTCTGATCCCAAAACCGCGTCCGACCCCTTCCCCTGAATGAGCTTCCCGCCAAGTCCCCCTCCCCCAGTTCAGCCCCCCNCGTTAGGTTGGGAGCGATCTCACCTCAAGTCCCCTCCCTCTCACCCCACCCGATTTCCCCCATTCTCTCTGTGACCCGTAACCGATTGCGAGCCCAGCACTGAATTCTCTCGATTCCTCTCTGATCCCAAAACCGCGTCCGACCCCTTCCCCTGAATGAGCTTCCCGCCAAGTCCCCCTCCCCCAGTTCAGCCCCCCGGCCGCCCCACTCCCCCTTCAGAGATTGGAAGGAAGGTACCACAGCTTGCCCCTCAGACTCAGCGTCCGGGACTCCCCAGTACCTCTCCCTCGACATCCCCGCCCCCGCCTTCGCTCCCCGCACGGACCGGCCCCCACCTCAGAAACGGTCTCTCGAGGCGACCCTCGCTGCTGATCTCAGAACCTCGCATGGTTCCTCCGCCTTCCTTCCCCCTCCCACCGCAGGCCCTTCTCAGGACCGGAAGTCGCCGAGCTTCCGCCTACAGCCACCTAGGCGCGGCCATATTGTCGTACGGCGCCCGGCCTTGCCGCGGCCGGAAGTGGAGGTAGGCCCGCCCCCACCTCCAGTGCAGCCCACGCGATCTGCGGCCCGCTTTCCTGTGACCAGTAGAGGGCGGGCTTGTCCCCTCAGGGCGTGCCATAGTACCTAGGGGGTGCCATCTTGCCGTACGGTATTGGCTGCGCCCGAACTCGGGTGCACCCGCGGCGGAGCTTTTTTCACCCGGTGCTTCTGTGCCTCCACCAATTAGAAACTTCCTGCATCCGGCCCAACCGCCAGCGGGTCGCGTGCGGCAAGGACTGAGCCACCTTTCCAAGTTAGGGGAGGGGGGAACGGAACAGGACAGCTAAGGAATTGGGCCCTCCAGTGCGGCGCAGGGGTGCAGGGAAGAGCGAATGTCTCTTAAGAGAGAAAAAAAAACCCCTCTTCCTTCCGTTCGGTCTTTGACCAGCCTTCCGGCGCTGCTTTCCTACCTGCCAGGTACCCTCTCCATGACTTAATCGACTGCGCCTGCCCCTTCCCTTCTGCAGGCTGCGCACCCCCTTGCCGCTGTCCAGCAGCTACTTCTACTTCCAGGTGCTTACAGCTCCCGATCGTGAAGTCATAACACATGCAAACAAATGAGCACAATGCGCTATACAAAGGTGTTATTATTATTGCTGTTGTTATTGATTTCTCTTTAAGCGCCTCCACGGAACTAATGACCAACGAAGCAGGTGGGACCTAGGTGGTTCTCCGTTCTTTTCTGGAGGGGATCCCCGAGGTGCGGGCAGTGATGTGATGACCTGGAGGCCGAGCTTTGTCCAGGAGCTCCAGGGCCTTAGGACAGCGATATGGGGCGGGAGCTTGGAGGAGAATCTGTGCAAATTGCCGCCGTGAGGGCTGTCAGATGAAATGAGACTTGTAAAATATCCGGGGTCTCGACTCGTCTCCTCCTCTTCCTCTGGGAGAGCTGAGGAAAGAGAAGAGACGAGAAACTGATTTTGACTTCACGCCCATCTCACCCAACTTCAGGAAGTCCGGAAGGACTCGTGGAGGCCAGGCTGGGTCCAAATATGAGCTTATGGGGAAGTCAGACCGGTTAACACGGAGATTCCTGTGGAACCACGTTCCACAAGTGGTGAGCATCTTGCCACTTTCTAGGACCAAAGAGGTCCTTATATCCCTAAGCCCTCAGAGTACCAGAAGCTCAAACCCTCCCTTCCATTAAAGAATCCCACACCATGTCTAAACCTATAATCTTCAAATTAGGGAACATGAAAACTCTCCAAAAGGGTACTCAGAATTAGGAGATAGAGGAATTTAATTTCCAGATCCTCAACTTTTGCAAAATTGGTCTTACTGAGTAGATGCCTGCAGTAGAGGTTCTCCCTCTTTCTGTTTCCTTTTATAATAAACTTCCTCCCTCTTAAAAAAAAAAAGTATGCAGGCATACCTCATTTTATTGTGCTTCACAGATACTGTGGGGTGTTTTTTTTTTAATATATAAATTGAAGGTTTGCGTTGAGCAAATCTTTTGGCAGCATTTTTCTTTTTTTCTTTAAAAAAATTTATTTTTAAGTAATCTCTACATCCAATGTGGGGCCCAAACTTGCAAACCCCAAGATCAAGACTAATCCAGCCAGCTGCCCCTATTGGCACCATTTTCTAACAGAATTTGCTCATTTTGTGTCTCTGTGTCACATTTTGGTAAGTATTGCAATATTTCAAACTTTTCCATTATTTTTATATTTGTTATGGTGATCTGTGATCAGTGCTTTTTGATGTTACTATTGTCATTGTTTTAGGATACCACAAATGACACCCACATAAGACAGTGAACTTAATAAATATTGTGTGTTTTGACTGGTCCACCAACCAGCTGTTCCCCCATCTCTCTCCCTCTCTTCAACCTCTCCTATTCTCTGAGACACAACAGTATTGAAATTAGGCCAATTAATAACCCTACAATGACCTCTAAGTGTTCAAGTGAAAGGAAGAGTCACCTGTCTCTCACTTTAAATCAGAAGCTAGAAATTATTAAGCTTAGTGAGAAAGGCATGTTGAAGGCTTAGACAGGCTGAAAGCTAGGCTTCTCATGCCAAGAAGTCAGGCTGTGAATGCAAAGGACAAGTTCTTGAAGGAAATTAAAAGTGCCTCTCCAGTGAATACATGAGTGATAAGAAAAACAGCCTTATTGCGAATATGGAGAAAGCTTGAATGGTCTGGAAAGAAGATCAAACCGGCCACAACGTTCCCTTAAGCCACAGCCAA
Organism: Ailurus styani; assembly: GCA_002007465.1. Taxonomy (NCBI): domain Eukaryota; kingdom Metazoa; phylum Chordata; class Mammalia; order Carnivora; family Ailuridae; genus Ailurus; species Ailurus styani. Next base: position 4,590,683 of record LNAC01000077.1, on the reverse strand, counting down.
ACTCTCAGAGGCCCTAACTCTCTTCAATTCTTTGAAGGCTGAGAGAAGTGAGGAAGCTTCAGAAGAAAAGTTTGAGGCTTACTCAAACTGGTTGGTTCATAAGGTATAGAGAAAGAAGCCATCTTTATAACATAACAGTGCAAGGTGAAGCAGCAAGTGCTGATACAGAAGATAGGGCAAGTTATCCAGCAGATCTAGCTGAGATAATTAAGGAAAGTGACTAAACAGATTTTCAGTGTAGATGAAACAGTCTTATATTGGAAGAAGATACTATCTAGGACTTTCATAGCTAGAAAGAGGTCAGTGCCCGGCTTCAAAGCCTCAAATGACAGGCTTACTCTCTTGTTAAGGGCTGATACAGCTAGGGACATTAAGTTAAAGCCACTGCTCACTTGCCATTCCAAAAATCCTAGAGGCCCTAAGAATTATACTAAATGCACTCTTGTACTCTGCCTGTGCTCTATAAATAACAACAAATCCTGGATGACAGCACATCTCTTGACAGCAAAGTTTACTGTTAAGATCTACTGCTCAGAAAGATTCCTTTCTGTTACTACTCATTGAAAATGCACTTGGTCATCCAAGAGCTCTGATGGAGATATACAATGAAATTAATATGGTTTGGGGCGCCTGGGTGGCTCAGTGGGTTAAAGCCTCTGCCTTCAGCTCAGGTCATGATCTCAGGGTCCTGGGATCAAGGCCCGCATCAGGCTCCCTGCTCAGTGGGGAGCCTGCTTCCTCCTCTCTCTCTGCCTGCCTCTCTGCCTACTTGTGATCTGATCTCTGTCTCTGTGTCAAATAAATAAATAAATAAATAAATAAATAAATAAATAAATAAAAAGAAATTAATATGGTTTTCATGCCTGCTAAACACAGCATGCATTCTGCAGACCATGGACCAAGGAGTAATTTTGACATTTAAGCCTTATTGTTTAAGAATACATTTCATAAGACTGTCACTGGCATACATAGTGTTTCTTCTAATGGATCTGGGGTAAGTATATTGAAGACCTTCTTGAAAGATTCATCAATGTGGATGCCATTAAGAACATTCATGATTCACAGGACGAGGTCAAAACACCAACATTAATAAGAGTTTTGAAGAAGTTGATTCCAACCTTCGTGGATGACTTTGAGGTGTTCAAGATGTCAGTGGAGGAAGTAACTGCAGATGTTGTAGAAATGGCTAGAGAACTAAAATCAGAAGTGGAGCCTCAAGATAGGACTGAATTGACTGCAATCTCAAGATTAATCTTCAACAGATGAGGAGTTGCTTCTTATGGGTGAGCAAAAAAAGTGTTTTCTTGAGATGAAATCTCTTGGTGAAGGTGCTATTGAGATCATTGAAAAGACAACAGGATTTAGAATATTACATAAATTTAGGTGATAAGGTAGCAGCAGGGTTTGAGAGAATTTACTCTAATTTTGAAAGTTCTGTAGGTAAAATGCTACCAAATAGCATCGCAAGCTACAGAAAAATCATTTATGAAAGGAATAGTCAATTGATCCAGCAAACCTCCTTGTTGTCTTATTTTAAGAAATTGGCACAGCCATCCCAAACTTCAGCAACCACCACCCTGATCAGTCAGCAGCCATCAGCATATAGGAAAGACCCTTCCCCAGCAAAAATATTAAAATTCCCTGAAAGCTCAGATGATGCTTGGCATCTTTTAGCAATAAAGTATTTTTATTTTATTTTTTATTTTTTGAGAGAGTGTGTGTGTCACTGGGTGGGGAGGGGCAGAGGGACAGAGGGAGAGAGAATGTCAAGCAGTCTCCACACCCAGAGCAGAGCCCAACACGGGGCTCGATTTCATGACCGTGAGATCATGACCCAAGCAGAAATCGAGAGTTGACTGCTTAACCAACTGAACCATCCAGGTGCCCTTCCATAAAATATTTTTAAACTAAGGTATGTACATACATTTTTTTAGACATTAGTTATTGCACACCTAATAAATTGTAGTGCAAACATAACTTATATGCACTGGGAAACCAAAAAAGTTCCTCTGATTTGCTTTATTTTAGTATTTGCTTTGTTGTGTCTGGAACTGAACCTGCAAATCTCTGAGGTATGCCTGTGGTTGTCAATCATGAACACTTACCTCGTCTTAGATAAAGAAATACAGGGATGCCTGGGTGGCTCAGTGGGTTAAAGCCTCTGCCTTCAGCTCAGGTCATGATCCCAGGCTCCTGGGATTGAGTCCTGCATCGGGCTCCTTGCGTGCCAAGGAGCCTGCTTCTCCTTCTTCCTCTGCCTGCCACTCTGCCTGCTTGTGCTCTCTCTCTCTCTGACAAATAAATAAATAAAAATCTTAAAAAAAAAAAAAAAGAAATACATTGTGGGGCACCTGGGTGGCTCAGTCAGTTAAGCATCTGTCTTTGGCTCAGGTCATGATCCGGGCTCCCTGCTCAGTGGGAAGTCTGCTTCTCCCACTCCTTTTCTCTATGCCTGACGCCCTCGCCATACTTTCCCTCTCACTCTCGCTCTCAAATAAATAAATTCTTAAACACACACGTGCACACCTTGTACTTCCCCTCTCACTCTCTCTCAAATATATAAAATCTTAAACACACATACACACACACACACACACAGCCTATTTCTTTCATCAAGTTATCATAAACACCCTCTCCCTTATCTCATTAAAAATGTACTTTTAATTTTTAACTATTTTAAAAATGTGTGCAATCTTTATGCCATTTAATCAGTACTGTTCTCATTGTAATAATAGCACAGAAGAAATTTTTTTAAAAACTTCTGTCTATGGTCACAAGAAAGAAAAATACTTTTCATCTCAATTAAAATATATGTATATGCAGGGAAGTATGATAGATTGGTCAATAAAAGATTTTCAAGTATAAAAGCCTAAAATTGTCTGTGGGGAAGTAGAGCAGTAATAGGAGCTCAAGGAGAAAAGAGAGTCATGAAAGAAGGAAAGGAATAATCCCAACTGTTAGGAGCTTGTTTATCTATTTTTAAATGGGTAGTGGTGAATATCAAGTCACTCTGATATTACCTTTCCCCTGGACATTCAGAGGGTGATCTGTTTTATTTTTAAATGTGAATGTTTTCAGTATACCAGAAATTACATCCTTGAAACAATTTTAATTTATGGTGAAAAATTTTAGATGGTTACTTAAAAATATGTGAGAAGTACAAACTTTTTCAAAAATTATTCTTCAGCGTGTAGGTGCAAAAAATGTAAGACAGCTGCTCTAAGCTATCCCAGTGTCCCCTCCACAGCCCCCAGCAGACCCATTTCCCTCCGCTCTCACCTCTGCAGCAGGGAAGAGAATGTTTATAGGAAAGATGGTCACAATTCCAGCTCCTCCTCCTTCTGAGGTGTTCTCAGGAGCCAGTCCCCAAACTTTGCCCATGGCAGCAGCCACAGTAGCCTACAAACAGCCTCCAGTGTCAGTAGTGTGAGGACAAGGGCCAGGAAGATAATGAAGGCCTTGTCCAAGGCCCGACGCAGGGGACCCCTGGGAGGACAGGGACCCTGGGCAAATGCCAGGAACACATCCTCCTCATCCATATCACCTTCCTCCTCTGCCATACTAACTCATAATCTGACAGCCGACTGGATCAGGGAAGCTGGGATGGAAGCCCTTGCTCAGCAGCACCAGGATTAAGGGGCATGGCAGTAGCAAGCCCTGCACCTGTTGGGCTTGACCCTAATTCCCCCACCAAAGAGAGGGAAAGGAGAGAAAAGCCTCTGAGCCTTTGAAACAATCATATAATCATCCGGTGCAATGTGAATGGTCCGGACTAGATGACTCATAAAGTCTGTCTGCCTTTACTATAACTGGGACCTGGCAACTGAAGGCCCAACACAGACCCATGCAAACTGGAACTGCTCAAGTCATTCTAGGTCTCCAGGCTCAGGGCCCAACGTCTTGGGCCCCTACAGATAGAGGGTGAGCAAGCAGAGCTGGTATGCTACTGTGAGCCGCTCTCAGCCCATTCAGGCTTTACAGTGGGTGGTGAAAAAAGGCCTAGGGAAGAGCTCTCCTAGCCCACATGGGTGGGGAAGCACAGCGGTGGGCTGGAGGCTGTGCAGGACTACTTCTCCCCCAAGTCTGTGGCCACCGAGCGTGCCTAACTGAAACCTGCACCCCTCTCTTCCTAATTTCTGGGCCTCGCGTTCCAGAGGACAGCTATACTTGGACCGCAGGAGCCCAAGGGGAGGTCTATAAAAAGAGAAAGATTATGATTGGTCAATGGGGGCAATAATGAGGGAGATTGAGGGGTCCTGAGAAAGAGTTGTTGGCTGGGAATGTCATCCAGGAGGTTGTCATTGGGGCAAAGGCTGAAGGCCATTCCTTCCCTGTTCCCCAGGCACTGGCTGGAAGGTCCATGACAGAAAACGGAGCCCATGTGGAGACCTGAGAACCCCCTGGGTTAAGTGAGGCAGTGGGGGATAGGGTAGGTCGCCTTGGAAGCAGTGTGTGGTAGTGGACTTCATACCAGGATCCTTTAGGGTCTTTTACCTACCTTAGTAGGAAGACCTTGTTCACCCCCAAAAAGGAACAAAAAATGTCACAATTTTGTTTAATGTCAACTCATGTTATTGTTTGCTGTTGCCACAGGAGGGTTGTGTTAAAAGTCAAAAAACCTGGATGGGCTCAAACTAATTACATAATTATGAGGTGTGTGAAATTTTTTAGTATATGTGCTGCCGAAGCGAGCACATGTGTTAAGTTAATTAAACAAAGAGGCCATTAGACTGAGGTAGCATTAATGGCCTGGTGGCCTATGTTAGCAAATCAAAATCTAAGCCTGTAAATTCCTCAAGGTTAGGAAATCAAAATGCTGAGGGCAGTCACAGCCAACTAGACTTCAAGCTATACAGTCGGCCAAATAATTGCCTTTCTTTGCTTCTGCACTTTGTCTGTGTAAGTCTTTCCCCTGCCTCCTGTCTACGGAGCATGCCTAAGCACTTCCGGTTTGGGGCTGCCCCCATTCAAATCTGTTTTTCCTCAAACGCTTAAAATTTTTAATATACTTCAGTTTATCTTTTGTCTGTCTGTGAGTGTGACCTTGTGGAAGTCATCTGACTTTTCTTTAGTTTTTTGTTTTTGTTTTTGTTTATTAAATTGATAAATCTTTTGCCTCAGAGATTGTTATAAGGGACAAATGACGCAAGTTTTGTTTGTTTGTTTTCATTTTTTGTAAATTGTGAAGTGCTGCGTTAATATAATGTATTAATTTCTGATACCCTCACTTATGTCTCAAGCAAGTTTACAATAAGGCTATACAAACACCTTTGTCTTTCCTTCCACATGGCAGGTTCAGCACCAAGTCTTATGTAATGTATATTCATGGGATTTTTAAAAAATTTTTGAAATAGGGCGCCTGGGTGGCTCAGTGGGTTAAAGCCTCTGCCTTCAGCTCAGGTCATGGTCTCAGGGTCCTGGGATCGAGGCCCGCATCGGGCTCCCTGCTCGGTGGGGAGCCTGCTTCCTCCACTCTCTCTGCCTGCCTCTCTGCCTACTTGTAATCTCTCTCTCTCTGTCAAATAAATAAATAAAATCTTTTAAAAAAATAAATAAAATTTTGAAATAATTTCAAGTTTACAGAAAACATTTAAGAAAGGTATCAAGAACTCTAGTATCCAGGGGCACCTGGGTGGCTCGGTCTGTTAAGCATCCAACTTTTGATTTCGGCTCAGGTCATGATCTCCAGGTCATATAAGGGTCATGAGATCAAGTCCCGTATTGGGTTCGGTGCTCAGCATGGAGTCTGCTTGAGATTCGTTCCCCTCCCTCTCCTTCTGCTTCTCTCCCCCGGACCCCCAGTCCTGATATCTCTCTAAGAGATAGATAGATAGATAGATAGATAGATAGATAGATAGATAGATAAATAAAATCTAAAAAAAATAAATAAAGAGCGCAGCCTTTTCATTTCTGCAAGATGTGCCACATAAGGGCAAGAGAAAAATGATGCTGTGTCCTTTTCAATGCATCATATCAGGAGGTGCAGGAGGTGAACCCATCTCACCCCTGTACTACCAACCCAGTTTGGTGGGTTTCTCCTCCATAAAGTCACCACTTGTCTCGTTGTAATTCGTAAGTATCAGCTAGATCATCAGATTTCTATCTTTCTGCCTTAGCATCCATTGATAACCCCCATTGGAATAACCACCATGGTAATGTTTATTAAATACCGATTTTTAATTCCATCATTTCTTCTTCAGCTTTTAGTCAACGATCTACTATAAAAGAGAGCATTCCCTTCTTCATTCATTCATTCATTCATTGATATCGTATGGACTCATGGACTCCTATCTTACTCAATAAACTGTAATCGATTATATCATATTTATTGTCTGGACCTGTGGATTTCTATTTTACTTAATAAATTATAGCAGGTTACTATCAGTATTGTTTTGATGCACAAATTATCCCAAATTTGGCAAGTGAAATAGCCCTTCAAGCTGGATCCCGTGTCCTTTTGAAATGTCCTCAACATTATTTGAGCACTTCCTTACTTTCTCTGCAAGAGGTTATCCATGCTTTCAATTTGTACTTTTCCTGCCGCACCCCTGGAATCAACCATGTCTTTTTCTGGCTTCTTCTAACAGGATGGCATTTGGAAACCAAGATCTGGGTGCTAGATATCCTCCTTGCTACAAGGATGCCATTGTTTCTAGGCCCTATCTGCAAATCGAGCAAGGAAATATGAACATATACATGTACAACACACACACACACACACACACACACACACACACTGTTCTAGTTACTACTGCTGCCTAACATAACCAAAACTTAGTGGTATAAAACAACCATTTTATTATGCTTTGTGGAATGCTGTCAGGAATTCAGGAAGGACACAGTAAGGACAGCTTGTCTTTGCTCAGTGATGTCTGGATTCTCAGCTGGGAAGACTTAAAGGCTGGGGGTGACTTAACCGCTGAGGTGGAATCATCTGGAGGCATCTTCTGGCAGTTGATGCTAGCTGTCAGCTAGATCTCTGCTGGAGCTGTTGGTCAAAACACCTACACAAGTTTTCTCCATGTAACCTGGGCTTCTTCACAGCATGGTAACTTTGGGGTAGTTAGAATTTTACATGGCCCTCATGGCTCTGAAAACAAGTGTTGCAGTGAAAAGAGCAGAAGGTGCATCACCTTTTAGATCTAGCCTCAGAAATCATACAGCATGACTTTGCATTTTTTTGGTTACAAGAGATTCACACACCTGTTCAGATTCATAGGGAGGAGATATAGATCTCATAAATCATCCTCTTGATGGAGGAAGTGGAGAGAGTTCAAGTGAGAGTGGTAGGTGAGTAAGAGGAGAACAAGAGCTTAGCCAGTTCTTTCAAAAAATGTTGCCCTAAAGGGAAGGAGAGAGATGCAGCATAATGTAGAAGGAGTTGTGGGATCAAGAGGAAGAATTTTTTAAAAGAGTATATTCTGCTATTTTTTATAATCTGGTATTTTTATATGTTCATAAGAATGACTAAGTAGGGAGGGAGGAGACAAGGGGGTAAATAGATAATTGTAGGAGTGCTATCCCTGAGTGAGAGGGCCTGGGGTTCAATCCATAAATAGTGGAGGTGGCCTCGGATAGACACTTAGATTTGGTGCCTGGAGGGCACTGAGTCTAAGGGCAGAAATGTAGGTAGGTAGGGAGATGTAGTGGGAAGCGGCGAAAGTTCTCTTCTGTTGCTTCTGTTTTTCAGTGAACTAGAGGGTAACAATCAGCTGGGTACCAGGGGGTTGATTCGCCAGGGAGAAAAAAGAAGGTGTAGACATTTGCAGGGTCCCAGTGCAAGAGTAAAGATGGAGGCTTACTATCATAGGTCTAAATTTTTTAAAGCCATTAATCAGGTTAATGGAATGTTGAATATGTTCTTTACTCATACCTTGACAAAGCTACCCTCATAACAAAATATTAAAAATATGTATAAAGCAATACAATTAGAACAATAACAAAATGACTACATTTAATTATGATCACATGTATCTAGGTATTCTATTGGTGGATCAGGTAGGGTTGGATGAGTAATAAAGATGTATTATTTACAAATTAATAAAAAATGTTATTTTTAAAATTTTTATTTATTTATTTTAGAGAAAGAGATCAGGGAAGGGACACCGGGACAGCAGGAGAGAGAATCTCAAGCAGACTCCCCACCGACCCCAGAGCCCAACATGGGACTTGATCTCATGACCCTGAGATCATGACCCAAGCTGAAACCGAGTGAGACACTCAGCCGACTGAGCCACCTAGGCGCTCCTAAAATACATATGTTATAAAATGAATTTTAGGAGCACCTAGGTGTCTCAGTTGGTTAAGTATCTGCCTTTGGCTCAGGTCATGATCTCCCTCCTTCTCCCTCTACCTCTGCTGCTCACCCTGCTTGAGCTCTCTCACTCGCTCTCACTTTCTCTCTCTCTCAAATAAATAAATAAAATCTTTCAAATAAGTAAATAAAATGAATTTTATTTATCTTTATTTTAGCAAAGTCATTATGTTGTTATAATCAAGATTTTCACGTAGTCTGTGTTCTATTGATGGCAATGGGTTAAATGTAACTGTATTCAAATTTTACATTATTTGAATATACTTGCATACAGATGTAAAATGAAATTAATGTAAGATTAAAATTATGCTCATGCTTTCAAATATTATTTTTCTAATGTTTAAATCATCTATTCAAACTAAAGTAAAAAATGCTGGTACTGGCACAAAAATAGACACATAGATCAATGGAACAGAGTAGAAAACCCAGAAATGGACCCACAATTGTATGGTCAACTAATCTTCGACAAAGCAGGAAAGAATATCCATGGAAAAAAGACATCCTCTTCAACAAATGGTGTTGGGAAAATTGGACAGCTACATGCAGAAGAATGAAACTGGACCTCTTTCTTATACCATACACAAAAATAAATTCAAAATGGATGAAAGAGCTAAAAGTGAGACAGGAAGCCATCAAAATCCTTGAAAAGAACACAGGCAGTAACCTCTGACCCCGGCCCAAGTAACTTCTTACTAGACGTGTCACCAGAGCCAAGGTTAACAAAAGCAAAAATGAACTACTGGAACTTCATTAAGATAAAGAGCTTATGCACAGCAAAGGAAATAATCAACAAAGCTAAAATTCATCCTATAGAATTGGAGAAAGTATTTGCAAATGACACATCTGATAAAGGGTTAGTAACCAAAATCTATAAAGAACTTATCAAACTCAACACACACAAAACAACAAATCTAGTCAAGAAATGGGCAGAAGACATGAATAGACATTTCTCCAAAGAAGACATACAAATTGCTAATAGATACAAGAAAAGACGCTCAACATCACTCATCAGCAGAGAAATATAAATCAAAACCTTGATGAGGGGTGCCTGGGTGGCTCAGTCATTAAGCGTCTGCCTTCGGCTCAGGTCAGGATCCTGGGGTCCTGGGATGGAGTCCCATATCGGGCTCCCTGCTCAGTGGGAAGCCTGTTTCTCCTTCTCCCAGTCCCCCTGCTTGTGTTCCCTTTCTCGCTATGTCTCTCTCTGTCAAATAAATACATAAAATCTTTTTTTAAAAAGTTTTTTAAAAGTTTTAAAAAAACTATGATGAGATATCACCTCACACCTGTCAGAATGGCTAAAATTAACAACACAAGAAACAACAGATGTTGATGAGGATGTGGAGAAAGGAGAACTGTTGGCGGGAATGCAAACTGGTGCAGCCACTCTGGAGAACAGTATGGAGATTCCTTAAAGAGTTAAAAATAGAACTGCCCAGGATCCAGCAATTGCACTACTATATATTTACCCAAAGGATACAAAAATGCAGGTTCTAAGGAGTACATGCACCCCTATATTTATAGCAACATTATCAACAATAGCCAAAATATGGAGAAGTCCAAATGTCCATTGACTGATGAATGGATAAAGAAGACATGGTATATAAATACAATGGCATATTACTCAGACGTCAAAAAGAATGAAATCTTGCCATTTGCAGCAATGTGGATGGAGCTAGAGTGTATTACACTAAGTGAAATAAGTCAGAGAAAGACAAACACCATATGATTTCACTCATATATGGAATTTAGGAAACAAAACAGATTAATGTGTGGGAAGGGAAAAAAAGAGAGAAAAGGAGAAAGGGGGAAACAAACCATAAGAGACTCTTAAAGATAGAAAACAAACTGAGGGTTGATGGAGGAAGGTGGGTGGGGAACGGTCTTAAAGGTTGATAAATAGTAAGGAGGGCACTTCTTATGATGAGCATTGGGTACTGTATGTAAGTGATGAATCACTAAATTCTACTCCTAAAACGAATATTACACTATATGTTAAGTAACTAGAATTTATTTTGGGGGGGTGATTTTATTTATTTATTTGATGGGAGACACACAGTGAGAGAGGGAACACAGGCAGGGGGAGTGGGAGAGAAAGAAGCAGGCTTCCCACCAAGCAGGGAGCCTGATGCGGGAGTCAATTCCAAGACCCCAGGATCATGACCTGAGTGGAAGACAGATACTTAATGACTGAGCCACCCAGGTGCCCCTAAACTAACTAGAATTCAAATAAAAATTTGGAAGAAAGAAAGAAAGGAAGGAAAGAAAGAAGGAAGGAAAAAGGAAAAGAAAGGAAAGGAATAGAAAAGTAAAGAAAAAGAAAAGAAAAGGAGAAGGAAAGAAAACCATGACACAAACAAAATAAAAATCGAAAGCCAGATCAGTGGAAATAGTTTCACAGTTAAGCTGACCGCAATGTATTTACAGTAAAGGGTAAAGGATAAATGATAAATGTAAAAGGATAAAGATTAAGAACTACAGGAAACCTTCTTTGGTTTCTCCAATCTGGATTAAATGTCCTTCTTTGGTAATCATAAAAAAAAAATAAAAGAAAGTATAAAATGCAAGTTATACTAAATATTTAAAAATATTATAGAAAGAATGTATTTTAAAATTTAACTTTTTAAAATTGTAATTAAATCTTAAATATTTTTTAAAGATTTTATTTATTTACTTCTTTGAGAGGGAGAAAGAGAGAGAGCAAGTGAGAGCACAAGAGCAGGGGGAGGGAGAAGCAGACTCCCCGCTGAGCAGAGTTAAGGACTCAATCCCAGGATGCTGGGATCATGACCCAAGCCAAAGGCAGCCACTCAACTGACTGAGTCACCCAGCTACCCCTTAAATATTTTCATAAAAATAAAACTACATGTAATTGGGTGTTTGTTGCTAGTGTAACTTCATATGTATGCTTGTTCTACCTACATACACATATATACAAATTTAAGAGTAATATAAATTGTTTAATACAGGAAAATGTTCCTCAGCCACCATGTACAACTGTGGCCCTACTGGGAAATGAAACATCATTATGTAAGAAAACATTACTTTCATACTAACTGAGAGAGAAGATTTAACAAGTTGATTAATTTGTCTTTTCTATTACCTAACCACTAACACTGCTAAATGCTCCCTGCATTCTAAACAAGTGTCCATCTTTAGAATCAGCAACAGCACAAACCATAAATCGTCACAGCGTTTGGTCACCATCAACTTTTGTTTCAATGATAGAGGCTAAGAGGTATGGAAACACATTTCCTTGGGACCTGAAGAGTGTTAATTATAACACATGTTTAGGCTCATGGTCGTGCTGTGTATAGTAGGCAGCCTTCTAAAATGGCTCCCAGTGATCTCCACCTCCTGGTATTCATGCCTTTGTGTAATCCCCTCCCTTTGAGTGTGGACTAGACCTAATGAGCTGCTTGTAATGATTTGAATATGGCAACAGTTCTTCCGCCGCCATATTAAATCCAGCTCCATACAACGGTCTGCCGCCACTGCTGCCGCGACCCCGACTGCGCGCCAGCACCCCCGGCCGACAACTCCGCCACCACGGAGGACATGAACGAGTACAGCAACATAGAGGAATTCGCAGAGGGATCCAAGATCAGCGCGAGCAAGAATCAGCAGGATGACGGTAAAATGTTTATTGGAGGCTTGAACTGGGATACGAGCAAGAAAGATCTGATTGAGTATTTGACTCGATTTGGGGAAGTCGTAGACTATACAATTAAAACAGATCCAGTGACTGGAAGACCAAGAGGAATTGGATTTGTGCTTTTCAAAGATGCTGCTAGTGTTAATAAGGTTTTGGAACTGGAAGTACACAAACTGGATGGCAAATTGATAGACCCCAAAAGGGCCAACGCTTTAAAAGGGAAAGAACCGCCCAAAAAGGTTTTTGTGGGTGGATTGAGCCCAGATACTTCTGAAGTACAAATTAAATAATATTTTGGAGCCTTTGGAGAGATTGAAAATATTGAACTTCCCATGGATACAAAAGCAAATGAAAGAAGAGGATTTTATCACAAACACAGATGAAGAGCCAGTGAAGAAATTGTTAGAAAGCAGGTATCATCAAATTGGTTCTGGGAAGTGTGAAATCAAAGTTGCACAGCCCAAAGAGGTATATAGGCAGCAACAGCAACAACAAAAAGGAGGGAAAGGTGCTGTAGCTGGTAGAGAAGGTGGTACTAAGGGTCGTGGACGAGGTCAGGGCCGAAACTGGAACCAAGGATTTAATAACTATTATGATCAAGGATATGGAAATTACAATAGTGCCTATAGTGGTGATCAAAACTATAGTGGCTATGGCAGCTATGATTATACTGGTTATAACTATGGGAACTCTGGATAAGGACAAGGATACGCAGTCTACAGTGGCCAACAGAGCACTTACGGCAAGGCGTCTTGAAGGGGTGGCAATCACCAAAAGGATTAACAGCCATACTAAAGGAGGACATTGGAGAAAACAGGAGGAGATTGCTAAAGTGAACCCATCTTGCAGGACGGCATTGAAGATTGGTCTTCTGTTGATCTAAGATGATTATTTTGTAAAAGACTTTCTAGTGTACAAGACACAACTGTGTCCAACTGTATAGAGCCGCCAATTAGTTTTCTTTGTTTTTACTTTGTCTTTTGCTATCTGTGTTATGACTCGATGTGGATTTGTGTTTATACAAATTTAATTGTATGATTTCATGTTAAACCTCAAATGCTTCCTTATGTGAAAAAAAATGAATATGGCAACAGTGATGGGATGACGCTTTTTTTTTTTACAATGGACTTTTATTAATGGTAAATTATAATATATGCCCTTTCCCACCTCCCACCTTCACTCTGCCCAGCAGCCCCCCAATTAACAAGAAAAAGAGCAAATATTTGGTAATATACCAAAAGCAGTATTACTCTTTTTCTAGTTCTCATGTGCCAGTAATTTTGTTTTTTTAAGGTTGATTGATTGATTGATTGATTGATTTTAGAGAGAAAGGGAGAGAGAACTTGCACAAGGGGAGGGAAGGGCAGAGGGAGAGGGAGAGAATCTCAAGTAGACTCTCAGAACCCTGAGATCGTGGCCTCAGCCAAAATCAAAAGTCGGATGCTTAACCGACTAAGCCACCCAGGCCCCCCAATGTGCCAGTAATTTTAAAGGGCCACAGTCTACTTCAGAGTTTGCTGGCAAGAATTTCTGGATTTCATGATAAGTCTTTCCATTGTTTGTGGGGCCTGAATGGAATATTATCTTCCATTGTATGGCTCTGGCTTCTTGGTATCGGTTAGGTGGTATTCTTTTTTTTTTTTTTTTTTTAAGATTTTATTTCTTTATTTAACAGAGAGAGTGAGAGCGAGCACAAGTAGGCAGAGCAACAGGCAGAGGGAGAGGGAGAAGCAGGCTCTCTGCTCAGCAGGGAGCCTGACGTGGGACTCGATCCCAGGACCCTGGGATCATGACCTGAGCCGAAGGCAGTGGCTTAACCGACTGAGCCACCCAGGCGCCCCTTTAGGTGGTATTCTTAAGTCACCAATCTTACCTAGATCATCTTTACATTCCAACACAGGAAATACCTGTTTCTCACGTCTCAAGAAAATGGAAATAAATCATCCACAGGAGATGCACCGAAGCAAGCATCATTCAAAATAATGTGAATATCCAGGCACCTGGGCGGCTCAGTGGTTTAAAGCCTCTGCCTTCGGCTCAGGTCATGATCTCAGGGTCCTGGGATTGGGCCCCAAGTCGGCTGCCTGCTCGGCAGGGAGCCTGCTTCCTCCTCTCTCTGCATGCCTCTCTACCTACTTGTGATCTCTCTCTCTCTGTGTCAAATGAATAAATAAAATCTTTTTAAAAAAATTTAAAAAAAATAAAAATTAATTCCTTTTTAATTTCTTTAAACCAAAACATTCTAAATGTTTCCATTTTTCTTCTGGATTGAACCATTAACTGTAGCACAAACTGATGAAAATCACATAAGTCTATTATAAAATTTAATAATTATTAAATATTAATATAAAATGTTACCCAAAATGCATCTCTTAATGAGTTTTCAACTAGTTCATGTATCATTGAATCATGTTGCTGGAATGAGGCAGCATTAATTATCAATTCCTTTTCTATTTTTTCTTTTTTACCAGTGGGGTGAGAGTCTTTGTTCACATAAATAAGTAAAAGGGAATGGAAATACTTTTAGTATACCAATAACACTCACTTCTTTGAACTCCTTCTGAATTATTTGTCAAAAATTACAGAATGAGCCATCATTAAAAGTATTTTTAATGATATTCAAGCTGACAACTCCATTATATTCTCTTTTAATTTTGTTGAAAGCAAGGAATTGGAAACCACCTGACTTGCTAAAGGATTCATTGCTCAATCATTAAAGTCATTTTCTTTCAAAAACAATATTCCGAATATTCCAAATTGTACTTTTGTTTTGCAACCCGGATGTTTTCACATTTCCTCACCTGGAGAGAATGACATATAGGCAATGGTAAAAGAGGAGGAGGGAAGAGAGAATCTGCAGAACAGTTCTCAAGCAAAGCAGTTTTAGGGAGAAGGACATCTAGCAATGGAGAATGCAAAAATGGGTATCTTCATAACTGGTCATGCCCTCAGACCCTCTGTAAGGTCTTTGTGTACTCCTTGGGTTTCTAACACTCTACGATGAAGGGCACTGGAGTAGGGAAATGCGGTATGATTGTCAGCCAGCACTGAGGTCTACTTGAAGCTTAGGATAAATTAAAAGAGAGATCAGCCAGCATGGTTGTGTGGTTGTCATTCCCCGTGAATATGTCCAGCCCCATGAGGACAGTGGCAGAGCTGGAGAGCTGGAGTTTGATAAGAATGCTAGGAAAGGGGCGCCTGGGTGGCTCAGTGGGTTAAAGCCTCTGCCTTCAGCTCAGGTCATGATCTCAGGGTCCTGAGATCAAGGCCCGAATCGGGCTCCCTGCTCAGCGGGGAGCCTGCTTCCTCCTCTCTCTCTGCCTGCCTCTCTGCCTACATGTGATCTCTCTCTGTCAAATAAATAAATAAATCTTAAAAAAAAAAAAGAATGCTAGGAGAGGATAAAGTAGCAAAGGAGTCCAGGCCATACGTAAAAGTAACATCAGGATTATTGGTGGAGGCCAGACAGGAAAGCAAGTGCCAAATTTCCAGCTGTTTTGTTGTTTGTTTGTTTGTTTGTTTTAACTAAACTCTGCCTTCAATGTGGGGCTCAAAATCATGATCCCGAGATCAATAGTGGCATGCTCTGCTGACTGAGCCACCCAGGTGCCCCTAAAATTTCCATTTCTTTTTTTTACAGATTTTATTTATTTATTTGACAGAGAGAGAGCAAGAGACACAGCGAGAGAAGGGTTACAAGCAGGGGGAGTGGGAGAGGGAGAAGCAGGCTTCCCACCAAGCAGGGAGCCGGAAGCGGGGCTCAATCCCAGAACTCTGGGATCATGACCTGAGCCAAAGGCAGACGCTTAACAACTGAGCCACCCAGGCGCCCCTAAAATTTTCATTTCTTAAGGATGAGTTCTCCTGGGGTGCCTGGGTGACTCAGTTAAGGGTCTGCCTTTGGCTCAGGTCATGATCTCTCTGGGTCCTGGGGTCGAGCCCTGCTTCGGGCTTCCTGCTCAGCAGAGAGTCTGCTTCTCTCGCTCTCTCTCTCTCTCTCTCCCTCTGTCCCTCCCCACTGCTCATTCTCTCTCCCTCTCTCAAATAAATAAAATATTTAAAAAAAAAAAAAAAGGATGAGATCTCCTAGGATTGTAAAGTGAAAAGACAAGACGGTCCAAGATCAAGCTTGGGGCAACTCCAATATTTAATGTCAAGATAGAGAAAAAAATGGTGATCAAAGGCAATCAGAGAGGTGAGGGGTATCAGAAAAGCATTGGGTCACATAGGCCAAAGGACAAGTGTCCCAAGAAAGTGGAGGTCCATTTGCCATCTGCTGCTGGAAACCAAATATGAGGAGGTCTACAAAATCCATTGAATTTGGTTGTATGGAAGTCATTGGCAGAATTTAAAGTCCCAGCTTATGGGAAATGAGTGGGAGATGGGATATGGGAGAGAGAGGTCAATACTAACAACTCTTATTGGAATGTGAAAAGGAGGAGGACGATAGGGTTTTCTTTAGTGTTTTTTATTTGTTTTAATTATAATACTTATTATACTTTATAATATTTATTGGTTGGTTTTCTCTTCCTTACCTGTGTCTCTTCTTTCTCAAAACTGGAATCTAAGCTCTACAAGGGTGGGAACCAAACCTGTCTTGCCCAGGCTGTGCAGTATACAAGATGATTGGAAATATTTTTTAATGGATTAATGAACGCCAATGCTAAATAAAAGGTTTGCAAAAGTAGTCCTTCCCAAAACAAAGGTATATCTTGATCCAAGGACAAATTCTATCTTCATGTCTTTGAATACAAAGGCAATTTTAAGCTCTTTTGGTTAAATCTTGAGAACTGGACACTCCAGTTCATCTCTCCACATGCCCCAAAGCTCCCTGAAGTAAAGTAACAAAAAAAGGCACAAGCCCATAGGGAAAAAGAGGACAGGAGAAGAGACGAATCAGACAGGAGAAGTCAACCTTTTAGGAATTGGAAAGCTGATAAAGCTGAGAGAAGAGTGTTAACTGACTTTGCCAACCTAGGAAAACAAAACCCTGGGGTAAGAGCAGTAGCTGTGAATCACGAGATACAAGCTGATTCCTGAGGCAGAACTTAAAGAAAGAAGATAAAGGAACAGAGGCTCCCGATCCCTTTGAAAGCAGAGATACAGAGGGAAGATGGTTTAGAAGTTTTGGAAGAAACAGTTAGTTCTCCCCACAGTTGATAACCAGGAAACCTCCTAGGCCAGCACATCATGCCCGGGAAAGATTGGGGAAAGCCAAACCACACAGATTCTGGCCTCGGGGCACCAGGCCCAACTAAAGGCAGAGATGAGGCCCCATGGCAAACATAGGGGCCTTTAGAGAAGTCCATAGCCCAAGCAGTGAATCCTTCAACTCCCTTTCCCCAGCTTCTTCCCAGAGGTTGGCAATCTCCTTTTACCCCATGTTAATCTGATTGTCTAAGGAAATTAACCCCCTTAAGAAAAAGTACATACAGATTTTGATATTTGGGGGCTATTCAGATTTTTTTTTTTTAAAAAAAATATGGATTCTCTGTAGCAGAGTGACCTACCAGCTTGTTGGTGGCTTTATCTTAAATGTGAATGTTCGGTTAAGGACCACCAGATATTTGACAAAGACTCTGGATAAGAACAACAAATCAAAATAAAAAGTAAAAAAGAACTTAAAGGAAACAGAGACAGAAGAAGAAAATTTCACATAAATTATAATAAATTTCCTCATAGATACGATAGCATATATATATGTAGATATATATATATGAAAGAATAGGATGCTATAAAAAAATCAACAAAGAGCTGTAAGATCAACAGTATACGAGAAATAAAAACTGAAGGCTAATTATAAGATCCAGATTTTACTTTTTATGACAGCAAGAAGCTACTGGCATTTGAAAAGTAACAGTTGAAGGGTTCCTGGCTGGTTCAGTTGATGGAGCATGCGACTCTTGATCTCGGGGTTATGAGTTCAAGCCCCACATGGGGTGTAGAGATTCCTTAAAAATAAATTAAAAGAATAGAAAGTAACAGGTGTCCTCATTATACTTAGCTCAAACAACAAACAAAAAGTATTTACCCTCTTTTTTTTCTCTTGAAAATGACATGTCTCCAAAGAAAGGAATGCATGAAGAAGAAGACAGCCACACTGTGCCTGTTTCCAGCCGCAGCTTTCCACGCCAAGCCAGTCCTAGCTGGCCAAGAAAAGAAACTTTATTGAAAGTGAAGGTTGGAGGACTTTTTATACCAGAGGTTGAGCAGATGTAATCTGCGGCCTTCCTGAGTATGGTGCAGGGGCAGTGGAAGAACCAGCCCAGCAAGGCAGTTTCCAAAGGGCAGTGGGAGAAGAGGAGAAAGCTATTACCTGATTCCAATCTGCAAGTCCACAGACTCAATGTATTGTTCAGAAGTAAAAAGTTACAGGTTGTAGTAAGTGATATGAGCGAAAGATACAGTGTGAGAGAGAGTTAGAGTGGAAAAAGACATTTAGTTACTTGACAGAATGACCGTGAAAGGGCTCCCGAAGCTGATTTCAAGTAGGAGAATGAATCAGTCTTAACATTTCAAGCAGAGGAAGTGGCTAAGTAATGGTAAATGGTAAAGTCCCAAGTCAGAGAAGACCTTGGCATTTTCTAGGGCAATGCTTTCTTTCTTTGTTAACTATAATATATGGGGTAAAAACAAAACAACAAACAACCCCCACATTTTATCTGCAAATCAGAGCACAGTCACAACTAAAACAAAAGTATCATGAAACTCTCCTTTTACCTAAAATGCTCAAATGGATTCTGATATTTAACATCAGGTTCACCGAGATATCATTTACATATAGTAACATTCACTCTTTGTAGGTTCTACGTGTTTTGATAAATGTATACATTTATCACTTACATCACCACAGTCAAACTACAGAACATTTCCGTGCCCTCCTCCAATTCCCTGCTGCTGCTTTGTAGTCAACTTCCTCCTCCAACGTGGAGCTGCTGGCAAGCACTGATCTGATTTGTGCCACTACAGATTTTTTAAAATGGATTTCTCAATGCCTCTGTCTAGAGGTTTATTGACGTTAATGATCTTTTTGAAAAACCTGCTTCAGGTTTCATTGTTCTTTCTCTATAGTTCTTTTGTTCTCAATTTTATTGATTTTCGTTCTTTCTTATGTCCTTCCTCCTTCGCTTTGGATTTAATTTGCTCTTTTTTTTTTTAATTTCTGGTTTCCTAAGGTGGAAGATTAGATTACTGATTTGAAATGTTTCTTGTTTTCTAGTTTAATGTTTAAATTTCCATTTAAGCACTGCTTTGGTGGTGTCCACAAATTTTGATAATGTTGTGTTTCATTTTTATTCAATTTAAAATATCCTCTGATTTTCCTTGTTACTTCTTTGACCCATGGTTTTTTTTTTAGAAACGTGTTGTTTAATTTACAAATATTTGGGAGATTTTCCAAATATCATTCTGTTATTGATTTCTAATTTAATTCAGTTGTGATGAGAGAACATACTTTTTATTATTTCAATTAGTTTAAATTCGGTGAGGCTTATTTTATGGTCCAGAATGAGATCTATCTTAATAAATGTTCCATGTATTCTTGAAAAGAATGTTGTTTTTCTGTCATTGAGTGGAATGTTCCCTAAAAGTCATTTAAATCAAATTTATTGATCATGTGTTCAAGCCTTTATATCTTTCCTGATTTTCTGTCCAGTTGTCTTATCAACTAACTACTGAGACAGGAATATGTTGAAGTCTCCAACTATAACTATGGATTTATCTATTTTGCCTTCTACTTCTAGAATTTTTGCTGTATATATTTTGAAGCTGCGTTCAATGCATGAACATTTAGGACTATTATGTCTTCATAAATTGATTTTGTTATTGTTAGGTCCATATTTATCCATGGTAATATTCTTTATTGTGAAGTCTGATTTGTCTGGTATTAATATAGCCCTTCTGCTTTCTTTTGATTAGTGTTTGTATAGTATCCTTTTTGTATCCTTTTGTTTTTAGCTAAAAATGGCTCTATATTTTATGTGTTTCTAGTACAGAGCATGTAATTTGGGTCTTGCTTTCATTTGTGCAACATAGTTGAAAAGTAAAATAGGTAGATGATAGAGTGAGAGAAAATATTCACAAAACATATAGACAAGAGAAGACCAATATGAAAATAGATGAAGAATTTCTACAAATCAATAGGAAAAAGACAAAAAACACAATAGAAAAGTGAGCAAAAATCCTGGAGGGACATTCCATGAAACCGATATTCAATGGCCAATGAATTTAGGAAAAAGTACTTAACTTCATTAGTCATGAGAGAAATTCTAATTAAAACCACAGTGTAATACCTCTACATATCCCCAAAAGGGCTAAAATAAAAAAGATTAACAATAGCAAGAGTTGGCAAGGATGTGGAGCAACTGACCTCTCGTACTCCACTAGAGTAAATGTAAAATTGGTATACTTTGGAAAATTGTCTGGCAGCATCCAAATTGAATATGAACAAATATTCCACTCTTAGATACAAATGGCCAACAAAAATATGTATATAATGTCTACCAAAAACACTTACTAAAATGTTCATGGTAGCACCACTCATAGTAACTCCATATTGGAAACTATACAGATGCCATTAATGGTAGAATGGATAAATTATGGTATATTCTCACAGTGGGACATTATAGGAATGAGAATGAACTAGGCAGCACACAACAACATGGATAAATCTCATTGACATAATGTTGAATGAGAGAAGTCAGACACAAAAGATTTACTATGTGACTCCATTTATATAAAATATAAAATGGTTGACATTAATATATATGTTAGAATATATATGTTATATGTTATATATGTTATAATATATATGTTAGAATCAGGAAAGGATTATCCTTGTAGGTAGTGATTGGAAGGGGTATATGAGGCCATCCTATAAGGTAATATTCTGAAATACTCTGTTTCTTTCTCTTGAGGGTAGTTGCAAGGTTGTGTTCACTTTGTGAAAAATATAAAGTTGTGTATTTATGATATGTACACTTTGGATATGCATGTTACACTTCAATAAAAAATTTTCAGTGAAGAAACTGGAAAACAAAAAGTCAAATAAATTTTATGAACCTTTTAACAAAAAACAACAGACCATCGATCCCATTTTCACCTCCATTCCTGTTTAGAGTTCCTAGTCTTTATTTTATTTATCTGTTTATTTGGGCATTCATTTCATAATTTTATTATTTTTTTTATCAAAGTTATTCATGCACCCAGTTTAAATACTTCTACAGGGCTTGTTATGGAAAACAATACCCACCCCATCCCTGACCTTATCTGCCCACTTCTCATTCCCACCATCAGTCCAACATAGTTCATTTTGGTTAGATGGGTATTCATTATTTATTTATGGTGACCACACAAATGTTATTTACTGTGTAACCTCTCATTTTCCCTTGACCTAATAATTGCCTTTTTGTGTATTTATTTCTTTTTTTTTTTTTAAAGATTTTATTTATTCATTTGACACAGAGAGAGAGATTACAAGTAGACAGAGAGGCAGGCAGAAAGAGGAGGAAGCAGGCTCCCCGCTGAGCAGAGAGCCCGATGTGGGCCTCGATCCCAGGACCCTGAGATCATGACCTGAGCCGAAGGCAGCGGCTTTAACCCACTGAGCCACCCAGGCGCCCTGTGTATTTATTTCTATGTTCTTACCATGAATTCAATGCCCAGATGTCCCCTGATGTATAGTTCTTCTCAATTTCTTCAAACACATTAAGTAGTCTATCACTCTTTTGAATGAAACTCCCTCCTGAAGCCTCTGCCCCTCCAAAGGGTACTAGCTGCCCTCCAGTCCTTGGGGTTTCCCTTCACTGTCTTCCTAGGAATTCTTTCCCTCCTCTCTTTGGTGGATCTCCTGTTTCATACCTATCAGAACTTCTTTTCTATTTATCTCTTTGTTGTAATAGAAAACATCCTCTAAAAATTTCCTGAAAAAAACGGTACATGGGAAGTAAGTGCTTTGAGATCTTCCATGTCTGAAAAATGTATTTAGAACACTAGACTGGAAAAAAAATCCTTCAGAAATTTGAAGGTGGTGGGGCTCTTGGGTGGCTCAGTTGGTTAAGCATCTGCCTTCTGCTCAGGTCCTGATCCCAGAGTCCCAGGATGGAGCCTCACACTGCATCCAGCTCCCTACTCAGCAGGGAGTCTGCTTCTCCCTCTGCCCCTCACCCTGCCCCCTCTCTCTTGCTCTTTCTCTCAAATAAATAAATGAAATCTTAAAAAAAAAAAAAGTAATCTGAAGACCTTGTTTCACTGTGTTTTAGCTTCCAGTGGACAACATTCTGGCACTTGATCCTTTATATAAAACCTGTTTTATCTTCTCTAGAAGTTTTTAGGATCTCCCCTTCGTCCTCACTAGTGAAATTTTAAAATAATATAACTCTGGAACTGGAATATTTTCCTTCAATTTGCTGGGCACCTTCACTTTATAAACTCATGTCCATCAGTTCTGGGAGATTTTTAAAAATTATTTCTTTGATGATATCCTTCCAAGTATTCTCTCTATTATTTTTTTTTTAAAGATTTTATTTATTTATTTCACAGAGGGAGTGAGATCACAAGGAGGCAGAGAGGCAGGCAGAGAGAGAGAGGGGGAAGCAGGCTCCCCGCTGAGCAGGGAGCCTGATGCGGGCCTCGATCCCAGGACCCTGGCCTGAGCCGAAAGCAGAGGCTTTAACCCACTGAGCCACCCAGGCGCCCTATTCTCTCTATTCTTATACAGTTCTCCAAATCATATGTTGGACCTCTTGGACTGCCTGAATTTTTTATATTTTTCTCTGATTTTTCATATTTTTTTCTTTTTATTATACTTTCTGGGGGATGTCACTAACTTTATCTTTTGTATCTTCTTTTTCTTTTTTTTATCTTTTTTGTTCCATCTTCCATATTATGTTTTCCATTTTTGCTACCACATTTTTCCTGTTTTCAAAAGCTTTGTTTTGTTTTCTGAATGCTATTTTTTATAGTCTTCTGTTCTTCTTTCATGAATCTAATTTCTTAATTCTCTTGAAGATATTAATAATAGATTTTTTGGTAAGTTTTCTTCTCCCTTTTTAGTCTGTTTCCTCCAAGTTACTTTATTTTTGTTTTATTTGATCTCCATATTTCAAGATAGAATTTTTTCTTAAATTTCTGGTCATCCTTGACTGTTTATATTTAGAAGGGAGCACTACAAAGCTAATTAGAAGTTCTCCTCAATTTGCATGGGCATTTTCAATTTTTATGTGATTGTCTTAGTTTGGGTTCTCTCAAAAGAGACCCTGAGACATGTATTGTAATGGAAGTACTCAGTGGAAACACGGGTAGGGAAGCAAGGAAGTAAAACAGGAAAGAGAAGGCAGCCATAATGCTAACTCTAACTGAGAATGACTCAGGTTTAATCCTATGGAGAAATTCTGAGGAAATGGTGTAAAACACACACCTCAGAATTATTACAAGCAAGGGAGAGGGAAACGGGGTATTAATACAACAAATCCTGACAGTCATTGGTTGAGAACCACTCCCCGGGGGGGTTATTAATTCCCTAACGCTTTTGGCCTGCCATATGCCTAAGCAGAATAGCTTTCCCTGGCTTTGGAGAGAGACCACAGGCAAAGAGACTCAGATGCTGGCACATAAAAGTCAGCAAGAGTACGTTGAAGTGGGGACTGCCCAGGGGCTATGGGTGGGGTAGTGATCTAGCTGGGCTATTACTTGGATACACCCATCTGCATTTTTAGGTCTTTTCTTTTGTCCTTGTCATGCATTTTAGACAATCTCTTGTCTGAAGGATTCCAGTCTCGCTGCCAGAGTTCTGTGAGCTAAGTGGGGGGAAAGGCTGTGAATCTCACCTTTCAGTAGAAGACTCTACTGTAGAGTCTTCTAGTAGAAGAAAGACTCTACTGTAGAGTCTTCTAGTAGAAGGAAGTAGAAACTTTCACATCCTCCTATTTTAGGATGATACCTTTGCTGTCTGTGTCCTCTGGTCTAGAGACTCTCTGCTTGGTAACTTCTAGGATATAAATCCTCAGACTTCTACTAGTTTGGGTGGGGAAATCACATACCTGTTCTCAGAGAAGTATTTGGGGTTCATTTGCTTCTTAAGTGGACTTCCAACTAAACATTCTGCTTTTGGCCCCATACTCACCTCCATAGATGACTGTCACTGATTCCTTTTGCAGCTTTTGTGATGTAAATTTGGTTGCTGCTCTGCTTTCCTCAGCTCTCTCTGGTCTACTAAATTAGTTACCACACTCACTTTTCAGCTTTCCAGTTTCCTACATTTTGTTGCCATTGTCTCCTTTTCTATTCTCTTTGCTGTGTGATTTTGATCATTAAAAAGAATTCCTTAGCTGAATTCCTTCTGTGTCCTTTTATAACCTACTATTTTAAAAAATTACAGACATTTGTGACATTTTACCTCCAATTGCCTGGGAGAATTCCACTTCAGTAACTTCTCAGATTGTCACAAAGTTATATGACTAGCAGGGCATCTTTTCTGGCTGGTGAAGACATCTTCCCCTTCTACTTTCTGCCTTTATTGCTTAAGAAACTTGAAGGCACTGATTGACCTTTTGCTTTGAATCTCTGAGAAAGAGAAAAGATAATGTGAGTCTGCTCACCATCACCCCAAGCCCCAGTACGAGTTTGAGTGCCAGTGGTTTGAGCCACAGCTCATCAGCGGAAGGAGCTGTTTCCTGAGAGATGTCAGGGACTCCAGACACAAGTCCTACTGCCGTAGGGCTTGTTGTCCCAGTTTGCCACAAACCCTAGCATTAATGTATTCTGAGGATTGGTTGATGGCATTTTCTGTAGGGTCAGTTGTAATAACAGCAAAGCTTCCTTAGCAGCTCTGAAAACTATAATCATTGAACTAAAACAGGAGAGGAGGAACATGGCAGATACCTCATGGTGGCTACAGCTGATGTTTACAAATACACGCAAGACCTCTTGTGGGCTCATCTAAAAACACCAAAGGAGGGAACTTTCTGCCAGACTGGTTGATGCAGGTTGAGACCTATGGTGGTCTGCTGCATTGTTGACCCCTAATGGGTGCTTCCCAATACTCACAGCATTGTGTAGCCCCGTCTCCTTGAATCCATGCTGGCCTTGTCACATGATGTAACCAATAGGGTCCAGTGGGCATGACTATGACCCAGTTCTGAGCCTAAGCCTAAAGAAACCCTGGTAGTTTCCAATTTTCCTCTCTTGGGAACTTTGAATCTCTAGGTAAGAAGTCTGTCTGCTGTGCTGGAGTGACTGTGTGAAAAGGTCGCACAGAGAGGGAGGGGCCTTGAGATTTCACAATCAAGAACTGAGGAAGCCAGCAATGATGAGAACTGAGGACTCAGATGCATGACCCCAGCTGAGCAATTGCACTCATCCCCTGGCCACTCAAGCACTCCAAGCTGAAGCTCAAGACATGTGAAAGAAGAAGCCCTTGTGGACATTCCAGTCCCAGAAGACATCACATGAATCAGAAGCAAGCTGTGACCTGCCGGAATTCCTGACCCACTGCATTGCGAGAAACAATAAAACAATTACTATTTTAAGACACCAAGTTTTGGTGCAGTTTGTTATGCATCAATAGATAACCAAATTGAACCGGAAGAACTCTGGGTTCTTGATGTTTGAGGGACTTCCTCTACCCATCAAGAATATTTAGACTGTGTTCAAAAAGAGCTAAAGATGCAGGGCAGATAAAAACATAGACTGGTCTGGAAGAAAATATGCATTTTAGAATTTTTTTAAATCTCTAAAAAATATGAACATAGGCATTGTTTTCTTTACTTACTGTTAGGCTTCAAAAGCCTGACAAGAGTGGGAAATGTCCCAAACATCACCGCCAGGTTGGGTGGCTTTTTGACCCGTCCCAGTATGAGCTCCCTCTAATACTTGGCAAGGGAGCTGGGGCCTTCCTCTCCACTTGTGATATTTTTTAGCGGTGGTTAAATCTGATGCCTTTAGTTTAAAGCCAGGGTAAGTAAACTCACTTTCATACTTGTTTTAAAAATAAACTCCTACAAGAAAGAATATACTCATCTTTACAGAATCCTCCCCATGTGGTGCTGACACATTCTCTCAAGAGGTACCTTAATGTAAGGAAAGGATGATGAGGTTAGAAATCACAGGGGATAGGGTTTGAATCTCACCTCTTTCATGTTTTAGCTGTGAAGCTTTGGAGAAGTTATCCAACCTCTTTCAGTCGGTGTTCCCTCATCATTAAAAAGTGAAAATGTTAATACCTACCTTGAAGGATTGTTTTGAGAATGAAATGAGGTAATGTGTATGAAAGTACATAGCATACTGCTGGGCATATGGTTAAGACTCAAAAATATCTTCACTTCACTTTGCTGCAATCAAAGGTTATTGGAGCCAGGATTATGGCTCAAGGAAGTTGAAAGAGGAGCCAGAGGGCTAGACAGCTCAATGGCAGTTTGGTTGGGTCACCATTACTGCCTTCTATTCTCTCTATTGCCATTGACATGGATTCTAGAGATAAAAGATATTCAAAATAGTAACCAATTATCCTATCTTTCCTATAACCCCCAACCCTATTAGCATCACAGGAGTTCTGGTTTTTTCTCAAGAAAGGAATGATAATAGTTAACACCAATTATAAATGAGTCAATTTTTTTTGCTTTGGGGTTTTAAAAGCCAGACTAGTTTCATAAGAAAACAGTTTTGAAAGAATAATTGGAGGGACACCTGGGTGGCTCAGTCCGTTAAGTGTCTGCCTTTGGGTCAGGTCATGATCCTAGGGTCTTGGGGTCAAAACCCATATTGGTCTCCCTGCTCAGCAGGGAGTCTGCCTCTCCCTCTCCTTCTGCCCATCCTCCCTGCTCCCTCTCTCTCTGAAATAAATAAATGAAATCTTTAAAAAAAAGAATAATTGGAGGGTTGATTTTTCTCAACATTGTCACACATATGTATATACCCATGCATACAACCACACTGACACATGTGTTCATGTCCATGCTCAAAGAACTTCAGTTCTTCACTGGACTTCAGAGTAGGGAAGTCAAGTAGAGCAGGGAGCTGGAATGAGTTTCACCATTGGTTTAGATCCTTAGAAACTATTAATGTGTTTTTCTCTTTACCCTTAGCAAGGAAATGACCTCCTCCTTACTTGGTTATGGCATCAATATGCTTGTGAGGAGGTTCAGATTGTTTCAGAAGAAATATGGAGAGAGGAAAAGAGGGACACCTGGGGGGCTCAGTCGCTTGAGCACCCAGCTCTTGATTTCAGTTCAGGACATGATCTCAGGGTTTTGGGATCAACCTCCACGTGCCTTGGGTTCTGCGCTCAACAGGGATTCTCCCTCTCCCTTGGTCTCTCTATCTCTCTAAGATAAATAAATAAATCTTCTTTAAAAAAGAAAAGAAAAGAGGTGTGCCTGGGTGGCTCAATTGGTTATATGTCCAACTCTTAGTTTCAGCCCAGGTCATGATCTCATGGTCATGGGATTGAGCCCTGCATCGGGCTCTGTGCTCAGTGTGGAGTCTGCTTCAGATTCTTTCTCCCTCTCCCTCTGGCCCTCCCTGCTTCTTAAAAAAGAAGAAAAAAAGAGCCAATATGCACTGAAATTCAAAATAGGATTTTTCAGCAAGACAATAGGCTAGAAAACTAGACTCTGTGAGATAGAGATAATTTTCTGTATTCACTTAGCTCCTATTTAAGATCAAGATCCAAACCTAGATTCAAATTTCTACCAAAGGAGGAGTTAATTTAGTCTATTGTCTTTGATTTCCTCATCTATCCATGATGATGATAACTACACCTACATCAAAGGTTTGTTTCCAAAAGAACTTCTGTCTTGTAAAGAGGCAACTAGAGTCAGGAAGCCAAGGACATGATATGAAAGGAAAAAAGAGAAGCCTGCCATTTCCTGTCTTGGACATTGAAGAAGATAGCTGAGAGGTAAGAGTGAGATAAGAATCAAAGAGGTTTAACTTGGAATTGGGGAAATGGCTTCAGCAATATCCAGAAAATAGAAGAAATCATTGAAGTTGGCACAAACTGGTGCCCAATTTGATAATTGGGCAAAGCAGTATGAGCTGTCAGAGAGATGGGGTCTAGTTTGTAATTCTAGTCCTTCCCCAATGATGAGTATTCAGTTGAGAGCCATGGGCATGTCATGGGGCCACGGTGTTGCAGGAAGATGGCAAATGGGAAATGGAGGCATGTAATTTGGACAGCTGGGGTCAGGGGCTGGATGGGGGACATAGTGGAAATTCAAGGGTCCACTGGGCCTTGCAGAGCTGTGGGTGGCTGAGTCAGCCAGAGAGTACCAGTGAGATCAGACCTAGCTAAGAGAGACATGTGAAATACTCTAAGTGCTGACTTCAGCCAAAGGCCAGCAGGATGAACACGACCAAGTGCATATTGGCCTATAAACCAGAGAAACCAAAGGAAACACTGAGAGCATGAGGATCCCAGTTCTCCTCTTATACCCATCCTGAGGAGATCACTTAAGCTTCATCTCTCTCTCCATGCACCCCCAACAGCTACTTGGCAAGAAGTCTGGGAGGAGGGAAGACCTCTGAGAGATCCGAGACTCTGAGCATTTTTACCTAGAGAGACTAAAAAATATCTGGACAGTCTGTTCATTCTATGGTATTACACTGAAACAACTCCAGCTTTTAGTGCTACCCAGTAGATGAAGGTTGTAAGAAAGATCACATCACTTGTAAATAAACTATTTCTCCACATCCCTAGGTTGTGGTGTAAGATAATTGACCCTATTAAAGAGTTTAGACATTTGTGGAGCCCTCAGAATGGCCTGCAATAGTCAGTTTTTGCTGTGTAACAAACAGCTCCGAGATCTCAGTGCCTTACAACAACAACCATCTATTTTCATGCTTTTGGTGATAGAAGTTGGCTATGGTTTTGCTTATCCAAGTTAGGGTTAACAGGGAGTGGTAGAACTTCAGTTTCCTGGTTATGTTCAGTTATTTAATCTGGGGCCCAAGCTGAAGGGGCACCAGATGTCTGGAATTTGCTTTTCTCTTGACACATCACAGGGGTGTAAGAGGCCAAGTCAAATCACAAAAGCACATTTTTAAAAAAGATTTTATTTGTCAGAGAAGAGAGAGAGAGAGAGAGAGCACAGTCATGGGGAGCAACAAGCAGAGAGAGAAGCAGGCTCCCCACTGAGCAAGGAGCCCAATTCAGGACTTGATCCCAGGACCCTGGGATCATGACCTGAGCCGAAGGCAGATGCTTAACTCATTGAGCCACCCAGGTATCCCAACACAAAAGCACATTTAAAGTATCTGCTCTGTATCACGTCTTATGATATTCTATTGGCCCAAGAAAGTCACATAGCAAAGGGCATGAATGTATACTTAAATAAAGAAGAAGCAAAGAATGGGGAATAACAATCCAAATCACCACAGGACCACTGTCCCCTGCCCATTCCTCGCCCCCTCCCAAAGAGCAATATTCCCAAATTGATTTAGGAAGTATAGAAGCAAAGTTTCCCTTGTACAAAGAGTATCAGTGGAGCACCACAGAGGACCCAGAAAAGACACTATACCAAGCATGATGGAGCAAGATGAGGAAATCCTAGGTCTTGGATGATATAGTTGAAGATCTTTAGCAAACACCTACCTATAGACCTTTTTGTAATATGAAACAATTTAATGTCCATATTGTTAGCTTAGTTTTCTGTAGATTGAGGCTGAGTGCTTCTTAGTCCTATTTCTCCATGAAGTCTAGAGAAGTAATGTGCAAGGAGAAGTATGGAAGAGAGACAACCAATCTAGGGTGATGCAGTAAAGAGCTTCCTAAGGATGAAGGATGAGTAGAAATTAGCCCAGTAAAAAAGTGGAGGACCTTAAAAAACATTTTTTTAATTAGGGGCATCTGGCTGGTTCAGTCAGTAGAACATGTGACTCTTGATCTTCAGGTCATGAGTTTAAACCCCACCTTGCTTATAGAGCTTACTTAAAAAAAAAATAGGGGCTGCTGGGTGGCTCAGTTATTATGCGTCTGCCTTTGGCTCAGGTCATGATCCCAGGGTCCTGGGATGGAGCCCCGTATCGGGCTCCCTGCTTGGTGGGGAGCCTGCTTCTCCTTCTGCCCTTCATCCTGCTCATGAGCTCTCCCTCTCTCTCTCTCCCCCCACACACAAATAAATAAAATCTTAAAAAGAAAAAAAAAGAAAAAATGTTCCACGAAACTGTTACTTGGATACAGAATTATAACCAACATTAAAACAAAAACAACATACACTTTTCCAGAGAAGAGAAAGAGTATATAAATTTATATTTTCAAACTATTTTATAATACTTAATATAACTTGGTTAACAACATTAGACAAAGACAGTCTAAGACAGGAAAACTATAGGCTAATCCCAGTGACAAACATAGTTGGGAAATCCTAAACAAGATTTTCATAAATCGGGGCACCTGTGTGGCTCAATCAGTTAAGCATTTGCCTTTGGCTCAGGTCAAGATCCCGGGGTCCTGGGATTGTCAGCCTCCTTGCTCTGGGGAGTTTCCTCTCCCTCTTCCTCTGCCCCTCCCCCTGCTAGTGCTCTCTGGCTATGTCTCTCAAATAAATAAAATCTTTTTAAAAAAGAGAAGATTCTCATAAATGTAACCAAGCTCTGTGTGTGTGTGTGTGTGTGTGTGTGTGTGTGTGTGTTCTACTAACCTGACAATAAAAAATGGGGGAAAACCCATAAATAATTATTGTATTGTTTATAGGGACTTTATTGTCTACATAGAAAACCCAACACATTATTAGAATTCATAGGAAAGCTTAGAAATGTAACTGGATATGAGATTAATAAACAAACAATTGGTTTTCTTTAAACAAGCAGCAGCTAGTAAGAAAATACAATTTTTAAAAGCCCTTTCACATTTACAATAAAGATTTTAAGATAACTAGG
This sequence comes from Ailurus styani, assembly GCA_002007465.1. Classification (NCBI taxonomy): domain Eukaryota; kingdom Metazoa; phylum Chordata; class Mammalia; order Carnivora; family Ailuridae; genus Ailurus; species Ailurus styani. The sequence continues at coordinate 4,559,841 of LNAC01000077.1, read as the reverse complement.
AATATCTTATTGGGAAACACCAATGCACTCATGGAAGTTCTTTGCAATTGTGCAGTGGCCATCTTCGGATAAAGTCTTTTCTTTAATTCAANTACATTTACAATAAAGATTTTAAGATAACTAGGAATAAATTGAACAAAAATGTTCAAGAAACTTCTGAGAAAAATTATTGCATATTATTGAAAGGTGCTAAAGAAGACCTAAATAAACAGAGAGACACACTATGTTTATGGATAAGAAGATTTAATATTACAATGGTGTCAACTGTCCCCAAATTNCCAAGATAACTAGGAATAAATTGAACAAAAATGTTCAAGAAACTTCTGAGAAAAATTATTGCATATTATTGAAAGGTGCTAAAGAAGACCTAAATAAACAGAGAGACACACTATGTTTATGGATAAGAAGATTTAATATTACAATGGTGTCAACTGTCCCCAAATTAATCTATAAGTCTAATGCAATTCTAATAAAAATTCTCAGTAACAGTTTTTCTAGATTTCATGAGCTGATTCTAAAATTTATATGGATGAATAAAGGGCCAGGAACAACAAGTTTGAAAATTTGCCTTACCATATATCAAGAATTATGGCAGTTATTTAGTAATTAAGATAGTCTGGTATTAACACAGGGATAAACTCATAAAGCAGCAGAGCAGAATAGAAAGCTTAAAGATGATACTCATGTGGGTGCCTGGGTGGCTCAGTGGTTAAAGCCTCTGCCTTCGGCTCAGGTCATGATCTCAGGGTCCTGGGATCGAGGCCCGCATCGGGCTTCCTGCTCAGCGGGGAGCCTGCTTCCTCCTCTCTCTCTGCCTGACTCTCTGCCTACTTGTGATTGCTCTCTCTGTGTCAAATAAATAAATAAAATTAAAAAAAAAAAGATGACACTCATGCATAGATATGGATAATCTTGCATATATACTGACACAGGTACACTGTCCTTGTTCTGTGGAGAGAATTGAGTATTCGGTAAATTGCACTGAGACAATTGGTTATCAATATGAAAAATAAAATAAAACTAGATTTCTACATCATTCCATACAGAAAAAGGAGGCTCAACTGGATTAAAGTCCTAATTGTGAAATGCAAAACTTTTAAATTTTCAGAGAAAAATATAGGACAGTAGATTATTGGGATAAAATAGAATTTCTGAAATAAAATACTTGAAAAGCACAACCCCAAAGGGAGAAGATTGATAAATTTGTCTCTGTTAAAACTGAAATCTTCTGGGGCACCTGGCTGGCTCAGTCAGAAGAGCATGAGACTCCTGATTTCAGGGTCGTGAATTCGAACCTTATGTTGGGTATAGAGATTACTTCAAAATAAAATCTTTTTAAAAATAAATAAATAAAAGTCATTATAGATGTTCTTAATTAACAACAAAGCATTTATTACTCCAAATAATAGGCTTATGAGGGAGACTTTTTACTGGTTACCTTTTTAAAAATTTTTAAAGATTTTATTTATTTATTTGACATGGAACACAAGAGCGCACAAACAGGGGGAGCAGCAGAGAGAGAGGGAGAAGCAGGGAGCCCTGCAAGGGACTCACTCCCAGAACCCTGGGATCAGGCCCTGAGCTGAAGGCTGACACTTAACCAACTGAGACACCCAGGCGCCCCATGATTACCTTTTTGTTAAAAAGGTAAAACTCACGTAGCACACAGTTAACCATTTTAAAGTGTACAGTTCAGAGATATTTAGCATATTCACAATGGTATGTAACCAGTACCTTTCTCTAGTTCCCAAAGCTTTTTCATCACCCCATAAAACTGCTCCACATCCATTAAGTAATCACTCCATATTCCCCCTGACTTCATCTCCTAATAACCTCTAATCTGCTTTCTATCTCTATGGATTTGCCTATTGCCTATAGATTGCATATATCTTGTGAAAAGGAATCACACATGAGGCGCCTGGGTGACTCAATTGGTTGAGCGTCTGACTTTGGCTCAGGTCATGATCTCAGGGTCATGATCTCAGCAGGGCATCTACTTGCCTCTCTCCCTCTGCCTCTCCTCCTGCTCATCCATTCTATCTCTCCCCACCAAATAAATACATAAAATCTGAAAGAAAGAAAGAAAGAAAGAGAGAGAGAGAGAGAGAGAAAGAAGGAAGGAAAGAAAGAAAGAAAGAAAAGAAAGAAAAAGAAAGAAAAGAAAGAAAGAAAAGAAAAGAAAAAGAAAAAAAAAGGAAGAAGGAACCACACAGGGGCACCTGGATGGCTCAGCCCGGTAAGCCTTCTCCTCTTGGTTTTGGCTCAGGTCACGATCTCAGGGTCTTGAGATCACTTGGCATTGGGCTCCCTGCTCACTGGGGAGTCTGCTTCCCTTCTCTCTCTCCCTCTGCTCCCCCTCAACCCCGCTCATGCTCTCTCTCTCTAAGATAAAGAAATAAATCTTAAAAAGAGAGAAAAAAAGGAACTACACAATATGTGATCTTTTGTTTCTGGCTTCTTACATTTCATAATGTTTTCGGGCTTCATCAAAGTACCATGTATCAGCATTTCATTCTTTTATACGGCTGAATCCTTACTATTCCATTTTACGTATATATCATAATTTGTTTATCCATTCATCAGTTGATGGACACTTGGGCTGTTTCTACCTTTTGACTATTATAAGTACTGCTGCTACAAACATTCTTGTACAATTTTTTGTGTGGACATATACTTTTATTTCTCAGGTAAATTTGCTGGTTCATACACAAAACTGGACCCTACTTAAAGTGGTAAGGACAGTTTCTAGTCAGTAGGATACTGTTGCAGTAAGGAAAAGAGGCCAGCGTAAATGAAACTTAACTCTGATTTGGACAGAGGTAACTGGGCATTTGTAAGGGAGAATGAGGGTACAGGGAGGAGGGGTGAGTAGCTGACTTTGTAGAGTGGAAGCGAAGAATTACAGAAAGCAGGAAGCGGGGTGGTTGGTCCACGTGACATCCATTTGGGTTTATTAACTGGTGCTTATCCAGGTTAGGCTCCTATACACTCCCACAGAGGCTGGGAGACGGGGGCATACCTTCAGGCGTTGGCTGGAACGAACAGTAAGTCCTTTGGCAGCCTCGAGTTTTCTCAGGCAGGCACTTTAAGTGGGGCAAGGGTCATGGGGGATGTGGCCTTGAGCTGTTCAAAACAATGCTGGTATTTAAGTCCTTATAGGGCTAGATGGAAAGGGCTTAGAGGACCCTGGCTGGAGGTAATTCTGTATTTAACTTTTGAAAGAACTTTGGTAGTCTTTGTTTGCCTTTTGAAATACATGTGAATATACTGCTATTCCAAAAATTAAAAGTACTAACAAAAGGCACGTTATAGGAGACATCATATATAGGCATATAACCAAGAAGAATTACTACCTAGAATTCATGGAGAACCTCCCCAAATCAATATGAGAAAGACAATAGACCCCACACAAAAAGAGAAAATAGTATGAAAGACAACTCCTCAAAGAAGAAACAAAAATTGCTAAATTAAAATAACAATGAGATAACATCTTACATCCATCAAATCAGCAAAGATGGGTCTGGTAACAGCAAATGTTGGTGACTCTATGGGGCAATAGGGACCCTCTTTTCTTTTTAAGATTTTATTTACTTGAGAGAGAGAGAGTGAGCAGGAAAGAGAGGGAGCAGAAGCGGGGTGGTGGGCGAGAGAGAGAAGCAGACTCCCCTCCGAGCAGGGAGCCTGACATGGGGCTCATCCCAGAACTCTGAGACCTCGTTCTGAGCCCAAGGCAGAGACTTAACCAACTGAGTCACCCAGGTGCCCGGCAGTTTTGAGAAATTTAAGAAAGTTTTGAAGCTGGATTTGCTCTGGAGAAGTCTGGCCATGTGGACATGGGCAGCACATTGGACCATTTAGGCCATGGTGACAGAAAAACATATGTAAGGACTTCTCTTTTTTTAAGATTTTATTTTTAAGTAATCTCTACACCCAACCTGGGGCTTGAACTCACAATCCCAAAGTCAAAATCGGTTAATCTGCTGAGCCAGCCAAGCTCCTCTTTAAGGCCTTCTTTAGGGGCGTCTGGGTGGTTCAGTCAGTTAAAGTGTGTGCCTTCAACTCAGGTCATGATCCTGGAGTCCAGGGATCGAGCCCTGAGTCAGGCTCCCTGCTCAGCGGGGAGTCGGCTTCTCCCTCTGCCCCTCACCCTGTTCGTGTGCCCTCTCAAATAAATAGATAAAATATTTTTTAAAAAGTCTTCTTTATAAAGAAAATATAATGGGCACCTGACTGGCTCAGTTGGTAGAGCTAGAACCACTTGATGTCGGGGTAGTGAGTTCAAGCCCCAGGTTGGGTGTAGAGATTACTTAAAAATAAAGTCTTTAAAAAGAAAATAAAAGATCAGATATACATTTTTCTTTGAAGAATGGAAGCCTTTTAAATTTTTATTTATTTTTTTAAAGATTTTATTTACTTATTTGACAGAGAGAGAGAGAGATCACAAGCAGGCAGAGAGGCAGGCAGAGAGAGAGGAGAAAGCAGGCTCCCCGCTGAGCAGAGAGCTGGATTCAGGACTTGATCTCAGGACCCTGAGATCATGACCTGAGCTGAAGGCAGAGGCTTTAACCCACTGAGCCACCCAGGCGCCCCTGGAAGCCTTTTTTTAATTAGCAAAGGGCTCACTAACTAGATTCGGAAACCTTCCAAAAGCTAAATATAAATCTCAAAATGAATGCATTTTTATGTAGCACTTGCTGCTCTCAAGATTCTGGCATCCAAAGGGAAGAGAATGCTCTCTACTGTACATGTTGTGCTGAGGATGTGTCACCCATGATCTCCGAGTTCTTGTCATTGCCTCTCTATCTGCTCGTCACTCTGCACTCCTCAATGGGGGAGAACTTCCAAAAAGGCAGGGACTGGGGTTCCTGGGTGGCTCAGTCGGTTAAGTGTCTGCCTTCAGTTCTGGTCATGATCCCAGGGTCCTGGGATAGAGCCCCAAGTTGGGCTCTCCTCTTCCTCTGCCCTTCCCCCTGCTCATGCTCGCCCCTGCGCTCTCTCTTTCTCAAATAAATAAATAAAATAAAATAAAATAAACAACAAAAAGGCAGGGATCGTGTCTGTCCTGTCTCTGTTGTGTGCCCGGCACAGTGTTGCACGTGCACAGCTGTGCCCTTGGCTCTGTGCCACAACCAGCCCCCGATAAAGTCTTCTTTTTTGTGTTTTAATTGCTGAGTCAACAGCTTTCTTCTTGGTCACTTGTTTTATACTTATTAGATAAACCAAAAGAATTATTCAGTTTGTTATATAAACATGTATAGAGGCATATATGACTGCAATTAACCATCTAACGACACAGAATGTCTATGTTCAGAGTCCGTCAAGGCTTTGGGATTCTGAGCTATTTTGCTAGAATGGAAAACTGACTTAGCCGTCTCCATCTCTAGCAGATGCCATGTTGTCTCCCGTGATAATTAAGGAATGTGATGGTCCTCCCAAGTCCATCGTACGTGTTTGCTGCAAGTGCCGGCTGCAATTTTCTGGTCCTAGCTAAGCTAACACACGTCTCCTTGGTAACTACTGATTCTTCTCCTTGTATTCTTTGATTCTGAACAATCTCCAGAAGCTGCTGTTGTCATTCACATACCAAGAAGGTTCATAGGTCTTCCTTCCTTCGATGAGATTTTCCAAAGACTGCTCCTTTACTTCTGTGTCTAGTAAGGACAGTGTGTCCATGCTGTTCTGTCTGTTCTTCTTCACTTTGTTAAAGAAGCTTTCTGGTCTCTGAGTGTCTGCCCAAAAAACAATAGAAACCTTCTCTCCAAATTTACACAACTGTAAGCTACAGCAGCCTACAGCATTTATTATGGAAGCATTTTGAATAACTCGATAAGAGATTCCCAGTTTAGGAACTGGGAATAAGATCACCGTACGTTGTAGCCCCAGATGGCTCACCAACCACAAGAAAGGCAACACCATTGATATAGCACCCTTCAAAATATTATCTGCTTCTTGTTCCACTTCGTCTCTATGAGCAAGAATCAATTCTCTTCCATAAAACTCTTCCAGGGCTTTCTTCCCTACTGTCAGGACTGAGGTAGAGTCTTCCAGATACACTTGAATGTGTTGTCTTACAACTTCCAGACCCTTGGATGTTGTCCTTGGTATCACCTACGCCCAAGCTGACCAGGTAACACATTTCAAATTCCAGGGAGAGCCTTTCTGAAGAAGCAGTTACTGATCAGAGTGCTGCTTACACTGAGTTTACATCCAGCATAAAAATGAAACAAGACATTATTAAGTGTAGTAACTTTTTTTTTTCTTTTAAGACTAATTTTTTTTCTGAGGAGCATTGACCAAAGAAAGGAAGATGGTTTCTTAGACCTACTTTAAAGGGTGTGTTTTCCCTGGATTTTTGACATTGCTTTTCAGAGTGATAGTGGACCTTACTCTTCTGCTCTCAAGACAGGGATCATGTATATTCACCCCCTTTTTATTTAACACCTTCATTTCCCATCAAAGAAATGATAGTAAAATATAGAAAGCCACATTTCCTTCTTCTAGCCCAATTTCTATCCTACTTACTTGACCAGTTATTTCCCAGTCTGGATATGAAAATTTCCATTATGAGAAAATCTCTTGGATGTTCATTCAGTACGGTTTGTACTAGTGGAATTTTGTGATCCGGACACATGGTGAAAAAGAACATTCCTGTAGCAGTCTGAGATGGAGCCTAGATGGTTCCTGGCCTCTGAAAGTGCCCTCATGCCCAGTGTCACATGGGCATTCTCATCCCCCATCTTCCTTCCCCTGCTATTCCAAATCTGTGCTGTTAGCTGTGTTTGGAGAGTCTGGAAGAGCAGGGAGAAGAAGAGATGGCGAAAGAGAATCCAGCCATCTGTTTGTAGTTAATGTGAGGCGCTCTCTTATCTTTCTGAGAACTGGAAAGTCACTGGGGGAATAATTACCACATGGACTAAAAATCTCTATTAGTCTTTGGGTAGAACAATGCAAACAGGAATTTTCCAATGTTCCCCATCCAATCTTTGTGTCGTCAAAAACATCTCAACAGATATCATGGGGCGGGGGTGAGATTTAATCCTCCAACTCAGGGAAACTAGGTATCATAACCATGTTATATGACATTTGAAAATACTGAAAAGTTTTGTATTTTGATTATTTTTCCCTACCCTTTTTCTCATGCATCCTCTTTTCTCCAAACACAGTTTTGAATATGCAAGGAGATGGACTTCTTCCTGTACTTTACATCCTAAATGCTTTCCTTTGTGGAGAATCCAGAAGCGGTGATGTGTTTGTTTTTGAAAGGGACTGTGGTATAATACCTTTTTTTTTTTAAACTTGAATAACTCACAAGGAGGGAAACTCCTTTAAAAATTTGGAATTTAACTTGGCAAGATAATATGCAGATATGATTAACTGTAACAAAATCAGCAAGGTCTGAAACAGGAGGCTATCAGTATAAGGTTGATGTGTAAATTTAACTTCATATAACAAAATATAATTTTAACTTGAAGTGAACAAACACAATTTGCTATAACAAATGGTCTGACAAATGCAATTTCTATAATAAAAAAAGCCTTAAATTTTAGGTTATAATTTCTGGAGGCAGAAGTAGCTTATCACAGAGGCTACCTGATTTTATCTCACTTTTATTTATTTTAATTTTATTTTATTTGAGTTCAATTAGCATCTGGTGTATCATTAGTTTCAGAAGTAGTGTTCAGTTGTTCATCAGTTGCATATAACACCCAGTGCTCATTACATCACATGTCCTCCTTAATGCCCAACCCCCAGTTACCCCTCCCCCCACCCACCTCTCCTCCAGCAGCCCTCAGTTTGTTTCTTATATGGTTTGTGTCCCTCTCTGATTTCATCTTATTTTATTTTCCCCTCCCTTCCCCTATGAGTCTCTGTTTTGTTTCTTAAATTCCACATTTATCCCACTTTTTAAAAAAGATTTTATTCATTTATTTGACACACACAAAGAGAAATCACAAATAGGCAGAGAGGCAGGCTAGAGAGAGAGGAGGAAGCAGGCTCCCTGCCGAGTAGGGAGTAGGGAGCCCGATGCAGGCCTGGACCCCAGGACTCTGAGATCATGACCTGAGCCGAAGGCAGAGGCTTAACCCACTGAGCCACTCAGGCGCCCTATCCCACTTTTTAAAATGAAATGGAAAAAAATAAAAAATAAAATGAAATAATAATTACTCTTTGACTAGAGACAGAGTATACCTAAAACTAATTTTGAAAAAGCTTCTTCCCCTTGGCCAGATGCTGGTCTCTTGAAACCTGGAGTCCACCTTGACACCTACTGTCTATACCTATATCTTTGCTTGTACCTGTACCTGTACCCAAGCTGCACTAAAAGTCCCCATGTCAATGAAGTTCTTTTCTTGCAACACTTCCCATTAGACATCACTGTCACTTGTAACTGGTTTGAACCAAGGTTGAATTACGGTCTTTTAAAACTTATAATTTATTTTTATGCCACACCTGTTGCTGTAGAGTCTTCTAATGGGATGACCCTGTGTTTAAGGTCCATCTCTTCAAATGGCTCTAAGTTCCCTGAGGGTGGAGCTATGTCAGCTTTGGCTCAGGGCTGAATCACTGGCAACAGCACACATCATAGAAGACACACTGCCCCAATACGTACACTATATTTAATACATACATGTTATTAGAAATATACGTATATTAAATTTGCATCATATAATATAGTTTTGTCATCTTCTATTTAATAATCATCCACTGGGGGAGGGGTGCCTGGCTGGCTCAGTAGAGCATGCAACTCTTGATCTCAGGGTCGCGAGTTCAAGCCCCACATTGGCTATGGAGCCTATTCAAATAAAAAATATGGGATGCCTGGGTAGCTCAGTCGGTTAAGCATCTGACTTCAGCTCAGGTCATGATCCTATGGTCCTGGGACCGAGTCCCACATCGGGGTCCTTGCTGGGCGGGGAGCCTGCTTCTCCCTCTGCCTGCTGCTCCCCTTGCTTGTGTGTGCTCTTTCTCTCTCTCCCTGATAAATAAATAAATAAAATCTTTAAAAATAAAATAAAATTTTAAAAATTAAAAAAATAATAATCATCCACTGGTAGAAATTTTGGTTGTTTTCAGCACTTCACTTTTGTAAATTTTTGAAGATTTTATTTATTTATTTGACACAGAGAGAGCGATTACAAGCAGGCAGAGAGGCAGGCAGAGAGACAGGGAGAGGAGGAAGCAGGCTCCCTGCCGAGCAGAGAGCCCGATGCGGGCCTCGATCCCAGAACGCTGAGATCATGACCTGAGCCGAAAGCAGAGGCTTCAACCCACTGAGCCACCCAGGTGCCCACTTTTGTAAATTTTTGTACACATTTCCGATTATTTCCTTAAATTCTTAAATTGGAATGTTACTTTAAATGGTGTCGGTGCTTTTGAGTTTCCTAAACTTCTAGGAAAGAAGTACCAGTTTATATTCCCAGCAATAATGTATAGGGGTACCAATTTGACAAGGAAACATATTTCATTTTTCTCATTTTCTTTTCATTCTTTTATCTTACTGCGTAAGGTATTCTTATGGTACAAAATGTAAAAATACTCCCCTCTGCTCTGGCACACTTTGAATTGCCTGGTCTTCACTTCCTGCTCAGCCCAGACAATATGGGGGTTTTCTCTCCCACTCCAAATACTTCTTTCCCTGGAAGACAGAAGGTGATAGTGCACCTCAGACACAATGGTAGTTATGTTCTTCTACCATGGGCTACTCAAATCTCGGTGCCTGAAGAAACACCCATAATTGTCATTTGTGGATTTGGAACAAGTGGTCTGGAATAGTGCTTCTCCTCTGCTGTGTTTGCGGCAGGTGAGTGTGTAAGCATCCCTGGAGGGCTCCTCTGCACCCTTTCCCCTAAAGTCTGTAGACAAGGAGACACCGCAGTGCTGGAATTCTCTTGGAAAAACTAAAGGGCTTTTCCTCCAGAATAAACCTCAAAACCTACTCCTCCCCATGACTTCCCATGGAAGTGAGTGGGTCTCCTCCTCACAGGACTGGTAACTATCTATGCCTTGGATGTGTTACCAACTAACACCCTGGGATAAAGGGAGAACAACCTTCAGGGAAATCAACCACTTCTGGCTGGGTCCTCTCAGACCCACAGAACTAGACCCACCCTTTGGGACCTCAGCTCCTGGCCTGTAACCACATCTCCACTCCCGTCAAGATGGAAGCTACTCTTTCCACTCGCTTACTTATCTCGCTGCTCATAGCTGGGATGAGCTCTTCCTCTGGAAATCTCTCTTCAACGCCTCACTTCTGAGAAAGGTGACCTGACAACACTTGTCTTCCTTTTATCATATAGTAATATTTTATTGTCTGTCATCCCTTCACTCCCATCTGGAAGCTCTGAGAGGAAACAGGTTATGTTTGTCTTCATCAAAGCCTAGCACAGTACATGACAAGAGTGGGCACTTCAGAAATGTTGAATGAATTGTACTTGAAAACTGAAGGGCCTATTAAATAGTTTTTATTAAATAGGTGTTTATTAAATGTTTTCCTTAAATAAGTTTTAAGAAATGAAATTCACCTTTTAAAGTGCACAAATCAGCAGTTTTTAGCATAGTCACAGAATTGTTCAATCATCACCCTACCCTGAGACCAAAGGGTCTGAGGATCAAGGCAGTGACAACCAATTTTGTGGGTGAAGGTAACAGAGGCAGAATTAATGTAAGGGTTAAGGCCTAAGTAATACACCTTCCAGGAGAGTGAACACAAGAATTTGCTGGGGTAGGATGGGGGGATGAAGGGTTGACATCTCTCAGACAATCCAGGCAACTTTACTGTGCACCTTGCCATCTGTGGAGAGGTTTACAAAGGGCTGGGCAAGAAAAAAGGAACCTTCCAGACAAGCCAGAAAGAGAAGCAGGGGGAAGAAGGGATGAAGGTTTCAGGAATGTGATTTCCAAGGTGAGAAAGCCTCCCCAACTTGCAGGAGGAAATCTTAGAGAAGGAGTGAAGGACCACCAAGGGCGGTCCCACTGAGCCTGCTCCTGACATGAGCAGATGGGTGAGAATCTACCAGGACTAGGAATGGAGAACTCTTATCACCCCCACCCCTTGGCCCAACACCAAGGTGGTGGAGAGAACTGACATGTTTACAATGTCAAGTCTTTCTCTGTAAGCACATTGTATGTCTTTTTTTTTTTTAATTTTTATTTTTTAAAAGATTTTATTTATTTATTTCACAGCGGGAGAGAGATCACAAGGAGGCAGAGAGGCAGGCAGAGAGGGGGGGGGGAAGCAGGCTCCCTGCCAAGCAGAGAGCCCGATGCGGGCCTCGATCCCAGGACCCTGAGATCATGACCTGGGCCGAAAGCAGAGGCTTTAACCCACTGAGCCACCCAGGCGCCCTACATTGTATGTCTTCCCATTAATTTAGATTTTCGTCAGTATCTTTCAATAAATCTTATCATTTTATCCGCAAAGGCCTGCATACCTATCTTAAATTTATTCTCAAGTACTTTATATTTTTGTTGCTATTGCAAATGGTCTATTTTTATTAAAATCACAACCTAACATAAAGTGCACAAATCAAGTGTACACCTTGACTTTATATATGTATATGTTCGTATAACCAAATGGCAAGTATTTTTAAAGATTGATTTATTTATTTATTTGATAGCGAGAGAAGGCACGCGTGTGGGGAGGAGGGCAGAGAGGGAGGGAGAGAGAGAGGGAGAAAATCTCAAGCGGACTCCCCACTGAGTGCGGGGCTCGACCTCACAACCCTGAGATCATGACCTGAGCTAAAATCAAGAGTCAGACACTTAACTGACTGAGCCACCCAGGCACCCCTCAAAAGGCAAATATTTTTAAAAGTTATACTCACTGACGGTTGCTGATGCTAGAAATGCAATAGATTTTGTATACCGATTTTTGCTATATTGATTTTATACCCAGCAACCTTGCTAAATTCACTTACCGATTCTATCTCAATTTTCTTTTGGGGGTGCTATACACACAATAATTTCATCCACAAATACTGATATTTGTGGTTTTTTCCAATCCTTATATATTTGTTGCTGTTGTTTATTGGACTGGCTAAACTTCCATTATTGCATTGACTGACTAGGGTTATTGAGAGCAAGCAGCCTTGGCTTGTTTCTCGTCTTAGGAGAAATGCTTTCAACATTGCACCATTATTGTGATGTGTGCTGCAGGATTTTTGAGGATGTCCTTTATGAGGTTATGGGGTGTTCTTTACCATCAACAGATGTTGAATATTTTGAATAGTTTTTATGTATCAATTCATATGAATAAACTGTTTCCCCTTTAATGTACTAATGGGTCCATATTTTTCCCAGTCTAATATTTCACTGTAACTCTGAGAAATGTCTTTTGCTGTATGTTTCTTTTCAGTTCTCCCTCTTTGCCCATCCATTAAGTGTTGGTCTTCTTGTTTCCTCTCTCACTCCTCTTCTCTCTCTCTTATTTTCAAGCTCCTACTTTTTTAGATTTCCTAAACTATCAAAGATTGGGAGATGACCACCTGGTTTTCAGATACTGTGTCTCTCCACAGTCTGCTCCCTCCACAAGCAGGTTTGAATTCAAGTTAAAGCACTGGACTAGAAGATAGGTGGCTTGAGTTCCAGTTCTGTCCATCTCGGAAAATGCACCAAGACAGATTTCTCCCTGCCTTTCAGTCCCATCTCCAGGTTGGTTGGAAACTCCGACGGATAAATGCAGTAGAACCTGCAAATTACTCACAGGTAAGGGTTTGATGTCTTTCACACTAAGATTGTTAGAGGTAGTGTGAGGTAACATAGAGCTTGGATTTTGAAGCGAATGGAATCTAGATCCACTCCCAATCAGCAGCGTGACCTTGTGCTTGTTACTTAACCTTTCTAAACCTGCCTCCTTCTTCCAGCTTGCAGATAAAAGATGCAAACACTCGACACACAGTAATAGTTCAGTGAATTTAGCGATTATTAAAAGAGAGAATGCACGTGCGGACAGCGTGAAAAGCGTAAAATACTCCATAAGCGCAAGAAGTATACCGTCGGTGGGTTCGAGGCTCTGAAGGCCCTAAGCCAGCTCCCCAGCACCAGTATCAGCGCCCAGGTACCTAGTAGGTAGGGTGATGAGGGGGATCGTAGAGAAAACTCAGCCTCAAATCCCCACTGTCGGGCTTCCAGGAGCGCCAAGCTGTACCCAAGGTCCTTAAGTTTGGTGAAAAATGCCAAAATGACTGGGGAAGGTGCAGATGCGGCCACTCTCACATTCGCGGGAGGGCTCCTGCTCCCACTTTCCCAGAGCTTTAACGGGAGTTCAAATCCGCGGAGACGCCCTGCACCACCAACCACAATCACGACGATCCAGTCGGGGGTAACGAGTGCGCTTCCCGATGCCGTCGCTAGGGGGCGCTCGTCGCGTCCCTCCCCCATCGGGCTCCCCGTTTGCGCACGCGTGATGTCTTTCCCCCGCGCTCCCGCCCCCACACCACCTACGTCCGGGCGGCGCGTTCCAGGCACTTTTCTGACGTCAGGCGCTGCCGCTAGGAGCCGAGCGGAAGTGCAGCGCAGCTACAGCCACAGGAGGGGAGGGTGAGAGAGGTGGAAGCGGAGCCGGAAGTGTGACTAACCAGCCTGCCTCCCGGACGCCCGCGAAGCAGGAAGGAGAAGCCGCCGGCCAGGCGGGGTGTGGCCTCGGGAGGCGGAGGGCGCTGCGATTGGCCCTCGGCTCTGGCGACGGCGACGATTGGCCCTTGCGTGCGGAGGGAGGTGAGAAGGGTTGCGGCGGTTGGAATTCAAAAGTGGCGGGTGTGGCACTGGGCTGGTGGCCCCAGGAGCCCGGGGCGCGCGTGCTTTGTGCCGCGAGCCGGCGAGGGAACGCGGGTCCCAGGAGCCCCGGCGCCGTGTCCTCTTCCACTGTGCTCCCCTGGAGCGTGTGGCACGGAACTGGACATGGAGCCGCAGGTGAGTAGAAGCCGCGTTGGGTCTCCTGCCCCCGATGTTGACGAACCGCCCCCCCCCCGGGCTCCCGGCCGGCCCTGGTCCTGCCTGCTTGGAGGGCCAAAGTCCGTGCGTCCCTGCACAGTGGACAGGAGGGAGGGAGAGGGCGGGAGCAGCCCCAGGAAGGCGGAGTGCATGACTCCCTGTCCTCCCCCAATTTCAGGGAGCCCCATATAGCCTTCCTCACTTTCCTGTCTCTAGGATTTCCCATTTCGGATTCTCAGGCTTCTCTGGCTAGTACCTACTTCTCCATTCTTATCGACGATTGCAGTGTGTGATTGAGAAGGGAGAGTTCTGAGATTCCGTCTGCCGCTGGGGATATGATGCCTGAGGCCAAACCCCCGCTGATGATCTTTCCAGTTCTCTCTTGTTGCTGTCGCTTTGGAATGCTGGAAGGGGATAGAGGGATTGGGGTCATCTGAACGGAAGGATTCCTCATTCTCTCTCCTTCTTCAGGTTTTACAGAGATCTCTGCCCCCTGAGTTTCTTCTCTTACCGGCGCCCTACTGCGCCCCACAACCATCTGCAGCCTCCCCTCCCCAGTGGAGAGAGATGCGTGACAGCGGGAGTGTACTGACTTTTGGTGCCATGAAAAGGCTCCTGTCTGGATCCTCTGTTTACTATTTACTATCAGGCTTACCCAAAGCAAGTTTCACTCTGAAGAGATGTTCTTTGTATCCTGACAGCTGAAGAGCAGAGCAGTATGATTATAACAGTGTAAAACAGAAGCCTTCTCATATTTACTGAGCACCTACTATGTACCAGGCACAGTTGTAGATACTTGGGATGCAACAATAAACAAAACTAATCCCTGTCATCTTTCTAGATGCCATTCTATGAGAAGCTGCCATTCTATGGGGAGATGGGAAATGTGTTATAAGTTATATAACTCTATTCTTTGTGCACATTTCTGGAGGCAGCAGGAAAAATAATGCCACCTCCTTTTTTTTTTCTTTCCTTTTTATTTGTACAGAAGCCTGTGGTCTGGATATATCACAGTTTAAATCCCCCACTGGTGCACATCCAATTTCATTCCTTCAGAAATGTATTGAGTCCTGCCATGTAGCAGACATTATACTGGTTATATAGTTGTGAACAAAACAGATGTGTTCTTCTGATGCTCACAATCTAATGTAAGGAAAGACAATAAACCAATAAACTAAAATTTAAAACACCAGGGCATCAAATTATTCCAGAGTTTTTTCTATAGAGATGCACTGTAAACATCCTTGAATATATCTCATTGCATTTGGAACCTCTCCATGTTTCTTACAACTTCATGTGAATCTGCAATGAGTTTTAAATGAAAAGTTTAATTAAGAAACAAAAGAATAGGGGCTTCTGGGTGGCTCGGTCAATTAAACGACCAACTCTTGGTTTCCACTCAGGTTATGATCTCATGGGTCATGAGGTCAAGCCCCTCGTAGGGCTCTGCACTAGGTGGGGAATCTGCTTGAAGATTTTCTCCCTCTGCCCCTCCCCCTACTCAAGTGCACTCTCTCTCTCCAGTAAGTTTTTTTTTAAGATTTTATTTACTTATTTGACAGAGAGAGAGTGCACACAAGTAGGGGGGAGCAGCAAAGGGAGAGAGAGAGAATCAGGCTTTCTGTTGATTCTGAGCAGGGAGCCCAATGTGGGGCTCCATCCCAAGACTCTGGGATCATGACCCCAGCCGAAGGCAGACACTTAACTGACTGAGCCATCCAGGCGCTCCAAATAAATTTTTTTAAAAAAAGAAAAACCAGCCCTTCTTCCTGTTGTCTTGGTTGTTGGAACTGTGGCAGGCGTCTTGGAATCAGCCTGGACTCCTCCATCTCCTTCACTGCCTGGCCTCTACCTCCTCTCACCAGGCCAGCTCCTACTTAGATCAGTACTTGGTTTCTACTAATCCAGCCCCTCCTCTTCATCCCCACTGCCGGCCCTCTCTCAAATGGATTTCTACTTAGCCCTCAAGCTCCTAAAACAGCCCCTCTCGGCTGAGTTCCATGAAAATTAAGCTCTGTGCATCTTTTATATCTGATGAATTAACTTCTCTCTTATGCATCTAGAATGGTAAGAGGTGTATACATCCTTGGGAGAATTGAGAAAATGCATCATTTTTTTGTAGAGCTTAATTCTTTTGTGGTACTCCAGTTTGGAAAGAATTCTCTATAAAGTTACCTCTGGGAGGACAGGGATTTTGTTCATTACTCTCACCCCACCTTCTAGAACAGTGTCTGGTACAGAGCAGTCTTGCAACAAATCTTAGTGCAACAAATCCTTGTTGGATGAAGGAAGAAAGGAATGATGCATTCTTTCTCCCTGTCATACCTCTCATCTACTTCCATTCATTCTTCACATTGCTTCACACTGCTTTTTTGGTATAAATCTAGTCTTACTACTCTCCTGACAAAATCATCAAGGTCCCTTTTGCCTTCAGTAAATGCTAGACTCCATATCGTGGCATACTGACTGCCACAGTCCTTTCCCTTTGTCTCGCCACTTTCCGTCCACACTAAACAGAACAACTTGACATTCCTTGCGTGCACCCCTCCTTGCTTTCTGCCTGGAATGCTCTTCCTTGGCCCAAGCCCCCTGGCTAACTCTTTCTCATCCTCAAGGTTTTGCCTTAAAAGACCTTTCAGAAGTATTCTCTGACACTCTCCCCATCTGAACTACATGATCAACCCCTCTGTGGGGCACTTCTTATGATAACACTCAGTAAAATTTTAATAATCTCTTTAAGTGCTTCCCTTCCCCATTTTTTCATGAGTATTTCAAAGGCAGGGATCACATCTATTACTCCCAAACCCAGATCATTTTCTGGCACATAACAGGGCACCAAATAAATATTGAATGAATGAATGAAGTAAGCCAAAGGGCAGAGACACTGGCCTTGGAATTAAAAGTTAACTATAGTGAAGATCAGAAATTGATCTATCTACATAGTGCTCTCCTGATGGTGGGATTGGAGAAGGGTTTACACAGGAAGGACATGGTTCTAGCACAGAGAAGTTCCGTGTCCTCAGAAACTCATTAGTTCTGTGCAAACTAGAATGGTTGGTCTCCCTGGACAGGAGTAGCCATGGAATGGACATAATCTCTAGGCACCAAATTGAGGTGCTTAGAAGAGGGTCTCTCTTTCCCACTGCCCCCACCCCTGTACTTTGGTGATCTCCAGACTGGGTCATGCTGCTTCTTAGTCTTCTCCATGCAAGTCAGTCTACTTACAACTCATTATTTTTTATAAATAGGCTCTTTTGTATATTTTTCCCATGCCTGATCAGAAACTGTATCTGGTTTTCCACATATACGAGACTAAAGCCTAAACTCCTCCTTAGCCTGGCATCAAAGTCCTGCGGGTCAATACAGTCCAGCAGTTAAACACATGGCCTCCAAAACTGGACTGTCTAGATTCTAACCGCGGCTCTGCATTTTACTCACTGTTGACCTTAGACAAGATATTCTACCTCTCAGTGCCTTCCTTCCCTCATCTGCAAAACGAGGCTAATAATAGTTCCTCCTCAGTGGGTTGCTGTAAGGATTAAGTTGATACAGAGGAAGCATTTAAAACAAATTCTAAAATGTTACCCACTTGAGGCGCCTGGGTGGCTCAGTCGGTTGAGCATCAGACTCTTGATTTCAGCTCAGGTCATGATCTCAGGGTCATGAGATCGAGCCCCACATGGGGCTCGGGCTGGGTGTGGAGACTGTAAGATTCTCTCTTGCCCTCTAAAAAAAAATTTTTTTTTAAGTAAATAAAATATTACCTGCTCCTCCCATCGCAGTCTCATCGATCTTCCACTGTCTCTCTTATTTATGGTTCTCCATTCTAGCTGAAAGAGCCTGTTGGTTTCCCAGCCATATCATGTGTACGTTTGAGGTTTTGCCTTCTGAAAAAAGTGTCTAATTCTCTGTGCCTGTTTATTTATTTATTTAAAGATTTTATTTATTTACTTGACAGAGAGAAATACAGCGAGAGAGGAAACACAAGCAGGGAGAGTGGGAGAGGGAGAAGCAGGCTTCCTGCTGAGCGGGGAGCCCGACCTGGGGCTCAATCCCAGGACCCTGGGATCATGACCTGAGCTAAAGGCAGACACTCAACGACTGAGCCACCCAGGTGCCCCATCTCTGTGCTTGTTTAAGTACTACCCTTGGGGCGCCTGGGTGGCTCAGTCAGTTAAGTGTCTGCCTTTGTCATGATCCTGGGGTCCTGGGATTAAGCCTGGTGTCAGGCTCCTTGTTCAGCAGGGAGCCTGCTTCTCCCTCTCCCTCTGTTTGTCACTCCCCCTCTCATGTGCACGCTCTCTCTGTCAAATAAATAAATAAAATTTAAAAAAAAAAAAAGATTAGTACTACCCTTAAAGTTAGCTGAAGTCCACCATTTGTCTAGCTTTTCCCTTAGAGCTTTCTCCTACTTTTGCATTATGTCCCACTTCTCTCTGTGCCTTTTGGCTGGCACATCATCTGTGGGCCCTGGTTTGTGCACAAGAGGTCCTCAGTCAATGTTTGTTGGTGGTTGAGAATTAGGCTAGGGGACCAAGAAAGGGAGTTCTTGGGACTTTTGGGCTCCAGGGTGTGTCTGAAGGGTCTCTCTTTTCCCAGCAGAGGTCCCCCTTGTTGGAAGTGAGGGGGAACGTAGAGCTGAAGAGGCCCCTGGTCAAGGCTCCTTCTCGGCTGCCTCTCCCAGGAACCAGGTTTAAGAGGGGGCCTGACCAGATGGAGGATGCCTTAGAGCCTGAGAAGGTGAGCTGGCTTTGGAAAAGCTTTACATGTACGTGTGTGTGTGTGCGCGCGCGCAAGAAAGAGAGAGAGTGTATGTGTGTGTGTCTAAGTCAATCAGGGAGAGTAAATGGACCCCATCCTTGTCTATCTCCAGAAGAGGACACGAGGACTGGACACAGTGACCAAAATTGCCACGTCCCACCCCAGAGCGCCAGCCCTCACTGCGAGGCCACAGACACAAGGCCAGACCACAGGTGGGTTCTAGCAGTCAGCAGAAACCAAGGGCATAGAAGTCCAGTGCTCTTCAGCTCACTTATTTCTTGTCTTTCAATTTTAGCTTATTTTGAATAGGTGATAGGTTTTACTTGTTTCAAAATTCCAAAGGCATTGGGCGCCTGGGTGGCTCAGTGGGTTAAAGCCTCTGCCTTTGGCTCAGGTCATGATCCCAGGGTCCTGGGATCGAGGCCCACATCGGGCTCCCTGCTCAGCGGGGAGCCTGCTTCCTCCTCTCTCCTCTCTCTCTGCCTACTTGTAATCCCTCTCTCTGTGTCAAATAAATAAATAAATCTTTAAAAAAAAAAAAAAATTCCAAAGGCACAAGGGGCGCCTGGGTGGCTCAGTGGGTTAAGCATCTGACTCTTGATTTTGCCTCAAGTCATGATCTTAGGATCATGAGATTGAACCCCAAGTCAGGCTCCACTATGGGTGTGAAGCCTGCTTGGGGTTCTCTCTCCTTCTCCTTCTGCAACCCTCCTCCGCCCCAAATTCCAAAGGCACAAAAGTCATTATACAGTGGAAAGTCTCCCTCCTACCCCTCTCCCCCAGCCACCCAATTCCCCTCTCCAAGGGCATTCTGTAGGCGTTCTGGCCCTTCCAGGGTGTTCTGTGGGCATTCAAGCAAATCTGGATGTGTTCGCCAACATTTTTTTTTTTTAAGATTTTGTTTATTTATTTGACAGAGAGAGACACAGCGAGAGAGGGGACACAAGCAGGAGGAGTGGGAGAGGGAGAAGCGAGCTTCCCATTGAGCACAGAGCCCGATGTGGGGCTCGATCCCAGGACCCCGGGATCACAACAGCATTAACCAAAGGCAGATGCTTAACGACTGAGCCACCCAGGCGCCCCATTTTTTTTTTTTATATATGTATAAATGATAGCACACTTGACACATGGCTCTGCCCCCTGCATTTTTTGCTTATCTTGGTCCAACTTATTTCTTGGTGTCTTGAGTAGTTTCCGGTCCCAGGAAGGGTATCTTCAGAAGCTGGCCAGATTTCAGGAAGAGGGAAGTTATCTTATTTCTAATCCTCAGAAAAAGCAACGAGACTGCGCCTGGCCCAGCCAGAGTTCATGCCACCCTGAGACTGATTGTGCTACTTTGTCCTCTCCCATCTCCCGACAGCTCCAAAAGTTCCCAAGAAGACAGGACCCCGATGTTCCACAGCCATAGCCGCAGGTAACAGTGCTTCAGAGCTGGGGCTGAGAGATTTGGGGGACGTGTAAAGGGAGGTGACGGAGGTGGAAGGACACCGGTGCTGTGGTTCCTTATGTTAACTCCCCGATTCTCTAGCGTTGAAGAATCCGAAACCAGGCCCTGCCGTTCCTGCCCAGAAGCCTGGAGGTAGGTGCCAAGCATAACCACCAGCTGAGAGTCTGGGAGAGGGAAGAGAGGAGGTGGTGAGTACCCCAAAAAATCCATTTGGTTCCCTCCCTGCCTGGAGGGGAAGGAGAGGTAGCAGCAGGTGTGGAGGCCTTCAAGGCTCGGAGCGGGGAGAGACAGAAAGCCATGCCCTCCCTGACCTTTGTCCTTTCCCTGCCCGTCTTAGCAGCTGCCCCTCCCATGCTGGGAGGGAAGAAACCCACCAAACGTCCAGCCTGGGACTTAAAGGGTCAGTTATGTGACCTAAATGCCGAGCTGAAGTGCTGCCGTGAGAGGACTCAGACATTGAACCAGGAGAACCAACAGCTGCACGACCAACTCAAGGAGGCCCAGCAACAGGCCAGGGTGCTGGGGACAGAGTGCAGGACACTGGAGGGGGAGTTGGCCACGGTGCAGGCCCAGGCCCAGCAAGGCCAGCAGGAGCTGGGGAACCTCAGGGCCCGAGTCCTGGAGCTGGAAGAGCAGCTGGGCACACAGGAGGGCTTGGTGCAAGAGCTCCAGAAAGAACAGTTGGGGTTGCAGGAGGAGCGACGGGAACTGGCCGCCCGGCTGGAAGAGCAGGAGGTGAGGGCCACCTTCTCACCAAACGCCAACCCTCCTTTCTGGGTTACCCTGAAGTGTCTTTGGGCTTGGAGTCCTTGGTCACCTCTTTCCAGCAGTATTGCTCCATCCTTCACCCCTGTCCACTCCTGACTACGTCTTGCTTTCTGCCCCACTTCTCCCTATCCTGTTTTCATAGCAACCCCCCCGCCCCGTTCTATGTCTCCCCTCGTCCTCCATCTCCTCTGTCTCTTTGTTTGCTGATCAGAAATCCCTGCAGCGTTCTCTCTTCCTCTCCTCATGTCCATTTGACACCTTGGTGAACACCAACTAGATGGAATTACTTGCAGTTTCTCAAATGATTCAATCTTCTCTTCCGGGCGTTTTGCATATGCACGTCCCTCTTTGTGGAATGTTCTTTCTGTTCTCCGTCTTTTCCTTGGTTTGTTCTGATACTCTTGGGTGTCACCTTAGCTGTCATTGTCCCTGTGCCCCTTTTGGGGTCCCATAGCACTCCCTAATCTGGTACCGTGATTCCTATTTTCTTACCTCTTAGCAGACTGTGAAGTCCTCGGGGACAGGGACCACTCTAGCTCCAACCCCCACCTGGCCATGGCTTGTCCTTATTCTTCACTGTGTCTCACCTTCTGTGTCCATTCCGTTCTGGACAGAGGAGGCTGCAGGCATCAGAAGCGGCTCTGTCAGGCAGCCAAGCGGAGGTGGCGTCTCTGCGCCAGGAGGCCACAAGCCAGGCGGCCTTACTGGTGGCACAAGGAGAGCGTCTCCACGGGCTAGAGATGGAGCGCCGGCGACTACACAACCAGCTCCAGGAACTCAAAGGCAATATCCGCGTGTTCTGCCGGGTCCGCCCTGTCCTTCCGGGGGAGCCCACCCCATCCCCGGGCTTCCTCCTGTTTCCCTCTGGCCCCAGCGGGCCCTCCGATCCTCCAACCCGCCTCACTGTCTCCCGATCTGACGAACGCCGTGGGACCCTGAGTGGGGCGCCAGCCCCCACCACCCGCCACGACTTCTCCTTCGACCGGGTCTTCCCACCAGGGAGTGGACAGGACCAAGTGTTTGAGGAGATCGCCATGCTTGTCCAGTCAGCCCTGGATGGCTACCCAGTATGCATCTTTGCCTACGGCCAGACGGGCAGTGGCAAGACCTTCACCATGGAGGGCGGGCCTGGGGGAGACCCCCAGGTGGAGGGCCTGATCCCTCGGGCCCTGCGGCACCTCTTCTCCGTGGCCCAGGAGCTGGGCGGCCAGGGCTGGACCTACAGCTTTGTGGCAAGCTACGTAGAGATCTACAATGAGACTGTCCGAGACCTGCTGGCCACGGGGACCCGGAAGGGCCAGGGCGGTGAGTGTGAGATTCGCCGGGCAGGGCCCGGGAGTGAGGAGCTTACTGTCACCAATGCCCGATACGTTCCCGTCTCCTGTGAGAAGGAGGTAAGCACCGAGGGGCACTGGGACTGGAGAAGGGGGAGGAGCCCAGGATGCAGGTGGGAGAGGGGACAGGAGAGAGTGGGAAGGCGGGCAAGGGTAGGCTGCGTGCCTGGGCGGCCACATCAGTTTTGGCCCGCGGGCTGTAAGGTAGCCCCGTCTGCCTTAGGGAAGGAGGGGGTGGAGTGACGCACGATCGGCGGAGCTTCCTGGGCCCGGCCCGCTGCATCTCAGGGCCCATTTCCTGCTACTCCCCTTGCTCTGCTCGCTCTAGTCATGTTGGCCTCCCGGCTGCTCCCCAGCCAGGTCGTCACGGGCTCCTCTCAGGGCCTTTGCCTGAATGTTCCTCTCCTTGAATGGCTTGCACCCCCACTGCCTTCAGAGTTTAAGGCGCTGCAGCTGTCCCTGGCCATCCTGTCCCAAACTGCAGCCCTCACCCTACCTTCACACACTCCTTATTGCGCTGTTTTCCTCCTGGGTGCTCTCAGCCATAACTGTACGTTATAGTTGGTCATTCTGTCTCTTCACTGGCTAGAAAGAAATCGTCAAGAGGGCAGGTGCTGACTCTGGTTCATTGCTACCAACATAGCTGTGTGCTGACCCCCTGCCTGCTTTTGCCCCTCGCTGCTCCCCTCCGCAGGTGGAGGCCCTGCTCCAGCTGGCCCGCCAGAACCGGGCGGTGGCCCGCACATCCCAGAACGAGCGATCATCACGTAGTCACAGTGTGTTCCAGCTACAGATCTCTGGGGAGCACGCTGGACGAGGCCTGCAGTGTGGGGCTCCCCTCAGCCTTGTGGACCTGGCTGGGAGCGAGCGGCTAGACCCTGGCTTAGCCCTTGGCCCTGGGGAACGGGAACGCCTTCGGGAAACACAAGCCATAAACAGCAGCCTCTCCACCCTGGGGCTGGTCATCATGGCCTTGAGCAACAAGGTGGGAATGAGATGGGGGCAGGTGGGACCTGGGGTAGGCTGAGACTGCTCATGCTGAGCCCTATCCTATCCTAATCACCTATCTCCCTCAACCCTTTAGGAGTCCCACATTCCTTACCGGAACAGCAAGCTCACCTACCTGCTGCAGAACTCTCTGGGTGGCAGCGCTAAGATGTGAGTGAAAGGGACAGACAGACAGAAGGGGCTGGGTGGAGATTGAGAGGCTGGGGTCAGGGGCGGGAAAGAGGCAACTGTGTCCCACCCAGCCACTGATGCTGGGGTTTGGCCCCCTCTCCTCTCTCCACAGGCTCATGTTCGTGAACATTTCCCCCCTGGAAGAGAACGTCTCTGAGTCCCTCAACTCCCTACGCTTTGCCTCCAAGGTGCAGTTACCACCAAGCCCAGGCGCCGTCAGGACCCCTGGGTGGTTGTAGGCTTCTTCATTCTGACCCTTTAGGGGCCATTCAGTCCTTTAGGCCAAGGGCACATTCATCTGGAAAGGATTGGCATTTGCCAGGCATCTGGGGCGCTACCTCTCTGGATTCATTTTTAGCTATTGGGTCTTGGAGTTTTTAAATTTTTTAAAAATAGGTAGTTAAAGAGGTCAAAACTATATAAACCTATACACAACAAATGAAGTTTTACCACCACCCCTGTACACCCCATTCTCCCCACCTGTCCTGGTAGAGGTCAGGGTTTCTTCTTGTGAATATAAGCAATATGCATGTGCTTATTCCCTTCCTCCTTATATAGAAGACATTTTGCTCTCTTTTCATATATGTATGTCGTTCTGTACTTTGTTCTGCTTAACAAGACATCCCTAAGATTGCTCCCCACCAGCACACAGAGATCGTTCCATTATTTTTATGTCCGCCTGGGACTCCGCTGTGCGGCTGCACCAAAGTTTATCCACCAGTTCCCTCTACTGGACACTTGGATTTGTTTCCACCCTTTCTTCTATTACAAACAAGACCAATGTTGACTAACCTTGCACATATACGTCATTCTGTATTTGTTTAGTTATATCTAAGTAGGGAGAGAGTCCTCGAAATGGGGTTGCTGGATCAAAAGAGACTTAGTTGCGGCCGCTTCGGTGGCTCGGTCAGTTCAGCGTCCGACTCTTGATTTCAGATCAGGTCCTGATCTCAGGGTCGTGAGGTCAAGCCCCACGTTGCATGGAGCCCACTTAAGATTCCCTCCCTCCTCCTCTGCCCCCCTGCCCTGCGCGTGCACATACTCTAAAAAAAAAAAAAAAAAAGGGAGGGGCGCCTGGGTGGCTCAGTTGGTTAAGTCGCTGCCTTCAGCTTGGGTCGTGATCCCAAGGTTCTGGGATCGAGCCCTGCACTGGGCTCCCTGCTCAGTGGGGAGTCTACTTCTCCCTTTCCCTCAGCTGCTCCCTCTGCTTGTGTTCTCCCTCTCTCTCCGTCAAATAAATAAAATCTTAAAAAAAAAAGAGAGAGAGAGAGAGAGACTTAGATGTTTTTCAGACCATTCCAAGTAGCATGAAGTCAGGCTCCAAAACCCACTTAAACATTAAGTGGAGGGAAGGCCATGCCCTGAATTCTCTAGGAGACTAATGCTTCTTCCTCTAAAGTCTCTTTACTGTCTGTCGCTGGAGGGTAATTTTTTCCTCTGGCTGCTCCTTTCTTGAGGGTATAGCCCTATGGTGGGTTCTGGCTTTATTCAGCATCTCCAGTCAGGTGTGCCCTTCTGCTATACCCGGGCTTCCCTGCAGTGAGCATTGGTTGCTGCCAAGGAAGTGATCTCTTCTCTTGGTGCCCTGGGCTTCTGTTTTGATCAGGATTCCCCTTGCTATCTTGCAAGTTCAGTTAACGTTATATCAACATCCTCAACAGCCAACAGCATAAACTCTTTAGTATCCTAAAGTAATTACGCTATTAAATTTCACCTGATTATCTCAGAAATGTCTTTACTATATTAGGCTTGTCCCAATCGGGCTCAAAGTAAGGGCTGCCCATTTCATCTTATCAAAATGTCTCCTAAATTTCTTTTAATCTTTAATAATCTCACCTCTTTTATAGTATTTATTTGTTGAAGAAATAGGGTCATTTATCCTGTAGAATATACCATATTCTGGATTTGGGCTGCTTGCTTCCCCCTTCTTCCAAACTTTCTGTTATCTAGTAGATTTAGGGGCTTGATCAGATTTGAATCAGGTGTGGTTAGTGGGCATAGACCTAACCTTAACTGAGACCAACCTGAACCTGCCTTCAGAGCCCTTGTTTCAGTATTTTCTGAGGGTAGCCCCAATGTTGGAGGTGGGAAGTGATCTTGGAGAAAACTCTTACTTTGGTTACTCAAAACGTTTTTATCCTGTCTAAACCCTCTGCCCGCAGGTGAACCAGTGTGTTATTGGTACGGCCCAGGCCAACAGAAAATGAAGACAGATCCAGATCCTGTGTGTGTTCGGGGTGGGGTGGGCGGCTGAGGGATGCTTTATGGGGGGGAGGGGCGCTGTGTGACCTGGGTCTATCAAATAAAGAACAGTTTTTTGTTTTTTTTTCTTTAAATAAAGGTTTTATTAGCGATGGCCCACATCTGTAAAAATGGGAACTGTGGATCTGTCTACTCTGCCAAGTATTTGTGTTTTGCAGAGCAAGGGCTTCAGCTTTTCTCCCTAGCAGGCCATCTCCTGGAGTCTCGCCTAAGCCTCCCATACCACCCCCCCTCCCCGTTGTCCGCCTCTAGGAGACGTGCCCACCAGCCAACCACCGTCGCTAGTTTGCCGCAGGCCACCCAGCCCCACTCAGGAACGCTCCTCTGGTGGGCGTGGGAGGGTGGGAACCGGGGCCCAGGGGCGGGGCCGGCGCGCCCTCCCACAAACTGCTGGCTCTTCCTCCCGCCCTTTCCCTGCCTTCCCGTTCGAACCGCCGGGGCCAGCCCGCCCGCTGCCCATTGGCTGGCTCTCGGCGGCGCTACCGCCTCGCTACTAGCTCTGCTGGCCCGTGCGCCCGCCCTGGAAGCGCTGGGCGGGACGCAAGCCCGCTGACACGCTCGCGCCAACCGCTAACGGCCACCGCCCCATAAAGGAGGGGCTCAGTTCTCCCAGGTGCCGCGCGCGGGAGGGGTCACGCGTGCGCAGAAGCGCGGCGGCGGTGGGGGGGGGACTTGCC
>LNAC01000077.1:4494195-4510353 GCA_002007465.1 Ailurus styani | reverse complement strand
CCCCTGCCCCCCTCCCATGTCACCAGAGCTGGATTTGGCCCTGGTGGGGGGGTGGGGGGATGAGGGCATGGTATTCCTGGCCGCGGGGGCGGGGGGCCGGGGGAGCGTCGCGCTGACGGCAAAGGAGCCCAAGATGACGGGGCTGCTATAAATAGCTTCATGGAGGCTCCCACACCCGAGCTCCCCCTCCCGCTTTCCTACTGCTCTCCACTCTTCCTCCCCTAGCCATCTCCCAGCAGCTCACTCTCCTACCCCTCTGTACTGCGGGGACGCGGCCCTGGTCCGTTCCCTCAGCCCCCTGTACCTCCTTTACCTCCTGCTGTCTGGTGCAGTCCCTCCTCGTCCCCCATCTCCGTTCCCACGCCCATCTTTCCGGCTGCTCCTCCTCGTCTTCTCCCATCCTCTTTCTGCACGTGGCTTTGCCTCCACTTGCTCCCTCCTGCCCTACCTCCCCCTCTTCCCCAGGCCCCATTTTCCAGCTTTTCCTTCGCACTTCTCTGCCCACAGCTTTCTCCTATTTCTTGTGATTTACCCTCCCTCTTTCTCCTGGTTCTGGTATAACTTGTCCTCTTCTTGCATTCATTCATCCTTTGAATCGTTAAATGTTTCTTAGGTTTCTTAGCTGTGTGCCAGGCTCAAACAAACATCTTTGTACTTCTGGTTCTTTACTTCCACTTTTCCCCCCTTATACTGAGGCTCTGGTTTCAGCTAGAAGTCTCACCTGGAAGTGCCCTAGGCCCACCTGTTCTCTCTCTTTTTTTTTTTCTCCTACCATGGTCTATTTCTGGCTTGAGATATTTCCAGGTGTCCCCAGTCCTCACAACCCTTTAGGTGTGAATTGGGGTGGGGGGGTAGGGGCTTCTTAAAGGGTCTGGGCTTCTCTGACTTTGCTCAGGTCCTTCCTCAAGGACAGGCCAGTTTTCTTTCCGTCTCTGTCTTTATGGGAAGGGGGTTCAGAAGGCTCTTTCCCCAGGCCTCTGTCCTAGAGCTGGCCCCTGGGCATGTCAGAAGAATGAGGTCCTGATCCTGTGGTCTGACCCTTCCCTGCCAGGGCCCGGCTGATGCAGAGCTTCAAGGAGTCACACTCACATGAGTCCTTGCTGAGCCCTAGCAGTGCAGCCGAGGCCTTGGAGCTCAACTTGGATGAAGATTCCATTATCAAGCCAGTGCATAGCTCCATCCTGGGCCAGGAGTTCTGTTTTGAGGTACTGAGTCTAGTAGGCTGGGGAGGGCAGGAGTGATGGAGGGTGAGGGCACAGAGGCCTGGAGAAAGTGGCACAGGTGGGAATGATAAGGAAACAGAAGTCTTTGGAGCTGGGAGAGAGGAGGGTAGGCCAGGGAGGAAGACATGGTGATGGGGTCTTGGATGCTTAGGAGTCACCTTCCCTTTGGAGCCCCATCTCAACCCCCCACCCCTCTGTAGGTAACAACGTCTTCAGGAACAAAATGTTTTGCCTGTCGTTCCGCTGCCGAAAGGGACAAATGGATCGAGAATCTACAACGGGCAGTAAAACCCAACAAGGTATTGGGAGTACAGGAGACACAGACATCATGGGCAAGGCAAAGGTCAAGCCACAGGGGAAGCTGGGGGCCTAGGGGGCAAGGTGAACTAGAGGGAAGGGAGGCTTGGGGGGGAGGGGACCTGGATGAACAGGAGGTGCCTCCCACTTTTCTCTGAGTCCCCATTTCTTTTACCATTCTTTCTGCCTCATGGTCTGTTACATGGAAGTCATAGACTTACCGCATTGAACCATCTTCCCTGTAGGCAAGCAGTGCCCCGCCAACCCCCCGACAGCTGGACACCTAGCCCCTGCTTGCTGCGTCTCTGCGAGACTCACAGAGTTGTCACTTAGCCAAGCCTCTGGACCGTAGTTTCTTCTCCATAAAGCTGCTGGGAATGGGGTTTATATGACCATCAGATGATCTCTAAAGTCCTTCTGGCTCAGAAATTCTACAAGTCTGGATTCTTCCCGAGGCTTCTATTTCCCAGGAGAAATGCTCCCAGTTCCATCAGCTCTTCTCAGATCCCAGGTTCCAGTGAGCTCACCGTCCTGGCAACCCTCCTCTGGGGGAATCCCTTGTTTTTCATTGTCTGTAACTAGACCCAGGAGGCTGGATGCAGTCTGACCCATGCAGAGTCCGAACACCGTGTTCTCTTTGCGCGGGAGCGTCCCCTGAATTTGACTAGGACCTTGTCGTCTGATGCATCCCCAGGGCCCTTTCGCGCTGACTCTGCACGTAGCCTCGCCCAATCCATATTTATGCAACTAGCTTTTATTGTTTTTGCAGTCAGTCTCTGATTGTTTTTGGAGGACTCCCCAGTTCACCCCTTCAAATTCCACCTTATTATTTTTGGTTTATTCTTTGAGCTTTTGAAATTTTCCCTGATGCTGATTCTATTGTCTGATGTAGGAACCATCAGCTGTATTAGTCGTCTGGGGCTGCAAGAACAAATTACTACAAATTAGGTCATTTAAAACAAAAGAACTTTATTCTTCCAAAGTTTAGGAGACCGAAAGTCCAAAACAAAGGTGCCGGCAAAACCTTGCTCCCTCTGAAGCTCTAGGAAGGCTCCTTCCTTGCCTCTTTTTGTTTTTCTCATTTTTTCTTCCTAGCCTCTTGATAGCTTCTTGACTTGTAGGTGCATCTGTCCTATTTCTGCCTCTGTGTGCCTTAGATTTTGGGTTTCTAAATCTCCCTCTGCCTACAGAAATGAGGCATTGGATTTAGGGCCCACACTAATCCAGGATGAATACATCTTAATCTGCATAGATCAGCAAGGACCCTTTCCCCAGTGAAGGCCACATTCTTAGGTTCCGAGTGGACACGAATTTTGGAGCGGGGGGCGGGGGGGAGGGACGCTATTCAACCCGATACACATCTCCTCAGCCTTCTGATTGCTCTTAGAGACCCTGTCTCGTTTTCTCACTGCCCCTCCCCTTTTGGTGTCTCTGTCTCTCTCTCTCCCCATTATCCGCCGTGCCCACCCCACCACCCCAGGACAACAGCCGCCGGGTGGACAACGTGTTGAAGCTGTGGATCATAGAGGCTCGGGAGCTGCCCCCCAAGAAGCGGTACTACTGCGAGCTCTGCCTGGACGACATGCTGTATGCGCGTACCACCTCCAAGCCCCGCTCGGCCTCGGGGGACACCGTCTTCTGGGGCGAGCACTTCGAGTTTAACAACCTGCCGGCCGTCCGTGCCCTGCGGCTACATCTGTACCGTGACTCAGACAAAAAGCGCAAGAAGGACAAGGCGGGCTATGTCGGCCTGGTGACTGTGCCCGTGGCCACCCTCGCTGGGCGCCACTTCACAGAGCAGTGGTACCCCGTCACCCTGCCGACGGGCAGCGGGGGCTCCGGGGGCATGGGGGGCTCAGGAGGGGGCGGGGGCTCGGGGAGTGGCTCAGGGGGCAAGGGCAAAGGAGGCTGCCCGGCTGTGCGGCTGAAAGCGCGTTACCAGACCATGAGTATCCTGCCTATGGAGCTGTATAAGGAGTTTGCAGAGTATGTTACCAACCATTATCGGATGCTGTGTGCGGTACTGGAGCCCGCCCTGAATGTCAAGGGCAAGGAGGAGGTGGCCAGTGCACTGGTTCACATTCTGCAGAGTACGGGCAAGGCCAAGGTGAGTGCTGTGCCCTCAGGCACAGGTGACCTGGGAGTGGGCACCTGCTGGGGAGGTGGGTGGGTGGGGATAGTAAGGATAGGGCACTCTGTCTTCGGAATGAGCTTGGGTTGTACAGAGGCTGACCCTTGGATTTTCCCGGGCCTCAGGACTTCCTTTCAGACATGGCCATGTCTGAGGTGGACCGGTTCATGGAACGGGAGCACCTCATATTCCGCGAGAACACGCTCGCCACTAAAGCCATAGAAGAGTACATGAGACTGATTGGTCAGAAATACCTCAAGGATGCCATTGGTATGGCCCGCCCTCAGGTCTCCTTCCCAAACCTACCAGATGCGCATCCCAACCCTAAACCCGGCTACTCCATACCCCAAGTCACCCTTCCTCAGCTTGATGCTTCCAAGCCTAGAGTCCCCGGACTCCAGCCTCCAACCGTGGGATTCCGAGATTCCCCAACCCAGGCAGCCCCCATCCCTGCCCTT
Organism: Ailurus styani; assembly: GCA_002007465.1. NCBI lineage: Eukaryota > Metazoa > Chordata > Mammalia > Carnivora > Ailuridae > Ailurus > Ailurus styani. The sequence goes on along the minus strand of LNAC01000077.1, from coordinate 4,506,244 downwards.
GGCAAGTGTGACCGCCCTCTGTTGTGCCCCCACCCCAGGGGAATTCATCCGTGCTCTGTATGAGTCCGAGGAGAACTGCGAGGTGGACCCCATCAAGTGCACGGCGTCCAGCCTGGCCGAGCACCAGGCCAACCTGCGGATGTGCTGTGAGTTGGCCCTGTGCAAGGTGGTCAACTCCCACTGGTGAGACTGGGAACGCTGGGTGGGGGCCGGGGCCGGGGTCGTGTGTTCATCTGTTCATCCATCTGTCCATCCACAAAGAGGACTGAGTACTGGGTATGGGCAGAGCGGTGTACTGGGGCTGTAAGGCAGACAGAGAGGATTGAGGCCTGGCCCTGCCCCGAGAGGGCCTCACCCAGAATGAGTAGGGACAGAGTAGATACACGGAAGGCCACAGAACAGTTGTAGTACGAGTGAAGTGTCAAGTGAGGCTTCCCCCCAGGAAGCATAAGGTCAGAGAAGGCAGAGCTTTGACTGGGACAAACAGGGAAGGCTTCATGGAGGAGATGCCCCCAGGGCTGGGTTTTGACGACTGGTTTGGGTTCTGATGATACACGGATACGGCGGGCAAAGGAGACATTGCAGGAGAAGGCTGTGGGACGGGCGCATGCGTGAAGGTGAGCGGCTCAGGAGATTTCGGGGCCAGCGGTTAGCTCGAGTTTAACGGAGCCCGCGGCTCACAGTGGAGAGTGGAAGGAGGAGAGGTCTGGACAGGGTGGTTGCAGTTGGAATCTGGAAGTCCTCAGCTGTCAGACTAAGGAGATTGAGTTCACCGGTAGGTCATGGGAGGCCATTAGTGGTGCTGGTGCCAAGAAGTATCACGATCGAGAAGATGAACCCGTAAGTGGTGTGGCGTGCATGGAGTGACGGGCAGGGAGAGCAGAGCGCAGGCGAGCCAGAGGGGACTGTGTTTGGACCAGATGTGGAGCAGGCCGGTGTCAGGGAGGGGAGAGAGGGGCCCGCTGCGAAGGCCCCTCCGAGGAAGGGATCAGCTGCAGTTGTCAACTGACTGGGAAGAAGGGAACTTGTCTGCGGGGAGTCAGGGATGACTCAAGAGGCCATGAGGCTGGTGTTTGAGACCTGTGGCCTCATTGACAGAACCAGGGAAGGCAGGAGGAGGAGCTCGTTGGAGGTGTGGGGGCGACGGTGAGCTCTGTTCTACACTACACGAGTCAGAGTTTAAGGTGTCAATGGGACACTGAAGTGGAACGGGGAGGTGGGGGAGTGAGCGCTGAGCCATTGCAGGGAGTGGGGATCACGCAGGGGCACCTCCATCCCCATTTCCCTGGAATCCAGACGAGTTGGGGGGGTCCGAGCTCCCTGTACCTCAAGTGACCCTCCATCTCTCTCCCATCTCTGTCTCTCCCTGGTGTCTGTTTTTCTTCTACTCCTCTCCTTGTCTCTCTCATACACCCTCCGTCTCTCTCCCGCATGTCTCTCTCCCCTCACCTTCTCTTCCCCTCCGTTTCTCTCTCCCTGATCTGTCTGTTCCCTCTGCCATAGGCCTCTTCTTCCAGCAGCCTTCCGTCTTCCTGCTGCGGTCCCTCCCTCCCTGTCTCTCCCCGACTCTGTTTCCACACCCTCACCTCCTACCACCCCCCTCAGCATGTTCCCTGGAAGCTGAGGGTCTCTGGGGCTCAGTCCCGGTCTCTCTCTTTCTTTCTCTCTCTCTCTGTCTCCCCACCCCTTCCCCTCAGCGTGTTCCCGAGGGAGCTGAAGGAGGTGTTTGCATCTTGGCGACTGCGCTGCGCAGAGCGGGGCCGGGAGGACATCGCCGACAGGCTGATCAGCGCCTCGCTCTTCTTGCGCTTCCTCTGCCCGGCCATTATGTCGCCCAGTCTCTTTGGGCTCATGCAGGAGTACCCCGACGAGCAGACCTCACGAACCCTAACCCTCATCGCCAAGGTCATCCAAAACCTGGCCAACTTTTCCAAGTGAGGGAAACCTCAGGCAGGGGTGGGGTGGGGTGGGGTGGGGCTGGGGGTGGGGCAGGAAGGGTCTCTCGAGTCCCCAGGGATGGTGGCCGTGAGGCCTTTCATGCCTGTGACCTCGACCTTCTGGATACCTCGGCCAGGTTTACCTCAAAGGAGGACTTTCTGGGATTCATGAATGAGTTCCTGGAGCTGGAGTGGGGATCCATGCAGCAGTTCCTGTATGAGATCTCCAACCTGGACACGCTGACCAACAGTAGTAGCTTTGAGGGTTACATCGACTTGGGCCGCGAGCTCTCCACACTCCATGCCCTTCTCTGGGAGGTGCTGCCCCAGCTCAGTAAGGTCAGCAGATGCCCGTCTGCCCCTCCCCAGCTGTTTCCAGAGGCTCCAATGGCCTGACAGACCACCCCTGGCACAGACTCCCCCCCCCCCCCCCCCCGCCCCCNTCTCCCACGCCCCCAGTTCGGACACCTTTCCCCCCACACCCTCTGGGGTCCTCTTAGAGCCGGCCACTCAGGTAACAGCCTCACCCTTCCAGGAAGCCCTCCTGAAGCTGGGCCCACTGCCCCGGCTCCTCAACGACATCAGCACAGCTCTGAGGAACCCCAACATCCAAAGGCAGCCGAGCCGTCAGAGCGAGCGGCCCCGGCCTCAGCCGGTGGTGCTTCGGGGCCCGTCGGCCGAGATGCAGGGCTACATGATGCGGGACCTCAACAGGTGAGCACTGGGGACCCCCACGCTTGCGCCCTAGGGGACACCTCACTGGGCCCCTGTGCATCTCTCTCGGGCTTGGAAGAAAGGAAAAAGAGGCAGGCTCTCAGAGAAGATGGTAAGGAGACGGCTTAGGCTGAGAGCCCTGTAAGGCCAGAGGGAGCAGGCATCTCCGAGCCCCGGGGGGAATGCGGGGGCTCCTCCGGCTCCGGCTTGTTGGAAGCCTGGGGCTTCCTGCCGCAAGCTCTGCTTTGCCTAGCCCCTCTGCCTGCCCGCGCCTGCCCCGGAGCCGAGGTTCAGGCCCACGTGCTGGATCAGCCGTGTAGCACCCAAACACTGAACTGTCTCTGTCCTGGTTGGTAAATAAGCACCAGAAGCGAGCAGACCTCAGTCCCGATCCAGCACGGGGAAGTAACATGGGGACCCTAGCAGGGCCTCCTGAGCCCTAGCACCCGTTCCGATGCAGCGGCCGCTGCCGCTGCTGACTCTGCTGACCGCCCTGCTTGTCCCTCCGCCCCGGTCTCCCTCCATGACGCCATGCCCATTCCACCATCTCCTCCTCTCCTTCCGTGCGTCCACGCCTTCTGCCCACCTCTCTCCTTCTCTCTGTCTGTGCTCGCCCCTCTTCCCATCTCTCTCCAGCTCCATCGACCTTCAGTCCTTCATGGCTCGAGGCCTCAACAGGTGAGGGGCTCTCCCCTCCCCCGCCCCCCTCTCCTCTCCTCTCTGCTCCCCCCTCCCACTCCAGTGGCCTTCACCTTCCTCCTCTCCTCTTCTCCTCCATGCACTCTCATCTCCTCCATACCCGCCCGGACCTGCCCCTCATCCCTTCTCTTGGTGCCCCCATCTCCCCTCCTCGAGGCCTCACTCCCTTCCCAGAGGGGCCTCTTCCTTTCCTTTCTCCCGTGTATCCCCTCCCGTGCTCCCTGCCGGCCCTCTCCAGAGCTGCCACCGTCAGCTCCCCGCCCTTGCCTGCGGGTCCCGCTTCTCACCCCCAGGCCTGCGCCAGACCACAGCAGGCTCAGTTGCCAGTGGCTCAGCCTCACCTCCTGCTCCTGTGCCCCTTTCCCTTCCCGCAGCTCTATGGACATGGCTCGCCTCCCCTCCCCAACCAAGGAAAAGCCACCCCCACCGCCCCCTGGTGGGGGTAAAGACCTGTTCTATGTAAGCCGTCCGCCCCTGGCCCGTTCCTCGCCTGCGTACTGCACAAGCAGCTCGGACATCACGGAGCCAGAGCAGAAGATGCTGAGCGTCAACAAGAGCGTCTCCATGCTGGACCTGCAGGGCGACGGGCCTGGTGGCCGTCTCAACAGCAGCAGTGTGTCCAACCTGGCGGCCGTTGGGGACCTGCTGCACTCGAGCCAGGCTTCCCTGACCGCGGCCTTGGGGCTGCGGCCTGCGCCCGCGGGACGCCTCTCGCAGGGGAGTGGCTCGTCCATTACCGCGGCTGGCATGCGCCTCAGCCAGATGGGTGTCACCACGGACGGTGTCCCTGCCCAGCAACTGCGCATCCCCCTCTCCTTCCAGAACCCTCTCTTCCACATGGCTGCTGATGGGCCGGGCCCCCCAGGGGGCCACGGAGGGGGTGGTGGTCACGGCCCACCTTCCTCCCATCACCACCACCACCACCATCACCACCACCGAGGTGGAGAGCCCCCCGGGGACACCTTTGCCCCGTTCCACGGCTATAGCAAGAGCGAGGACCTCTCCTCAGGGGTCCCCAAGCCCCCTGCCGCTTCCATCCTTCACAGCCACAGCTACAGTGATGAGTTTGGACCCTCTGGCACTGACTTCACCCGTCGGCAGCTCTCACTCCAGGACAACCTGCAGCACATGCTGTCCCCTCCCCAGATCACCATTGGTCCCCAGAGGCCTGCCCCCTCAGGGCCCGGAGGTGGGAGCGGCGGTGGGGGCAGTGGCGGGGGTGGCGGGGGCCAACCGCCTCCACTGCAGAGGGGCAAGTCTCAGCAGTTGACGGTCAGCGCAGCCCAGAAACCCCGGCCATCCAGTGGGAATCTGTTGCAGTCACCGGAGCCAAGTTACGGCCCTGCCCGTCCACGGCAACAGAGCCTCAGCAAAGAGGGCAGCATTGGGGGCAGCGGGGGCAGCGGTGGCGGAGGGGGTGCGGGGCTCAAGCCCTCCATCACCAAGCAGGTACGTGAGGGTGGGAGGAAGGCCAAATGGGTGAGGAACAGGGAGGGAAGGAGGAAATGGGTTGCTTGGGGAGGTGGGGGCAGAAAGGTCTGGGATCTGAAGTTATCACGTTCTCAGCTCCTTTCACTTACGAAACAAGCTGTATAGAGAGGTCCTGCTACGTGCCATGTCTTGTTCTGGGCACTGTGGCTTTGACAGTGGACGCCACCCGAGCCCTGCCCTCATGGAGCTCGCCCCTCCAGAGGGGAGACATGATAAATAATGAAAGAGCATTCACAGGGGCGGCAGCCCTAGAGCAGGAGAACAAGACTGGGATGGTCGTCTCCTTTGGCAGCGCCCTCTCCTCCTAAACACTCCCTGCCTTCTCCTACCTTTCTTCTCTCTTCACCCCCCCGCCCCATCTCAGCATTCTCAGGCGCCGTCCACGCTGAACCCCACCATGCCAGCCTCCGAGCGGACGGTGGCCTGGGTCTCCAACATGCCTCACCTGTCAGCTGACATCGAGAGTGCCCACATCGAGCGAGAAGAGTACAAGCTCAAGGAGTACTCTAAGTCGATGGACGAGAGCCGACTGGATAGGGTACGCCGGGCCCCTGATCTTCCCATTTCCCAGAGGGGAAGCCTCTAGAAGCTTCTCAGGGAAGCACCCAGGGGTCAAGCAGTTACAGAGGAAAGAAGAAGAATCAAAGACCTGATCCCCCTTTCTTGAGGAGCCTTCAGTCTTCTAGGGGAGGCCGGGCACACAGACTGTTGGAAAGCCAACTTCCAACTTCATTTTGTGGCTTACGTGCATCATAGACTGTTTGCAGAGGAATAGTCTGTGTTAAAGGTTATTTCCGTGTTCCTCCCCAGGGAGGACATGAGCCCTGGCTTCTGTGACTGCTCAGGAAAGGGAGGGCTGCTCTTCCAGCAGTGTGAGCTGCTGAATTGGGTGGGGGGCAGAGGGGTTACAGTTGCACTACAAATGATGTCCAGTTTACCCAGTCACAGTCCTACCGGTATAGGTGACAGAGGGTCGGTGTTGGGAAGTGGTTCGTATTGGCGCATGTGCGAAGAGACCAGACTCTCAGCTGCTAGTGCCCCGGAGCACAAGACAGCAAGGCTCAGGGGTCCACACCAACAACTTAGCAGAAAGTTCCTTGGGGAAGCTGTTGCTCCAAGGACTCTGAAGAGGGCGGCTGTAGGGTTAGGTTAATGTAAAGACCGTAGGACCCCAACTTGGGGGAGCAGAGAGAGGTTTCTTGGGAGCTGTGGTCTTTGAGCATAGGAAAGTGTTTGGGACTGATCTAGATGGACTTGGTGTAGCAAGTTCCATGAGGGAATTAAGCCCTAATGCCCCAAGGTAGCCACCTGAGGTCATAAATAACGTCTCTCTGTTACGTCTAGAATGGGGTTGATTACGTATGTTTCCTCTTTGGAGAATGAACAAATACTCTCTCAAATCATTTTTTCTGTTCTATGGCTCGGGTGAGATATTTTTTTTTGAGGAAGGCTCTGGACTGGCACCGTCCAGTAGAATTTCCTGCAGTAATGAGAAATGTTCTATGATCTGCACCATCCAGGATGGTAACCACTGGCCATATGTGGCTGATGCAACTGAGAAACTAAATGTTTAGTTTTATTTACATTTTAAAGAGCCCCACGGAGCTATCGGCTACTGTGTTGGATAGCCCACACAGCTCTGGACTCTAGAGCCAACAGGGCAGATAAAATGACTCTCCTGTGCCCTTCTAGCCCCAGAATTCCGGGATCATTATCAGCAGAGAGGCAGTCCTAGATTCTCAGCCTGGACTTGTCTGAAGCCCAGACCCATGATCCCACATAGCCTCTCTTTATCCAATGTCTTGTCTTCCTGGGTCTCCCCCATGTGCTCTGGTTAGATTGAGGAATCACCTTAATCTTTAATTTCTGGGTATGGTCACTCAAGGTGTGTCCTTGAGTCTGTCTAGGTTCTTGTGTGGGTCCTCATGTGTCCGGATTTACACGTGAGGGCAGGTCCATGCTTCTTAAGGTATGGGAGCATATGACCTTGGTCCATTTTAAAGGATCTTTAGTTAGCTCCATGGAAGGGCCTTCTCAAAAGCCACCATGTCTGGTATGATCAGCAGGCAGGGGAAGGACTGGAGAAGGCAGTTGGGCTGTCCCTCACCATACAGTGGCTACACGGTAGGCAAGGACAGAGACTGGGTGGTGGGGTTGGGGTGAGGCACCCCTCACAGTGCGGGGTCGTGTGCCCGGCGGGCAGGTGAAGGAGTATGAGGAGGAGATCCACTCACTGAAGGAGCGGCTGCACATGTCCAACCGGAAGCTAGAGGAGTATGAGCGGAGGCTGCTGTCCCAGGAAGAGCAGACCAGCAAAATCCTGATGCAGTATCAGGCCCGACTGGAGCAGAGTGAGAAGAGGCTAAGGCAGCAACAGGTGGAGAAGGATTCGCAGATCAAGAGCATCATTGGCAGGTGAGGGGCGGCCTGGGGAGGGGTAGCAAGGGAGAGCCTGAGGCTGAAGAGAGCCAGTGAGCTCCCCCTCCAGCCTCCAGCCCCAAACTCAGGACACCATGAGGAAAACTCATGACCCTGCTCCCCGAGATTGCCACTCACTCACCAATCACAGATGGGGAGAAACTTCTAGTTAGTGCATAAAATGTCCCTGTTCCAAATCCTGATTTCTCTCCTGATAGAGTGATTTCTGAAGCCCTAGGAGAATGTGCCTGTTACTGTCCATCACTATGTGTCTGGCCCCAGCCTAGGCTGAGACTCCCCACTAGTTATTCTCAATCCAGCCTGTGATGTTCTCCCCAAACCCTAGTAAAGATCCCTAGCCGGAGTAGCCCCTAGCCATCCCTATCCTGGGTGAACCTTCTCCAGCCCTTAAAAGGTGTTCTGTTAGAAAATGAATGACCCTCCTTTTAGCATGTGCACGTTTTCAACTGCTCTGTTGAGCCCTGGCCTCCAAAGAAGGTGTCTCAGCCTGGGGGGCAGCTATCGTGAGAAGTGGATGGGACCACAGGCCCCACTCTAACCAGAGCCAGTCCCATTTTGACCCACTGGCAATGTAGCTTTGAGTAAGATGAATTAGAAGAAAAGGGCTTGACTTGAAACTTACCTGAAACCCCGCTCTAATGGGTATCCTTGATGAGAAATCACCTCGAGAACCCTCGTCGAAGGCAGGGAGGTATGGGAATGGTGACTGTAGAGACCCCTGTCGGGCTGGGGGCACCCCAGGAGAGGCCCCTGGAGGTGTCCTAGGTTCGGTGAGGTGGAATGGGAGACGTAGAAGCCGGCCTCCAGCCACAGAGGGGCTGTGAGAGGGCACTGTCCCGAATGGGAGGGTGGAGGGCCAGGGGGTGTCTGGGTGGTCGAGGTCTCTGAGGCCCAGACAGCTGCCCGTAGCAGGGAGGTGTGACGGCCCCTGAGAGCAGGGTTAACACAGGGAGTCTTTTGGGTTGTGCCAGTGGAAGGACTCAGAGGGCAGAGGGGAAGGACGCCCGAGGCTTTCCCCAGAGCTGCAGGGGCTCCCCAGGATCCGGAGCTCCCCCGGCAGGCCCCAAGCCCGTGCCCGCCACTAACCCCACTGAAGCCCGTCCCTTCAGGCTGATGCTGGTGGAGGAGGAGCTGCGCCGGGACCACCCCGCCATGCCTGAGCCGCTGCCGGAGCCCAAGAAGAGGCTGCTCGACGCTCAGGTGGAAATTACAATGTCATTTATCTTCTCCGTGTCCCATCCCCATCCATCCCACTGTCCTTCGTGCACTCACTGCGCCAGCCACCCAGCCCCATCGCCATCTGTCTCCCACTATCCTCCGTTAATCCACTGGCTGCTCCCGGCAGCCCCCCCAGTGACCCCATCTTCATCCCATCGTCTGTGCCTCTGTCACTCCTGGCAGTGTCAGCACCCCCGCCCCGGGCCTTCCTGCCCCGTCTTTCCCACTCCTGTCTGGGTCTTGAACATCCACCAGCACCTCGGTCTCTCTGCCCCCAGACCCCACCCAGTTCCCGGCCCCGCGGCCCCGCCTGTGCCTGCTCCTGGTCACATCGGGCAGTTCAGCTTCCTCTGAGCTCTTCTTGGGCCGAAGGGCTGGAGGCTGTAGTTTGCTGGAAGAGAGTATGAGTTCTAGCTTCTCAGGCCCTGAAGGGCGCCTACCACCTCTGTTCTCTTGGCTCCCCCATTTTCCTGGCTCCTGGGCCGCTCCTGAATAGCTTCCTCTTCTGACTCTTTAGCTCTTGAAGGCCCCTCCCACCGCATAAGCCCTCCTTCCCTCAGTATTTAAATCTAGTGCGGGCCTCTGGCCGCGCCTCCCTCTGGCCCTCACACCTGTCCAGCCGTCCAGCTCCCTGCTCCCTCCCTCTCTTCTCAGCCAGCGGTTAGGACCGCCCTCTTGCGCCCTTGCCCCTTGCTCTCCCCGGTTCTGCTCACTGGCCCGCCCACGCTCCTCCTTCCTCTGCTCTGACCGCCAGGCTTCCCCACCACCTCCGCCAAGGCTCCTGACCCCGTGACCCCACTCTCTCCCCCTGCAGCTCCTCATCAGGTAATTCTCCTGGTTCCGCTTTGACCACGGGCGGAGGACACAGGGGGAGGTGACTCCGGACCACTGCAGGTTGGTCGTGAAGCCCACTCCCCTCCGACTCTCTGGAGCCTCTCCCCCGCCTTCCCAGCTGCTGCCCTTCACACCCGAGAACCTCCACAGGCCCTGCCCTCCTGACACTTGCCGCACAGAGCCATCTCCCACGCCACTGCCCGCAGAGAGCACTTCCTGCTGCTCCCGGAACTGTTCAGCGACACCCTGCCCACACCAAGCATTTGACCCTGGACAGGCCCAGCACATCCCCACATCTCCGACAGAACCCCTGCCCGGCCTCCTCTCAGTCCCCTTCCTCTGCCTCTCCAGTGTATGTCTGTCACCCCCCATTTCACCAGAGCGTCCTTGGGAGTTGGGACGTGGGGGGTGGGGCCTGTTAAGGGGTGGCAGTGATGACGGGTTGGGGGACCCTGGCTAGAGGGGCTGTGCTGACTGCAGCAGGTAGGTGGGGGTTTCCTCTTCCTTCCCGCCCCGCCTTCCACCCCTCCCCTGGTCTCTCTTCCTCCTCCCTTACATCTGTGAGGTAGAAGGCATCTGCAGCTCCTGTTGGGCCCCACTGGGTGGGAATTAGGAATGGGGAAGCTAACTCAGGAAGACTTTGGGAGGGGGCACTGGAAAGAACGCTGTTCAGGACGTCAGGACGCCAGGCAGGGTGAGTGGAACAAGAAGGAACAAAAAAGGAGTCTTGACAGATGTTAGGACGCAGACTGGCCCATGTGGCGTGGGAGTTGGAAGTGGGGTGAGCCGTCTTCCTAGATAAAATCATGGGCTCAGTAGCCATGTGGATTCCCAGGCAGAGATGCCAGGAACAGCATGTTAAGTCTATTCTTCTTGTCAGAGCTCACTCCCCCTCTCCCGCCACCCAGTGGCCTTGCGGGACGCACAGTCCTACCTAAAAACCAGTTAAATGGGAACCTGTCAGCCACTGACATCATTGCTGAGGTGCTTTCTTCTCGGTGGGATTGATCTGCAGTGGGCAGTGGCTCCTCACACTGTAATTTTAACTCTCTGCCTGCCCAGCCTCTCTGTCAAAGTAGTTAGTGATCTGTAAACAGATGCTAAAAGGCACCAGGGGACCTCACCATTTAAAGGACTCCTGCAGTGAATTCTTTTGTAAAATGAATAATGGCACCCTCATTTGTCTACTTTCTAAATTTGGGTCCATGGGGGTGTGGGGGGCATGCCTATGTTCTGCTGCCAGCAGACAAGCAGAGAGGAGGGAATCTGAGGTTCCCTTCCCCTGCTCTCCTGCCATACTCAGGATCCCCTACCACACGTAATTTCCTCTCTCACTGACTTGGGGAAAATGTGCGAGATGCTCAGCAAGCTAAGGGGGAGGCTTTGCGTAAGGCTGGGGTTTTGGTGACCTTCTGAGAGGTGAGCTCTTTGATTTGGAAGGGAGAGCTGACCCGGGAGCCTCTACCGGGGACGTCTGCGTGTCCTACAGAGATCAGACGAGATGGGGTGCGTTCAGGGTGGTATGGCCGTAGACTGTATCCTGCAGAGAGATGGTTACACGTAACGGGCCTGAATGCCCCGTGGCCCGGGAAATAAACTGGACCCTTTCTAAATCATTTTTAGGTATTGGTCCCTCTGCAGTGCAGCCTTGGCTTAAAAATTAATTTTGTGCCTGTATTTTGAAAAGCCAAGTGAGCAACCGGAAGTGTAGTATGGGTGGCTGGCTTCTCTCCCAGCAGAGGAACAGAAAAGTCGGAGCTGAGGGCAGCAGGCAGGAGCTAGCTGGTCGGTGGGGGGTGGTGGTGGTGGTGGTGAGTAGGGTCTGGTACCCCTCTCCATCTAACCGGGATCCCAGGGAGAGGGACTGAAAGGAACATGGGGGTGGAGAGGAATGAAGCAGTTCTGCTTCCTGCGGACACAGCGATGGGGGCATGCTGTGCTTCTGCAGACGCTCCTAGTCATTCCTGCCCTTAGCTCAAGGGAGGCAGCCCTCCCGCAGTGTTTTTACCACCCCCAGCACTTCCCTGAATCCCTTGCCCCACCCCCCACCCCCCAGTGCAGTTAGACCTCTCTCTGATTTGGAATGTTACATTCGAGAAGATGACCACTCTGAACAAGTGACAAAACTGAATGGCAGTATCTATTTAATGAAATGCACGTCTTCAAAATACATACGGTTAAGTAGGACTCGATGAATAAGGCTTTTCCACTCGAGGCCTCAGGAAGCATGCGTTCATGAATAGATAGGATTCAAAAGTCTGTTGGCTGGTACCCTCCTACAGACACGTTTCCACTATTGATTTGCTTAGCACACCCTTTCTTCAGAGCTGAAGGAAAATTTGAGCCCAGTTTTTGTTCAAATTATGAAAAAAGTCCAAATCCATGGGGGTTTGGATTAATGAGGTTTTGCTGTACTGCCTCCCCTTGTTCCCGCAACACAAAGTTCCTACTTCGGATTGGGGGTGGGCTGGGAGGGGGTTCCAAGAGGAGGAGGGAGGCTGGGTAGGGGAAGATGCAAGGGGTTAGGTTGGGGGTGAGATAGGAACTTTCTTTTGAACTGGTTTCCTGGTATGACTCCCTGGGTTGAAGGCCCGTTAGGAGTCAGGGGGTGAGATTCTCTTCTCCCTGATCCCAGAAGATGTATCTTCTACTGCAGGTGAGAAACAAAATAGGAAGATGGGGGTGGGGGGTTGTCCTGGGGGCAGGGAGGGGGACAT
>LNAC01000077.1:4476208-4491978 GCA_002007465.1 Ailurus styani | reverse complement strand
TTCCCTCCCCCTCCACCACCCTAAGGGTAGGGAGATGCTCTTCCTACCTGTTTTATTTTGTTTTCTCGTTCTCCCTCCCCACCCTATCCCTCCCCACTCCCAGCCTTCTCTGTCCTCCACCACTATCCCTTTTTCTCCACTCCCAGCCCCATTTCCTTTTTTTCTGGAGTGTGTGGTGAAACAGAAAAATCATGTTTAATAAACGGAGATTGTTCTTTTATCGCTATGCTGACTTTCCTAAGCTGGGACCTCCAGGCGGACCAGCAGGGTCCTGCTCTTTGACAGGAAGCTGACGGCCTCGGAGAAACTGTATCTCTGCATGATGCCAAAGTCTCTTCCAGAATATCATTCTCCAAGTCTCTCCAGAATATCATTCTCCAACCCAGCGATTTATCAGATTTATTCTGTTTTGGAGCAGGGGTTGTGCACTAGCCAAGCTTACCCAAACTAGCTCTCCCCTCACCACTGCTCCCCTTAAGCCGAATGAATAAAGAAGCCAGGGAACAGGTACATTAGCTGATTAAAAAAATTCCAAGCATATATCTACAGACACACACACACATAAGTGTTGAGTAATTACCTAGAAATAAGGTTTATTTAATTGCTGGTTAAAATGCTCCCTCAGGGAATGGGGGAAAGAACTTGGTTCCTCGGCAAATCTTGAGTTCTAATCCGGGGCCCGTCACTTGCCAGCCTCGGTTTCCCCCGAGGAAACTGAGCGCGGCAACACCTACCTTGCAGGGCTGGGGGAGGACACAAGGGGATGTGGACCATGGCTGGCCCGCACCATAGATGCCCACTTAATCTCGCCTTCTCAGCACCCAGCAGGGGATGGGCGCTACATTTAGTCCCCCGCGGGGCTTACGGGTCGCCCCCTCCTTCCGGGCTTTGGTCTCTCGAGGCCGGGCTCGCCGTCTTCACACAGGGGCGACCGCCCCCTCCGCCGCCGCGCCGGGACCAGAGACCTCCCGCCAGCACCGCCTTCTCGCCCGCGCAGCCAATCAACGCGAGGCTTGTAGGCCACCGCCTTCCGATTGGCTGCGGCTCTGGCCCCGCCCACCACACCTGGCGTTTGCGTCCGGCGGGAAGGCGGCGGCTTCCGGCCCGGGACTGAGCGGAGTCCGCAGACGCGCGCCAGACCCGGGCAGCGTGTGTACCCGCGGGGGCGTGGCGGCGGGAAGGGCCTCCCGGCGGCCGCGGCTTCCCGGGAGCCGGGTCCTCTGGGCACCGTGAAAAGGAGTGGAGCGGCGGGCGCCGGCGGTGCGGGGTCGGCGAGGTCAGGCGCGTGGCTGGAAGGACCTCCTCATCTTCCTAAACGGGCCCTGGAAGTGAAACCCCGGTTGGTCTTTTGTTGTGGTGGTTTCGTTTTTCTCGTCTTTGTGGGGGAGTGCGCGGGACCGATCTGCGGCAACCACCACCGACTGAAAAGTTCCCGCAGGTTGGGCTGGGGAGGCGGGTGTTGGGTGAGGAGACGTGGTTGCCCTTATCCAGAGCTTCTGTGACCCCCGTCTCTTTCCTCCACAGCCTTCATCCCGCGGGGGTCTGCCCCAGCCCCTCATCTCCTGTATCCGACCCTCGGGGATCTCGCTCTTTCTGTGGCGGCCGTATGGATACCACGGCGCCTATGCCCCCCGTACCCCCCTCCCCGGCCTGCAACCCCGCCCCACGGACCATCCAGATCGAATTCCCGCAGCACAGCTCAGTGCTGCTGGAAGCCCTGAACCGCCACAGGCTAGAGGGAAAGTTCTGTGATGTGTCCCTCTTGGTGCAGGGTCGGGAACTTAGGGCGCACAAAGCAGTGTTGGCTGCTGCGTCTCCTTACTTTCATGACAAACTTCTCCTGGGGGATGCGCCACGTCTCACTCTGCCCAGCGTCATTGAAGCTGATGCCTTCGAGGGGCTGCTCCAGCTCATTTATTCAGGACGTCTTCGTCTGCCCCTGGATGCTCTCCCTGCCCACCTCCTTGTGGCCAGTGGCCTCCAGATGTGGCAAGTAGTAGATCAGTGCTCAGAGATTCTTAGAGAACTAGAAACCTCAGGTGGTGGAATTTCAACCCGTGGGGCAACCTCTTACCACACACTTCCTTCCACCACATCCTCTCCAGGAGGCTGGTGCATTCGCTCTTCCCCTTTCCAGACCCCAGTGCAGTCTTCCACCTCTACTGAGAGCCCCGTTTTAGGGGAGGGGAGTGAACTGGGAGATGTGTTACAGATTCAAGTTGAAGAAGAAGAGGAGGAGGAGGAGGAGGAGGAAGAAGATGAGGAGGAGGACCAGGGGTCAGCAGCACCCTCTCAGACACCGCAGCCTCAGAGAGTATCAGGGGCTTTTCCCTGTCCTCATGGATCCCACCCACTGCCCGTATCCACTACTCCCCGCAGGGTTTCAGAGGGCGAGAGTGCACCACTTGAGCCACCTGCCCCTCATATTGCACTGCCACCCAAGGTCTTCTACATTAAGCAGGAACCCTCTGAGCCCAAAGAAGAGATATCGGGAGGTGGAACTCAGTCTGGAGGAACAAAGGAGGAGACCAAAGTGTTTCCTGGAGGGGACACTGAAGGGAATGGACAGCTAGGGTTCCTGTTGCCCTCAGGAGCAGGGGCGACATATGGAGGAGGAGGAGGAGGTCCATCCTGGAAACCAGTGGATCTTCATGGGAATGAAATCCTGTCAGGGGGTGGGGGACCTGGGGGGGCAGGGCAGGCTGTGCATGGGCCTGTCAAGTTAGGAGGTACACCCCCTGCCGATGGAAAACGCTTTGGTTGCTTGTGTGGGAAGCGGTTTGCAGTGAAGCCAAAGCGTGATCGGCACATCATGCTGACCTTCAGCCTTCGGCCCTTTGGCTGTGGCATCTGCAATAAGCGCTTCAAGCTGAAGCACCATCTGACAGAGCATATGAAGACCCATGCTGGAGCCCTGCATGCCTGCCCCCATTGTGGCCGTCGGTTCCGAGTCCATGCCTGTTTCCTTCGCCATCGGGACCTATGCAAGGGCCAGGGTTGGGCCACTGCTCATTGGACTTACAACTGACTGCTGAGGACGTACACTAATTTCTAGGATAAGAGAGCCACCGCTGCTGATGGATACTTTCCCCTCACAACCGTCGCACCCCTCTCCTGGATCTTGTAATCATGCCAAGAAAATAGGTATATTCTGGATATCTTGTTCTTAAGTGTGGGCGTCAACCTGGCAGATTTGGGATTTCTCATCTCCAGGTTTTTGCTAACCACCCCATTGGAAGGTGGTTTACAGGGCAGACATAAATTGACCACTTGCCCATAATAGACCTTTCATAAAGGAGACCAGACTTCAGGTTAGAAGTCTGTTTGGTGAGAGAAGAGCTAGAGCAAAAAGATGTGTGATAAATGTTTCATTTTGGTCTCCATGAGGTGTTAGAGGAGCTGGTCTCCCTGTAAGGTTGTTTAATTCCAAGGTCTAATAATTCAGAAACTAATAAGCTGTATGCTTCCTCTCCCTTGTCATTGCAGAAATGATTTAGGCAGGGTTCTTTTTAAGTACTCTTAAAAAGAAAGAGTATTTTCTTCTGTTCGATCTTTCCAGAAGCTTCTCAGATTATAACTTGCTCTGCACCTTCCCAACACTTCTGTTTTTAATATTGTAGTTGAGCACTTTAACAAATTGAGCATTCCATGTGTCATTTTTAGAACCCTCTTTGTAATAGAGGGTATTCCCTCCACAGCCTGTGCCTCTTGTTTACCTTTGAACACCACTGATCACCCATATATTGATCACAGTGATTGGAATGTGACCAGTGAACTCAGGAGATGGCCACTGACCTAAAATGCTCTCAGGGTAGCACTACTGTTGAACAGGTGGCTGTTGTCAAAGGTTGGGACAGCACAGATAGAAGGCTGAAGAGTAACGGTATGGTAGGACCACACCCTTTTCCTTTCCACCCCACTCACACATGATGGGCCCTTTGTTGAGAGATAGAAAAGTAGATATTGGAATGGGGAGGTTGTCACAGGTTACTTAATTTTTTCTAATAAACTTTGCCCTGAAACCTAAGCTGACAATAGACTGGATTGATTAATTTACCTGGGAGAGACAGCGTGAAAACAGAGTTGCAAAGACTTGGATGTGTTCTTTATGTGGCAGGGTTATGTTGATGGGGGAAGAATGGGATGGTTTCACACTGGTGCAGAGAACACTGTCCTGGCTGTCAGTGGGCCAGATTCTAGGCCCTGACCTGCCACTAAAGGATCTCAGGTAAGTTACCTTGTCTTTCAGAGTATGAACTGGTTTTTATTATTTTTTTTGTGGGGTGATTAGTATCTCCTAATTGGTTCTCTTTTTATTTTTAAAAGAGTTGGTTCACATGATCTTTACCTATAATCTTCCCTGATTTTATGTATTATGCACGTTTGGTGGTTGTTTGGTTTGTTCTATAGACATTTAGTGTGGTGCACTATGCTAGACCCTGTCTTACTCTGACCTCAAAAAGTTCACAGCTACTACCAAAGCTAGACAAATAATGACAATGTGATATGATAAGTCCATAAGTACAGGCTACTGTAGGGGCATAAAGGAAGCCAAGGGAAGGCCTTGTAAGTCAGCAGAGGTTTCACAAAGATCTCTGTACCAGAGTATGGCAACAGTGTGGGTGGTTGAATATGAGTGAACATGAGTTGAAGTTATAACTAGGCCAGGATTGATAGCTCTCCCCAAAGCATGCTCCTTAAAAGTTATTAGGTATGGCACCCAGAAGAGGCTGAAAATGTGACTTTATGTCTGAGGACGTGAATTCTAACTGTGATCTCTCAGCCTCTCTAAAGAGCCATGGCATGGTACCATCCCCATGGTAAGGGCTGTGAACACATTGGGAAAGGGGTCAGGGAGAGAGCTACCAAATCACACCAACTTGCCATTCTTTTGGCACATGTTCCACGGGTGGCTACGGACCTACCTCAGAGATATTACAGGTGAAGTTCCAGACCACTGCAACAGAACTAGTCAAATGAACTTTTTAGCTTCTCAGTGCATATAGAAGTTATGTTTTTACAGTAGCCTATTAAGTGTATAGAAACATTATACCCATAAAATGTATATACCACAGGACACCTGGGTGGTTCAGTCAGTTAAGCATCGGATTTTTGATCTCAGGTCTTGATCTCGCATGGAGCCTACTTTAAAAAAAAAAAAAAGTACCTACCTTTAAAAAATACTGTATCGCTAAAAAGTACTAACGATCATCTGAGCTTTCAACAAGTACAGTCACAGATCACCTTTTTTTTTTTTAAAGATTATTTATTTATTTATTTGACAGAGAGCGAGAGAGAGAGATCACAAGTAGGCAGAGAGGCAGGCAGAGAGAGAGGAGGAAGCAGGCTCCCCGCCGAGCAGGGAGCCCGATGCGGGCCTCGATCCCAGGACCCTGAGATCATGACCTGAGCCGAAAGCAGAGGCTTTAACCCACTGAGCCACCCAGGCGCCCAGTCACAGATCACCTTAATAAGTATATTAATAATGAAAAAGTTTGAAAAATTGAAAAATTTGCCAAAATGTGATACAGAGACACAAAGTGAGCAAATACTGTTGCAAAATGGTGCCAGTAGACTTGCTCCAGACCTTCGATTGCAGACCTTCAATAGCCTTGCTATAAACCTTTAGTTTGTAAAAAAAAAAAGAACAACAAAAAAACCAAAAAACTCCCCTGCAATATCTGCAAAGTGCGTTAAAGAGAAGCCTATCTACCCACTGAGCAGGATCCTTTGGTTTCAAGCAAGGGAAGCTGACTCTGACTAACCTTATCAAAACAGGAATCTGTGGAGGTATGTGGGGTGGCTCCTTACATGGAAGGAAGGGGTGAAGGAGCAGCCTTTTGAAGGTTAAGACCTGGGTAAGGATAAGCTCTTGGGGTGTGGCAAGCAGGAACTCCTGGGGAATCTTCTGGTCATATGTTTTGTGTTGATGATCCAGTCGTTCTTATTTACTTAAGATTTCCCAAGAGAGAGGGCCACCTGGGTGGCTCAGTCATTTGAGTCTGACTCATGGTTTTGGCTCAGGTTATGATCTCAGGGGCGTGAGATCAAGTCCCACATCTGGCTCGGCACAGGGTCTGCTGTAGATTCTCTCCCTCTGTCCCAGGTCTGTCCTCTGGCCAGAGCACCCTAATCATATATTCCACCACGGCAACAAAGTGGGCATGTAATACTTAAGGGGAAAACCTTAAAGTCCTGGTATAGAAGAGTGGAGAATGGTGCTAGCCATCCCCCAGGAACAGAGAGGCCCACCCAGACAATCTTCACATGTTGCCCAGCTTGGGATCCTTAAAAGCCTCAGCTATACCTGGCACTTAATAGATGCTCAAGAAATGGTGGACCTGCCCAACCTCTACCTCTGCCCTCTGAATTTAAGGCAGAATTGCTTCTTGCCTCTCCTTAATCCCCACAGCACTTTGTATTTCTACTGTAAGCCAATTAAAATACCACGTTAGAGTTTGGGTTTTGTTTTGAAGTTATTAGGAATTATACAGAAAACAAGTTCAATTATGTAAGACCTAGATTTACACCTGGTGCCTCACCTCAGTCATGGAACAGCCTTTCGCAGTCTCCTCAGCAAATGGGCTCTGTGACCTAGGGTTTGGTACACCCAGGCCTGTGAGGGGCCGTGCAGAGGATCCCACCATCCCCAAAACAGCAGTATGGCAGCCATCCCCTCTAGTGGCTTGCTTTTGGCCACCTGCACTATTACCCATACCTCCTGGTTCCACTTCCAGTAACAGCTTCTGCGGAAGTGCAGAGTATTCTGGGGAAGCAAGCCATCTCTCATCCCCCCCGCCTCCACCCAGTCTCCCCAGAGCCCACCTGGCTCACTGGTGGGCAAACTTCTCTTTTGGGAAATCCATTCTCCCATTCCTAGCTACAGTGTTGGAGTCCCCAGATTGCTTGGAATCTCCCAGGCCTCCAGCAGCATGATCACCTGTGGCTTGGCTTGGGAAGCAGCCTGGTGGCCAGCCTGTCAAAGCCAGCACCTGGCCCAGGCCTTGAGTGGCCATCACCAGCTACCAGGAGGTGCTAAGTTGTCAGAGCCCCGCTCCTCCCCATAGACTAGGCAAGCAACAGCAAGCAGAAGCAGTTGGGTTCTTTTCTAACAAAACAGCAAACACTAAAAAGAAAGTTGAGAGAAACCCACTCTTTATTATCCAAGCCACACACAAGCCTTCTTGACACCTGTAACCATATGCCTTGCACAAAGTGGAAAATAAGCTCCAAGCAACCAGTTTAAAAAAAGAAAAAAAGATTTAAACAAATTTAAAAGTGTACTTCTCTGCTTCCTTTCCTCCTAGTGGAAGAGATGTCGTCACTCCTTGTAACCAAGGCCAGCTCCCTTCCCAGAGCACTTGCTCTTTTAATTATCCCCTCTGTCCAGCATCTTCACTCTCTGGAGTTCCTCGTTCACACTTATCATGCTCACAGGTCTGTAAGAGTTAGTACGTGTAAAATGTTTAGAATGGTGCCTTGCGGCCAATAAACACGATAAATATTAACTGTTATTATGAGTGAGACTGTTAGTTCCCCACAACTTTACTGGGATCAGTGTTCTCGGGGAGGGCACATACATAAAGGGAAAAATATTTTCAACTAAAGGGGAAATGTTATTACCTTTCTCATAAATGCTAGAGTTCTTCAGGGATCTTTTCACCCTCTTCTAACTTCATACACTCCTAGGTGATTTTTATCCACCTGAGTTAAACCATTTAAATACTGATGATCCTTAATTTTATATCTCCAGGTTTCCTGACCCCCAGACCCACTTAGATTTCCTCCTTCTTTCCTTCCTTCAACAATAGGGCCTGCTGGGGCGCCTTTGTGGCTCAGTTGCTTAAGGGTCCGACTCTATCTCAGCTCAGGTCTTGATCTCAGGGTCATGAGTTCAAACCCCACACTGGACTCCACGCTGGGTGTGGAACTGCTTAAAAACAACAACAAAAACCCAGTAGGGCCTGCTGGGTACCCAGCACCGATAAGCAGGATTGTCACTTTTTTTTTTTTAAGATTTTATTTCTTTATTTGACACAGAGAGAGAGAGATCACAAGTAGGCAGAGAGGCAGAGAGAGAGGAGGAAGCAGGCTCCCTGCCGAGCAGAGAGCCCGATATGGGCCTCGATCCCAGGACCCTGAGATCATGACCTGAGCCGAAAGCAGAGGCTTTAACCCACTGAGCCACCCAGGCGCCCCAGGATTGTCACTTTAAGAGATGGATGTATACACCAGCTATGTAGGTACTTCATAGACATCTCAAGCTCAGTATGTCTAAAATACTGTACCCCATATCTAGCCAGCTGCTCCATTATTTCCAGATTTAGTAAAAATTCCACCATCCACCCAGATGCCTAAGACTGGAAGCTGGGAGAGTTCCTGGGCACGTATCTCACCTCCCATACCAGCCCTACCAATCCTACCTTCTAAATATTTCAAATCAATGCATTCTTGCGTTCCCATTACTGCTATAGCAACCTCCTAACTGGTTGTCTTCTGTCTTGCTTCCCTCCATGTCTCACTCCCCACACTATGGGCAGAGTGATCTTTCTAAAGCATAAAGTACTGTTTCACTAGCTCTCCAGCTTAAACCTTTCATTTGCTTCCTCCTGCTCTTTGATGAAGTCCAAAGACCTCCCAATGACTGCACTCTGCCCCTTATGTCTCCCTTGGGCCTCTGCTTTTTTTGCCCCTCATGCTCATCTCTGTGCCTAGATAGTTACCTACCTAGAAAAAGTCTTCAGTAGGCTAATTCTTACTCTCTTCAGATATCAGCCGAAGCATCACTTCTTCTAGAAAGCTGACCGTTAGGTCAAGGTGGGACCACTACTATGTGCTCTAGTAGCTCTTAGTTCGCTGTGTCATGAAATTTTCTTGACATTTCCATTACTCACTAAGTATTTGCCAACTATCTACTATTACCCATTAGATGTGGTGCTGTTTAGGCAAGCTGGACAATGCTTGTCTTCATAAGATTACATTCCAGTGTTGTAAGGAAAATAAACCAGGTCATGAGGTGGAGCATAACAGAAAAGGAAGGCATACTGTACACATTGATTTAGTATCCAAAGGAGAAGACCCAGACATGCAAATTAGGGCAGCGGAGATGCTTCCAGTACAGTGTTTAGTAGGTGCAAAGGCCAAGAAAAAAAATGAGACTGGTATGTGTGACAAGGAAATCAGTGGACTTGGGGAGGAATGAGATGTTGTCTATTGGGGCTGCTATAACAATACCATAGACTAGGTGGCTTATAAACAACAGAAACTTCTTTCTCACAGTTTCTGGAGACTGGGAAGTCCATGAACAAGCACCGACAGATTGAGCGTCATGAGGATATGCTTCCTGGTTCATACATGGTCATCTTCTGACCATGTCCTCACGTAGTAGAGAAAGGAAACTCTCTGGGATCTCTATAAAGGCACTAATCTCATTCATGGGCTCTACCTTCATGACATAATCACCTCCCCAAAGCCACACCTCCTAATAATATCATAGTCAGGGTTAGGATTTCAATGTATGAATTTTGGGGGAACACAAACAGTCCATTGCGGATGTGATTGAAGAGGTAGGCTGGGGCTGGGTTATATAGAGCCTTTCAAATCATATTAGGGCATTTGGATTTCATTCTAAATGCAATGGGAAGACAATAAAGAGTTTAAAGTAGAGGAGCAATGATCTTTTAATATTTCAAAGAGATTCCTCTAACTACAGAGGGAATATTGGATCATTAGTGGGGTGGAGTGGAAACAGGGAGACAAATTAGACTATTTCAGTAGGGCAGACAAGAGGTGGATAAAAGCAGGAGATATGGAGAGAAGTAGATGGATTAAAGCTATTACATTTGGAGGTAAGACTGACACAGGACATTCTAACAGAGTAATATAGAGGTTGCAGGAAAGTAAAAAAGCGAGACCGCTAGAGTTTTGGCTTGAGTGGTTGAATAAGAGACCATTTGCTGAGCAGAAGACAGGAGTAGAAGAACTTGGGAGTGGATCAAGGGTTTTA
This sequence comes from Ailurus styani, assembly GCA_002007465.1. Taxonomy (NCBI): domain Eukaryota; kingdom Metazoa; phylum Chordata; class Mammalia; order Carnivora; family Ailuridae; genus Ailurus; species Ailurus styani. The sequence continues at coordinate 4,481,972 of LNAC01000077.1, read as the reverse complement.
TTTGAATGGCTAGAAGCAGCTGGCTGTACTTGTCCAGTGTTTTTCTACACGAGGGGTTAGCAAACTTACACTATAAAAGATCAGATAGTAATATTAGGCTTTGCATGTCAAGAAGCAAAATCAAGGATATTATGTCAGTGCATAAAAATTAAAACAAATTTCCACAATTTTTATTGACAAAACTCAAAGTATAATGATTGAGTACAATTGTTTTTTTTTTGTAATACAGATCTGTTGCTTAATTGGGGTACAAAGTTAGTGTTCCCTGTCATCAAAATCAATTGCAAATGTTTGTTAATGCTGACCTGTAACAGGACTTTGCGTATTTTGTCTTTGAAAACGTCTTCATACAGATAGTACTGCCAAATACTGATATTAATTCAATACCATGTAATTTTAATTGAGTGTATCCATCACCTGAAAGGCATTTATAGAATTCTTTTATATTCTCCCCTTGATACTTGTGTTTTATCATGTCATTACTTTGTGGATTAATCATATCCAAATGAAGGTTAGGTGGAAACTCCTCAATTGCACGATTAAATGAAATACAGAAATTTTCTTTGCACTTGTATTGAGGTTTGAAAAACACTGCTGGAACTGTAGTTCGAGCTCAGAAAATATATATGCTGCAAATCCACGTGGGGATGGAGATCTTGCTTTTTGTTTGAACTTTTGATAGCACAGGAAGTGTATATAGCAGCTTACATGCCTGTGATTCAACAACTTTGATGATTTTGCTGCAGTGTATGTTTCATATATTGGCACTACTTTGCTTTGTAATTTTAGATTGAATTCGTTAGGAAACACCACCATGTCTGCATCAAGTGTCCACCCATGGATGAATGGATAAACAAAACGTGATATTTACATACAGTGGAATGTTAGTCAGCCTTAAAAAGTTAGGAGATCCTGATGCATTATTCAACATGGGGGAATCTTGAAGACATTATGCTAAGTGAAATAAGCCAGCCACAAAAGGAAAATACTGTTTAATTCCATTTATATGAGGGATTTAGAACAGCCAACTACATAGAGACAGGAAGTAGAATGATGGTGGCCAGGAGCTGAGGAGGGGGAAATGGAGAGTTATTATTTCATGGGTACCAAGTTGCAATTTGGGAAGATGATAAAGGTTCTGCAGATGGACGGTGGTGATGGTTGTGCAACAGTGTGAACGTACTTATCGCCTCTGAACTGTGTAACTGAAAATGGTTTAAATGGTAAACTTTATGTTACATATATTTTATCACAATAAAAAAAACAAATAAATGAATCATGAATGGACTAATGGATCTAGGCATTGGGCATTAGTGGCTGCAAACACCCCCAAAAAGAACCATATGCGCTTCTTGTGGAAAACACCACAACCACTTATGAATCAGCCTGGCCCAAAATATTGAATTTGAATGATCAAAACTCAAAATATAGAATGGAGCTACCCTACGACCCAGCAATCGCACTACTGGGTATTTATCCTAAAGACACAAAGGTAGTGATCCTCAGGGGCACGTGCACCCGAATGTTTATAGCAGCAATGTCCACAATAGCCAAACTATGGAAAGAACCTAGATGTCCATCAACAGATGAATGGATAAAGAAGATGTGGTATATATATACAATGGAATATTATGCAGCTATCAAAAGAAACGAAATCTTGCCATTCGCAACGACATGGATGGAACTGGAGGGTATTATGCTGAGCGAAATAAGTCAATCAGAGAAAGACAATTATCATATGATCTCTCTGATATGAGGAACTTGAGGGGCAGGGTGGGGGGTTGTGGGGGGTAGGGAGGGAAAAATAATGAAACAAGATGGGATGGGGAAGGAGACAAACCATAAGAGACTTCTAATCTCATAAAACAAACTGAGGGTTACTGGGGGGTGGGAGGGTAGGGATAGGGTGGATGGGTTATGGACATTGGGGAGGGTTTGTGCTTTGGTGAATGCTGTGAAAGATGTAAGCCTGATGATTCACAGACCTGTACCCCTTGGGCAAATAATAAAAATAAAATTAAAAAAAAAACAACTCAAAATATAACTATCAATTCACAGAAAATGCAGAAGGCAGGGAAACATGTTAAACCACATCACAGTGAGGTAATCAGCAAAATTAAGACTGCAAGAAATTCTAAGGCACAAACACACCCCCATTTTCTTCACCAAAATAATTGTAAAGGGACAAAGGGGAAGGGGGGAAACCTGTAGTTTAAAAGATTTTATTTTTTTAAGTTCATTTATTTATTTTTGTAGTAATCTCTACACCCAACATGGGGCTCTAATTCACAATCATGACATCAAGAGTCGCATGTCTCTAAAGGAACCAGCCAAGCACCCCCCTAAAAGGTATTAAAAGACATATTAACTAGGGTGCCTGGGTGGCTCAGTTGGTTAAGTGGCCAACTCTTGCTTTTGGCCAGGTCATGATCATGAGATTGAGCCCTGCATCTGCTCTATGTTCAGCAGGGAGTCTACTTGATATTCTTTCTCCCCCTCTCCCTCTCCCCCTCCCCTCTGCTCGTGATTGCTCTTTCAAACAAACAAACAAACAAATAAATAAATAAACATATATTAACCATAGTGTGCAGACCTTACTTGGATCATAGTTTTTTAAAAAGGTTTAAAAAAAAACCCAATTATGGCCCCTATGAGACAACTGGGGACTCAACAACTGACTGGACATTTGATGATATTAGGAGTTAATGTTAAGGTTTTTAGTTGTGATAAGGGTATTGTGGTTAAGGTTAAAAAGAAGGTCCCTTGTCTTTTGATGGCATTGGTTATTTATGGGTAGATAAATTTATCCATAGTTATGGATTGAATAAAAATAAGAAATATGCACATATGAGTTCTAGATAATTGTATACATTAAATTATAATTTATGTATATATAGTCAGCTTTTTTAAAAGATAGAGAAATAAGTTTGGGAATAGCTGTATGCTTTAAGGGTATCTGATTAGAAATTTTATAAAGACTTCTGTGATTTTATTTATTAATTTCTTTGAGAGACGGAGCATGAGCAGGGTAAGGAGCAGAGGGGGAGAGAGAGGGTGGAGTGGAAAGAATCTCAAGCAGACTCCATGTTGAGCTTAGAATCTTGTGTGAGACTCGATCCCACCACCTTGAGATCATGACCCGAGCCAAAACCAAGAGTTGGACACCCAACTGACTGAGCCACCTAGGCACCCCCAGAAATTTTATATCATAAACACATTTTGGTTTGTGTGCTGGTCCAAGGTAATAAAACATTCTGGTTGACTCTTAAAATCACCAGTTGCTCTATGTATTGATGGAGAAAGATCTCCAGTACATTTTGTTAAGTGAAAAAAAGCAAAGTGCACAATAGTTGTATATAATATGCTATGTTTTGTATGAGAGACAGTGATGGTGGGGAGCAAATAAGAAAGGTGTGTTTTCTTATATTTACGAAAAGAAGCACTACTAGAATAAACAAGAAAATAATAAAAATGAGAAAGAAGTTGAGGGAAGGACAGAAAGAAGACTACGTGTTCTTTAAGATTCTTCTATATGTTCCTGAATCATGTAATTCCACTACCTAATCAAAAAACAAAAGAAATTTTTGGGACACCTGGGTGGCTCAGTTGGTTGAGCATCTGCTCAGGTGATGATCCCAGAGTCCTGGGATCGAGTCCCACATTGGGCTCCTTGCTCGGGGCAAACCTGCTTCTTCCTCTGCCTGCCTCTCCCCCCACATGTGCTCTCTCTCCCTGACAAATAAATAAAATCTTTAACAAAGCAAAGAAATTTTAAAAATTCTTTTAATTTGAGAATAAATAAATTGAACCATATCACCTTGGCAGCATAATCACAAAAAATTCTGAAGACTATGAACTTAAAGGGGTTGTACTCCAAGGACAAAAAAACCCTCCAGCTATAATTTTAAACTTTTATTTTTATTTATTTATTTTTAAAGATTTTAATGTTTAGTATTTTTTAAGTAGGCTCCACGTCCAACGTGGGCCTTGAATCCACAACCCTGAGATTAAGAGTCACACACTTTACCAACTGAGCCTGTCAGGCACCCCTCCCTACACTTTAAACGTTAAATCCTTAAATATTAAATTCTCTTAAATTTTAAACTTCTTTCAGAAGTTCTATTGGTTGTGGTATTATCAGTAATGGAATTTTGAAAATATAGTTTTTTCTTATAAATAGGTTAAAAGACATAAGTAATTATGTTAAAATATAAATAATAAAATTTTAATATAAAAGAAAAGATACTATATCACCAAAGACACTAAGTGAAAACATAATAATGTGAAAAATGAAAAATCAATATGAACTCATGAGTTTTCAAATACGTGTTTTTTGGTTCTGTCCATGTAAATGGATTAGAAGCAATGAGCAGCCCTAGTGACTTTGTTGTGATCTCTAATACCATTCCCCATTAAAACAAAGCATGGAGAGCACCTGGGTGGCTCAGTTGTTAAGCGTCTGCCTTCAGCTCAGGTCATGATCCCAGGGTCCTGGGATTGAGCCCCCTGTCAGGCTCCCTGTTCAGCAGGAAGCCTGCTTCTCCCTCTCCCACTCCCTGCTTGTGTTCCCTCTCTCACTGTGTCTCTCTCTGTCAAATAAATAAAAATCTTAAAAACAAACAAAACAAACAAACAAAAAAATCCAAAGCATGGCCTTGTACAGCACAGGAAATATAATAAATAATATTGTAGCAACTTTGTATGGTGACAGATGGTAATAGACTTATTGTGGTGACCAATAATTAATGTATATAAATATTGAATCACTTTGTTGTACACTTAAAACGAATGCAATAGTATATGTCAACTGTTCTTCAATTTAAAAACTTTTTAAAGAGGGCCCCTGGGTGGCTAAGTTGGTTGAGCGACTGCCTTTGGCTCAGGTCATGATCCCGGAGTCCTGGGATCGAGTCCCACATTGGGCTCCCAGCTCTATGGGGAGTCTGCTTCTTCCTCTGATCTTCTCCCCTTCTCATGCTCTCTCTCACTCTCTCTCTAAAATAAATTTTAAAAAATCTTTAAAAATTTTTTAAAAGAGTAACAGTGGAAAACAAAAGAAACAAAAAACCAAAACAAAGTATGATTTCTTTAAGAAACTGCTGGTTCCAGGTCTAAAGCAAGCATTTTTCAAGGTGTGCCCGGGACATGTTTTTATGCTAAAAACAAGAAAGCTATAGAAGTGGTGTGCCTGGGTGGCTCAGTTGGTCAAGTGACCAACTCGATCTCAGTTCAGGTCTTGATATCAGGGTCATGAGTTCAAGTCTCACATTGGGCTCCATGCTGGGCATGGAGCCTGCTTAGGAAAGAAAGGGAAGAAGGAAAGAAGGAAAGAAGGAAGGAAGGAAGGAAAGGAGGGAGGGAGGGAAGGAAGGAAGGAAGGAAGGAAGGAAGGAAGGAAGGAAGGAAGGAGGAGAGAGAGAGAGAGAAAGAAAGAAAGGGAAAGGAAAGGAAAGAAAGAAAAGGGAGAGAGAGAGAGAAAGGAAGGAAGGGAGGGAGGGAGGGAAAGAAGAAAGAAAGAAAAAGAAAGAGAAAGAAAGAAAGAAAGAGAAAGAAAGAGAAAGAAAGAAAGAAAGGAAGGAAGGAAGGAAGAGAAAGAGGGCGCCTGGGTGGCTCAGTGGGTTGGGGCCTCTGCCTTCGGGTCAGGTCATGATCTCAGGGTCCTGGGATCAGGCTGCATCGGGCTCCCTGCTCAGCGGGGAGCCTGCTTCCTCCTCTCTCTCTGCCTGCCTCTCAGCCTACCTGTGATCTCTCTCCCTCTGTGAAA
>LNAC01000077.1:4441440-4476188 GCA_002007465.1 Ailurus styani | reverse complement strand
AGAGAGAGAGAGAGAGAGAGAGAGAGAGAGAGAGAGAGAGAGAGAGAGAAAGCTGTAGAAGAAAATGTCGTATCAAAGGAACCCAGGAGCCCATATGAAGGTATTCCCACTGAACAAAGTTACGACATTCTGAGCAACTAAAAAAAATATTATATTGAACACACCAAATCAATGAAAGTTCATTGTTTTGTAGTGATACCCTAAATGAGAGTAGTCAAGAAGTCTCAATGGTTACCATTTAAGGCAGCTATTAAAACAACTACTTAGGGCGCCTGGGTGGCTCAGTGGGTTAAAGCCTCTGCTTTCGGCTCAGGTCATGATCTCAGGGTCCTGCTCGGCGGGGAGCCTGCTTCCCCCCTGCCCCCGCCTGCCTCTCTGCCTCCTGTGATCTCTCTCCCTCTGTCAAATAAGTAAATAATAAAAAAAAAACTATGAAAAACAGCTACTTACTTTGAAAATTGCTATAATTAGAGGGAAAATAACTAGGAAAATTAGAGGATAACTGAATAGTTCTAGATAATGCACAGGACCTTCACAAAATGCTAAACAATGTAAAAGAAATAGAAGAATTAGAAAAAACATAATTTCACAAACTCCAACAGAACTATTGACTCAGGCAAGGATTATCAATTGGTGTTAAAACCAATAGATTAAAAAAAACCCATGCAGATTACTTTCTAGTTTCAAGAGGGAAAGCATTAACTGTAAATTGGGGGATCATGTTGCCACACTAATCCAGGGTTTCAATCTCAGCATCACTAATGGTTAATCATAGGTGTCTTCTAATGGGATGCAGCATTAACTATACAACAATATGATAACTATATGACTATTCTTCCTAGTACCTTCTATCCTAGTTCAGGCATCCATCAGGATTTTTTGGAATGCATTCCTAAAAACATGTTGGATGATGAATTTTTAGGTAGTGGGAGTCTGTAAGTCATTATTTTATTGTATTAAATTCAATTAATTCAATTAATTAACATATAGCATGCTGTTAGTTTCAGAGGTAGAGTTCAGTGATTCATCAGTTGTATATAATACCCAGTGCTCATTACATCCCATGCCCTCCTTAATGCCCATCCCCCAGTTACCCAATCCCCACCCTCCACCCCTCCAGCAACCTTTGGTTGGTTTCCTAAGGTTAAGAGTCTGCCTCTCTGCTTTCGTCTTGTTTTATTTTTCCCTCCCCATATGTCATTATTTTAAATGAAAACAAATAATAATGTATTTCCAGCATGTCTAAAAACCCCAATCAATTTCCCTCAGTGCTTGAAACACTCTAGAAAAAAATATATAACAATTAACCAGGTTTTTCTGCTTAATGTAAAGCCTTTAAAACACCAGTTACTTAATTGTTTAACACTTGATTAACTCATTAATGAGTTTATTTGTGCAGTAACATTGGATAGTGTTTTCCTCTTCAACAATTGCATACTGTAATGTAAATGAACAGTGAAATGATATGTTCAAGACATATAATGGAGGCAAATAACACTCAGCAATAGTGAAATAAACAAGGCAAGTTTTTAAATGTGATTACTGAAATTGCAGTGTCTCCTGAGTGAGGCTGGAGATGAGAAGGGAGATACGGACGTTGTAGTCACTGTTGCTGTTTAGTGGTGGATGAAGGTGAACAAGAATGAGATTGACAAGGAGTGAAACAGTAAATGTCTAAGGTTCATCCATGTCCAGATCCAAGAAGCTGGTGGATAATCAGCTGTCCTTGGCAATGAGTCTTAGAAGTGAGTAGTTGTGAATTGTCTTCTGAAAGTATTGACAAAGAATGATAAGAAACTAAAAATGGACACGTATTACATTCCCTTTGCTTGTGTTATGCAACCTCTGACAACCCTAGACAGTGCTAGAAATTGCATTATTTTAAAAGACGTATTTATTTATTTTAGAGGAGAGAGAGGGAGATGGGGGGAGGGACAGAGGGAGAGGGAGAGAGAGAATGCCAAGCAGACGCCCCCCTTAGAGAAGAGGCTGATGTGGGGTTTGATCTCAAAATGCTGAGATCATGATCCAAGCCAAAATCAAGAGTTGACTGCTTAACTGACCAAGTCAGTTAATTGCAGTTTTGAATGTGATTTTTCTGTTCTTGTCATGATCATGATCTCTTATAAGGAACAGTGATCATTCTGTTTCCATGATCTAATATTTCCTTAGTGGTGCCTGGCTCAGTTGGAAAAACATATGACTCTTGACCTCAGGGTTGTGAGTTCGAGTCCCATGTTGGGTGTAGGAATTACTTAACTAAATTAAAACTTCAAAAAATAAATAAATAAAATTTCCTTTAAAGATTTGTTGTCAAGTATTAGTCTGCTAGGGCTGGCATTACAAAATACCACAGGCTGTGTGGCTTAAATGATAGGTACTGCTTTTCTCACAGTTCTGGAGACTGGAAGTTCAAGATCAAGATGCTGGCAGGTTTGGTTTTTCCTGACACCTTTCTCCTTGGCTGGCAGTCTGCCACCATTCTCACTAGTTTCCTCACACGGTCTTTCTTTGTGCGAGGGCACTCCTGGTGTCTCTATTCTGATAAGGACAACAGTCATATTGGGTTAGGCCTTCACTCTTATGACTTCATTTAGACTTAATTACCTCTTTAAAGACCTTATCTTCAAATACAGTCACACTGAGCATTAGGGCGTCAACTTAAGAAGCTGGGAGGGGGGCACAGTTCAGTCCTTAACACTGCTCTTCCTCCAACTCAGTTCCTTCTAGCATTATTCCCTCCAGTGGAATGTGTTTTATGGAAGGAGTATGGTAAAGCTCTCCAGAATGAACAACATTTTAACCATTTGTCTTTATTTTCTCTCACATGGGAAATAGGGTATTCATAGGAAATTGAAGCACGTGCATGCATGCATATATCTTTCTATGCTTTCATCTCTTAATACACTTTATCACTTCCAATGTACATGTTTCTCTAGCCCCCTTTTTTAAATTTAACTTTTTAAAGGCTTTATTTTTTAAGTAATCTCTACATCCAACATGGAGCTCAAACTCACAACCCCGAGATCAAGAGTCCCATGCTCCACTGACTGAGCCAGGCAGGCGCCCCTCTCTAGTCTGTTAAGTTCACCTGCTTTCTTCGCAATTTTCCCACTTGAGTCATTTTCATCTTCTAATGTGGGAAACGGATGCAGAAAATGCATAACATTAGACTGTCCATCCTTGCCCCAATGCCACAGTGTCTTCGAGATTATTGTATCTTCACACCATGTTGGTATCTATTGGTGTAGGATCTCCAACTTTGTTCCTTTTCTTCAAGATTGTATTTGCTATCCTTTGCCCTTTGCAATTCAGTATACATTTTAGAGTCAATTTGACACTTTTCACAAAATACCTACTGGGGTTTTGCCTGTGATTACATTGAATCTATTGATCAACTTAGGAAGAACTGGTATCTTTACGATATCGAAACTTCCAGTCTATGAATATTATATAACCTTACATTTATTCAGTCTTTACTAATTTCTATAATAATTTTCATTGTTGTAAAATATACACAATAAAGATGGTGGCTTTGGCAGCGAGGGGCGCTATGGCACTGTAGACAAGGACTAGCCCACTGTGGCTTTTTTTAGGAAAGGTCGCTAGCCTCGAGTGAACTGAGAGAACATTTTGCACAGTTTGGCCATGTACAAAAGTACACCGGATCTCACAGACGTGTGGATTTGACAAAGAGACTGGATTTCACTGAAGTATGGACTGGATTCTGTTTTCTTTAGAAGAACTTCACAATGCACTACAAGAAAATTGTATTACTGATCGAGTAAAGCTCCACATTGAAGCTCGAAGACCAAAAGTTTTACAAGGGGATCAAACATCTGTTGAAAGATTTTTGAGGCTATTACTACCTATTAAATAAAAAAATTGAAAAAATACCCATAATATAATACTTCGCCTTTTAACTATTTTAAAGGAATGTCGTGGTATGAAGTACCTCCAAGATGCTGGGGAACCATCACCACTAGTTCCAGAACTGTTTTTTAAATTGTTTTTTAAAATGTTCATTTAAATTCAATTAGCCAACATATAGTACATCATTAGTTTCGGATGTAGAGCTCAGTAACTCAACAGTTGTGTCTAACACCCAGTGCTCATCACATCACGAGCATGCCCTCCTTAATGCCCATCTCCCAGTTACCCCATCCCCTCACCCCCCTCCCCTCCAGCAACCTTCAGTTTGTGTCCTAGGGTTAAGAGTCTCTCATGGTTTGTCTCCCTCTCTGACTTCTTCCCATTTAGTTCCAGAACTTCTTCATCTCCCCAAGCCAAAACCCAATACCCATTAAGCAGTTACTCTTCATTCTGCTTTCTGTCCATGGATTCGCCTGGTCTAAATATTTCATATAAATGGAATTATAAAACATACAGCCTTTTGTGTCCGGTTTCTTTCACTTAGAATGTTTCCAAGGGTCATCCGTGTTGTAGAATGTATTGGTATTTCATACATTTTTATGTCTGAATAATATTTCATCATATGAATATGTTATATTTTGTATATCCAGTCATCCATCGATAAACATTTGGGTGGCTTCCACCTTTTGGCTATTGTGAATAATATTCGTAGGAACACTGGTGAACAAAGATCTGTTTGAATCCTTGGTGTCAGTTCTTTTGACTGTACCCAGAAGTGGAATTGCTGGATCTTGTGGTAATTTTATGTTTAACTTCTTGAGGAACTACTCTTCAGTTTCCACAACAACTGCACAATTTTGCATTTCCACCAGCACTTTGCCCATTTTAAAGTTGGGTTGTTTGTCTTTGGTTGTTGAGTTGTAAGAGTTCTTCACATATTCTGGATAGTAGAACCTTTATATATATATTTGTCAAATATTTTCTCCCATTCTACTATATATACCATATACATATCTATATGATATATAGATATTATATATATTTTACGATGTGTGTATATATATATTAAAGATTTTATTTATTTATTCACGAGAGAGAGAGAGAGAAAGAGAGACAGAGGCAGAAGGAGAAACAGGCTCCCGGTGGAGCAGGGAGCCCGATGCAGGACTTGATCCCAGGATCCTGGGATCATAACCTGAACTGAAGGCAGATGCTTAACTGACAGAGCCACCCAGATGCCCCTGATACATATATTTTTTGCAATATATATATACACAGATAGATATAGATATATATTGATACATATTTTTTCTCCCATTCTATGGGTTGTCCTTTCACTCTCTTTTGATGCACAAAAGTTTTAAATTTTGATGAAGTCCAGTTTATCTATTTTTTGTCTTTCGTTGCTTATGCCTTCAGTATCATATTTCAGAAACCATTGCTAAATGCAAAGTCATGAAGACTTCTCCATAAGTTTTTTAATAGTTTTAGGTCTTTTGTCCGTTTTGAGTTAATGTTTGTGTACTGTGCGGGGTAAGGTTCCGGATTCAGTACTTTGCATGTAGATTGTCTAATGTCCTTTCATTTCAGCCTGAAGAGGTTCCTTTAGCATTTCTTATAGAGCAGATCTACTAGCAAAGATCTCCATCAACTTTTATCGGGGAATGTCTTAATTTCTTCCATATTCTTGAAGGATGAAGGATTCATTTTGCTGGTGTAAAATTTGTGGGTGACAGGTTCCCCCCCCCCAGCTCTTTAATTACATCATCCCACTGCCTCTGGTGCCATGGTTTCTGATTAAAAATCAACTCTTAATAATTATTGTTTATCCCTTGCACATTATGATTTGCTTCTCTCTTGCTGCTTTCAGGATGCTTTATGTTTGACTTTCAGCAGTTTGATTGTGTGTCTCAGTGTGGATCTCTTCAAGTTTATCCTACTTGAAGTTTGTTGAGCTTCTTGGATGTGTAGTGTCCTGTCTTTTTTCACATTTGAGGGGTCAGCCTTAATTCTTCAAATATTCTTTCTGCCCCTTTCTTTCCTCTACTTCTTGGGACTCCCATTGGGCTTGTGTTAGTATGTTTGATGGTGTCTCACAGGTCTCTTAGGCTATGTTCGTTTTTCTTCATATTTTTTCCTTTCTGCCCTCAGACTGAAGAATTTCATTTGACCTATTCTCGATTCTTTTCTCTGTCTGCTCAAATCAGCTGTTGAAACTTCTAGTGGATTTTTCATTTCAGTTGTTCTACATTCCAGCTCTGGAATTCCTATTTGGTTCCTTTCTATCATTTCTATCTCTTTATTAATGTCCACCTTTTCTCCCCCTGTGAATGGGCCATACTTGCTTGTTTCTTTGCATGCTTCATAATTTTTTTTGAAAACTGGACATTTTGAATATTATGAAAAAAAAGAAAAGGAAAATTACTCTTTAGATCTTTCCAGATTGGCTCTGGGTTGCAATAACTCCTTCAGTGTTTAAGTAGGCCATTTACAATTCTTTCTTAGTCTTCATTTCCTACTTGCTCTGAGCCTAAGGACTAACCAGAGATGAATGCCTATGCTCTTCTCAAGTCTTTTCTGAGCATACATTCTGCCCTGGACATGTGTGTGGATTTTGAGGTTCCCCAGTATACATGAGAGCTTTTCAAGACCTCTGTTCCCCCCACATCTCCCTGGCTTTTCCTCCCAGCTTTTATTGCGTGTATTGTGTGCCCCAACAGCTCTATCTGCCCCAGGGGGAAGCTTGTTCATTTGTCTTTCAGTATTCTCAAAGAATGTTCTCTGCATAAGCTGTTATGCCCCGATAGAATTTTGAAATAAGGAAACAAAGGTATGATCCTTACATCAGTCCTTCAGAAAATCTCTAGTCAGGTCGAAACAGACAAACATAGTTCCTTGGGAACAAAGTCCATTTTGTTCCCTCTGGAATGAGGTACACACACTGGGAATAGAGTATGCCATCTTTGAGATTGACAGCATGCCAGGGAGAAAGTAGGCAAGACTAAATGAGGGGCGCCTGGGTGGCTCAATCATTAAGCATCTGCCTTCGGCTCAGGTCATGATCCCAGAGTCCTGGGATCGAGCCCCACATCGGGCTCCCTGCTCAGCGGGAAGCCTGCTTCTCCCTCTCCCACTCCCCCTGCTTGCGTTCCCTCTCTTGCTGTCTTTCTCTCTGTCAAATAAATATATAAAATCTTAAAAAAAAAAAGACTAAATAAAAACATCTCAAAGCTCTCTCGCCTTGTTACTCACTTGGTTGCTGTAAGCTTTTCATTACCTTCCAGAGTTCTATAAGGTTGATTCAGATCAGGTTTTTTGGTGTTTCTGGGGAGAGCTTGCCCCATTCCCACTCCATTTTTACTTGCATCACTCTTAGTGATGTTTTGAACTTTTAATTGGAGAGATCTTGTACATCTTTTGTTAGATGTTTTTCTGGGTATTTTATGTAATTATAAATGTTTTTTAAAAAAATATTTTTCAGAGGGGTGCATGGGTGGCTTGGTTTTGGCTCAGGTTGTGATCTCAGGGTACTGAGATCGATCCCCTAGGTCAGGCTCTGTGCACAGGAAGGAGTCTGCTGGAGATTCTCTCCTCCTCCCTCTGACCCTCCTCCTGCTCGTGCTCTTCCTCTCTAAAATAATAAATACATAAATCTGTAAAAAATGTATCTCATTTTTTGAGTAAGTGTTACTAGTATATAAAAAGTGCAATTTATTTTTAAATATTTATTCAGGGATCATACTAAATTTACTTATTAATTCTAATAGTCTCTGTCTGGATTCCTTTGGATTTCCTATGTCATCTGTGAATAATAACAGGGTTTTCTTCTTTCCAATCCTTTATTTTTTCTTGCCTTATTACAAAGGTTAGAACGTCTAATACAATGTTACATTGATGTGGTGATAGTGACCATTCTAGTTTCAAATCTGATCCTGTGGGGAAAACTTTCAATATTTCACCATTGATTATGATGTCTGCTGAAAATTTTTTTAGACCCTTGTTTTTAGGTTCTTGTAAGTGCGATTGGTGTGCTGAGTGAAGAAAATGACAGGCTCAAGCTAACTAACCACACACTCAGAAGGTGCGAGAGCCAGAATGTCACTATGACAGTATTATAAAAGACATTCATATCCTGCAGCTAGAGGGAGGATTGAGCTGAGAACCAAGCACAGGACTTGACTGCAACAATAGCAGAATTATAGAGAAGGCTTAAATCACAACCCTGTTAAGACTCCTACATCAGGGGGCACCTGGGTGGCTCAGTGGGTTAAGCCTCTGCCTTCGGCTCAGGTCATGATCTCCTGGGATCGAGCCCCACTTCGGGCTCTCTGCTTGACAGGGAGCTTGCTTCCTCTTCTCCCTCTGCCTGCCTCTCTGCCTACTTGTGATCTCTCTCTCTCTCTCTCTCTCTCTCTCTCTCTCTCTCTCTGTCAAAAAAAAATAAAAAGACTCCTACATCAGGGGGGACTGGGTGGATCAGTCGGTTAAGAGTCCAACTCTTTTTTTTTTAAGATTTTATTTATTTATTTGACACAGAGAGAGAGACAGTGAGAGAGGGAACACAAGCAGGGGGAGTGGGAGAGGGAGAAGCAGGCTTCCTGCTAGCAGAGAGCCTGATGCGGGGCTTCATCCCAGGACCTTGGGGTCGTGACCTGAGCTGAAGGCAGATGCTTAATGACTGAGCCACCCAGGCACCCCAAGTGTCCAACTCTTGATTTCAACTCAGGTAATGATCTTAGGGTTGTGAGATCAAGACCTGCATCAAACCCCGCCTTGGCCTCCACACTGTGTGGGGAGCATGCTTGAGATTCTTCTCTCTCTCCCTGTCCTGCCTTCCCCTCTCGCTCACACATGCTCTCTCTCTCTCTCTCAAAAAAAAAAAAAAGAAAAGAAAAGAAAAGAAAAGGAAACTCCTACATCAGAATCAGTGCCCTGATAAGAAGAAAATGACACTCTTGTACCTGAAACGGGAATATTGTGTGGCTGTACTTGAGCCCCAGATCACCCCTGAACTTGCTAGACCTAAAGAAATATCTCATTTCCATTTTTTGGAGGATAACAACTTCTGCTTACTAGAAACATGAAACATGTGGAAGCAATTGCCTTGTAAGATGATAGCTGCTATCCTCAAGATTTGCCCCAGCCTTCCATGGTTTCTAGGCCAATAATTTGGATCATTTTTCATCATGGCCCAGCTGGGGAAATACTGACTCCACTTTGGGAGAGAAGAAATTATTCATGGATCTGGATCTGGCTAATATGTACCAGTAGTGACTGGGAAAATATGCTGGGGTATGGAGATCCAAGGTGTTGGATGAAGGGGATTGGGATATAAGACTAGGTAAGGAAGAGTATATTACTGTAAGGACTCTCTCTTGTGACTTATGTTTTAATGTCCTGGAAAAGACACCCAGAACTGATCCTAGTACATCACTGAGGACGCTCCTTGATACTTGGAAAAACAATACCCCATATTAAAAAGAGATGGAGATGCTGGAACTGCCTCTAGCATTTTAGTGTAGACATGCTAGAATAGATTTATCTTAAGACTAAAGATCCCATCAGTTGACTGTGTTCCCTGGAAGGCCCAGAGGACACTCCCCTCAATAAAGTAATAAGGAATGTGCTAGAGACGAACACTGACATTGTTGAGAATATTGTTAGTAGCTGTTCTTTGAAAACTAAGTTTCATCATAAAGGAGGTTGATAGGGAAACAGAGTCCCTAGTGTCATTGAGGGTGATAGGATTTTGAGAGTAGAGGCCCTGACTTAATTATTAGAGGCAAGGTGGATATAATTACCATAATAGGCAGCAAAGCCAGAATGGCATCTAGAGGGAAGAAACACATGAAGATTTGTGGCAATGGCTCATAGGCCGGTATTCCCAATACAAGATAGATAGAAAGCCAGTTAGGATATTACTCAACCTATATAACTGAAAAAAGATCAAAAGTGGATGAGCCAAAGACTGATGTTTGCTACTGAAAAGAAAATCATGATCCCCTCATCTCGTTGCTATGCTTGAGCCAATTCTCAGACCCAGAGAAGACTGAATTATCTTGAGGAAGGGCTCTGTGACAACACAGTAGCAAGTCTTCTTATCCCAAAGGGACCTATTGCAATTTACTAAGTACACAGGAAAAAAGAAAAACGGCTAGATCTTTTAAGAGGTGTGGATTTCATAGTCCGAGGTGATACTTGTATCAGATACCCAAAGTGACATCAAGGCCCCCCCTGTTAAGTAAGGTATGGAGCCCGGGTGATAAATGGAGTCTTGGCCCAAGTTTTTCTCATAGTGGGTCTGTGCACCCATCCTCTAGTAATATCTCTAATTCCTAAAAGCATGGTAAGAATGGATATATTTAGATTCTGGTAGAGCCCTCACAGTGATTCCCTGACCAATGGAGTAAGAGCAATAATGGTAGGAAAAGACAAGTAAAATTCCCTAAACTGTCTCTCCTCCTCCTGCTTAGCCAAGATAAGTTAGAAGTAGTTTTGCATTCTACCTGGAGTGGCATAGATTAGTATCATCCTCAGATACTAAAGAATTCAGTATATATATCCAGTTGTTATATATGTATTTCTATTATTTATGCATTTATTTCTATAGATCTATTTATTCCGTGTGTGTGTGTGTGTGTATTTCCACTTATTTCACCACTGTGATGCCTGTGAAAAGTAGGTTAATCATGGTAGATGGTAGTGGACTATGTGACAGTCCAACATAACCTCTGAATCTTGTATATGGCTTTTGATATGGTAATTGTATTCTTTCCTTTTTCTAACTTTTTAAATTTTTTGGGAAAGATTTTATTTATTTGTGAGAGAGATAGAGCACAAGCAGTGGGGAGTGGCAAAGGGAGAGCAAGAGGAAGGCTACCCGCTGAGCAGGGAGCCTGATGTGGGACGCAATCCCAGGACCTGGGATCAGGACCTGAGCCAAAGGCAGATGCTTAACCAACCGAGCCACCCAGGCATTCCATAATTTTTTTTTAATTTTTAAAAAGATTATTTATTTATTTATTTATTTGAGAGAGAGAGTGAGCACAAGTGGGGGTTGGAGGAAGGGGCGATAGGAAAGGGAGAAGAAGACGTGGGGCTTGATCCCAGGACCCCGGGATCATGACCTGAACCAAAGGCAGATGCTTAACGAACAGAGCCACCCAGATGCTCCTGTATTCTTTTCTATATCAGGAAGGAAGATCAGAAACAATTCACATTCACATGAAGTAGATTCACAGTGTATAGTCATGGGCTTTCCCAGAGCTACTCTCTTGCTCCCTCTCTTGCTCTCTTGTCCTAATATAGGCTAACATGACCTTGATCATCTGAACACTTCCTAGAATATTATACTGATCCCCTATATTGAAAACACCTTGGGCCAGGAAATAAGAAATAGCAAGTAGTCTGGATACCCCCATAAGATTCAGGTGTGCCAGAGGGTAGAAGATAAGCCACACACAGATTCAGGGATATCTCAGAGGTGTCCAGGTATCTCTCCAAGGTAAAGAGCAACTTGCTGCACCTGACGTTTTCTTCTAACACAAAGATGCACAGTGACAGTTGGTCTTTTTGGATTTTGAACACAGCAGCATCTATTTGCTGTAATTTTTTTCCCTTTCTCTTTGGTTTTCAGCAGTTTTACTATGATGTGCTTAAGTGTGTGTGTGTGTGTGTGTGTGTGTGCGCGTGTGTGTGTGTGTGCGCGCGCGCGCACATGCGCACTTCTTGAATCTGTAGTTTGATGTTTATTAATTAATGATTGGGAGATTTTTCAGCCGTGATTCTATCAAATATTGCTTCTGCCACATTCTTTATCTTATCCTCTTCTAGAACTCCAACTACACAGATGTTACACTTTTTGCCATTTCTTACACTTATTTTATGCTCTTTTTGGTATTTTTCATCTTTTTGTCTATCCGTTTCTGTCTGGATATTTTTTCTATTAGCCCCTTTTTTTTCTGCTCACTAATCTCTCTTCAGCTGTGTCTGTTTTCTTGTCATATCTATTGTTATTTCATTTACTGTATTTTTACATTCTAGAATTCCCACTTTATTTATTTTTATAGATTCCAATTTTCCTGAAAACTCTCTATTGTGGGTGCCTGGGTGGCTCAGTCATTAAGCGTCTGCCCTTGGCTCAGGTCATGATCCCACCGTCCTGGGATCAAGCCCCACACCGAACCCCCCCCCACGGAGCCCCCCACCAAGCCCAGCATCAGGCTCCCTACTCAGCGGGAAGCCTGTCTCTCTCTCTCTGCCACTCCCCCTGCTTGTGTTCCCTCTCTCACTGTCTCTCTCTCTGTCAAATAAATGAATAAAATCTAAAAAAAAAAAAAAGAAAAGAAAAAGAAAACTCTCCATTGTGTCATACTTTTTTCTTGAACATAAATCAGCTATTTTAAAATCTTCATCTGCACTCCGAATATCTGGATCTCCTAAGGATCTCTTCCTATTGAGTTTTTTTCTTGGTCCCATTTCCTGGTATGCCTGGTACTTTTTTTTTAAAAAGATTTTATTTATTTAGAGAGAGAGTGGAAGCAGGGCAGGAGCCAAGGGAGAGGAAGAGAAAGAACCCCAAGCAGATTGTGAGCCCAGTGCGGAGCCCATTGTGAGGCTCAAGCCCATGATCCCGAGATTTCATGGCCCTAGCCAAAACGAGTAGGACACTCAACCAACTGAGCCATCCAAGCGCCCCATGCCTAGCATTTTTTTATTCAATGCTGAACGTTTTGTATGAAAAATTGTAGAGACTCTGGTTGAAGTTATCTTTCTCCAGAGAAGACTTTTTTAATATTATTTATTTATCTGACACAGAAAGAGAGAAAGAGAGAGAGCAAGCACAAGCAGGGAGAGAGGCAGGCAGAGGGAGAGGGAGAGGCAGGCCCCCTGCAGAGCAGAGAGCCCCATGCAGGGCTCCATGCCAGGGACCCAGGATCATGACCTGAGCTGAAGGCAGAGGCTTAACTGACTAAGCCACCCGTGCGCCCCTGGAGAAGACTTATTTTAGCTTCTCTAGGCAGGAAGTTAGAGGTTTGAGAGATTAATTTGATGAGGAATTGGACTAATTGTGTTTTATTTCTGATTTCCGGTTTTCCATTACTTCCAGAATTTAGGCTTTATTTAACTGACAACCTGGGGTTTATAGGGAACTCTCTTCCTTAATTGGCCTGCGTGCCATGTTTTACGTCCCTAACACCAAGAGACAGCCAAGAGCTCTGTTTAGAGTCTCATCCTCTTGGCAAATGCTTTCCTCTAGGCTCCCCAGCCTCCCACTGTGCCGCTTGCAAAGAAGCAAATGTTTCAAGAGGAAAGTTCATTTTTTAGGACTCTCCTCTGTAGGATCTTGGCCCCTCAAGTCCTGGTTGTCTCAGGAGCCTCCTTTCTGACAAGCTTCTTAGTGCCTCACCCTGTACCACTCACAGACTGGCAAATACTTCTGGGTGAAGGGTTGAGTGGAATTTGGACTCACCTCAGTGATTTTTCATTCTTTCTGGAAACTTGACCCCTCAAATTCCGGCTGTCTTGGTAGCTGTCTCATGCCTTCCAATACAATTTGTTTTGTTTTGCTTTTATTTTTAAGTAGCCTGTCTTGTTCTTGGTGACAAGCTTAGTCTGCTGCTCACCCTCCCCATCAGAGCTGAAAGGGGGAGGGGGTCTCTTCTTCACTTGGCAGCCCTTTCTTGCCTTATTTTGCAGATCATTTATGACCAATTGACATCTTTTTATGTTTGTTTATTTATTGTCTGTCTTCCCCCAGTACAATGTGAGCTTTATGAGAGCAGGAAACTGATCTATCTTCTTCATTACTGTGGTGCTAGGACCTAAAACTGCCTAGAACATGGGAAGAGACGAATAAATAGTTTTAAATAAATAAATATTACAGTAGTCTGACAAAGGAGTTGTAAAACCATTCCTTCTTTTTTTTTTTTTCTGGAAGTGCTTGCGGGTAAGCAGGACAGCAAAGTGATAGAGAGCACTCTGCCAGTTATCAATTTATTAACTCCCAGCTCCAAATTCATTCTTCAGTACTTGCTCTGCAGTAATGGACTATTCAAGCTTTTCTTCTGTACAGTGAGCATAATGCAGAGGGCACAAGGAGGATGGAAGGAAGAAGGGAGTCTTTCTTCCTAGTTCCAGTGTGCTGCATTTTGCTTTTGTTGCCCCTGCTACATGGTCTATTTTGCTTTTGTTGCCCCTGCTACATGGTCTATTAGCAGTGTGTGTGTGTGTGTGTGTGTGTGTGTGTGTGTGTTGGCCAAGGCGGGGACCATCCAGAACATTCCTGTTCCAGCCATGTGACCAGAGTGCAGCCCTTCAGCTACCATGAAGCCCCAGTGACTACTCTGTGGCTGTCTTCCAGTGTAGATAAGGTACATTTCAGGCCTCATGGCCATGACCGTGGCCTGACTCCCTCTGCATGCTCACCCACCAGCCTCAGCTTGCTTCAACCCAATTATTTCCTACTTGTGGTGAACACCATATACTCCACGTGCCTCAAAGGTCTCTGCATGTCTGCCCACCGGCACAGTTCCCCTGTGCCCCAGAGGATTGTTTCCTGCTTGTCTGATGATTGCTGGTTAGCTCTGGCCTGGGAAATCCAGCAAAATTCTCTGCTATCCAGTGGATTGCGACCATGCCTTCTCCAATAAGGTCTGAACTGTCGGCTTAGACACTCTTCCTCAGCTTTAGGATACTTCTTAACCTCTTTATAATTACTAACCTATCATTTAATAATTCTTTATATTAAGCTACCCTGTTTAAATTACTGTGTGGGTCCTGTCTCTTGACTGAACACAAAATAATAAAGAATTGGTACCAGGAATGGTCCCAGGAAGTGGACCCATACGAGTGGCATTTGGACATTGGTTTGGCCACACCCTTGGGCTTGAGCACAGTGCCGATCTCTTTGTTGATGAGAAACAGGCTGCTGGTAACCATAGCATGCAGCGGCACCACAATTAATTGGGCGATCATCTGTGGTTGATTGTGATGAAGTGCCCACTGTAGCACATGACTTGGGAGCCCATGTGGTTGCGGCCTTTCGTTGTTATGACATTAACAACGACCATAAGGGGGCTCAGTCAGTGGAGCATGCAACTCTTGATCTTGGAGTTGTGAGTTCGAGCCCCATGTTGGGTACAGAGCTTACTTAAAAAATAAAATCTTAAAAAAAATAATGACTATAAGGACTACAGTGTGAGGCAGGGTTTTTTGTTTGTTTGTTTGTTTGTTTTTTAGTATACTTGAGTACTTATAAAGAGAAAATAATAACTCGGGACTGTTTTGTCTCAGCTCAAGTCATGGAATGAGAACCAGAGAGCTTCCATGATAACCATAAAAGAATTTCTTATTTCTTACAGTTCCAGGGTTGATATTGCTAAAAAGTCAAAACCAAAATTTAATTGTGTAGGCTGCTAACTTATGATGACTGTTGCCAAGTTTGTCATGTAAAAGTTAGAGCACTGATGGACAGTGCCCACTGATGGAGAGAATGGGATTCTGAACCTTGAGATTGAGACATCCCAAATGAATGGAGACATCCAAATAAAACTGATCATCTTGGGGCGCCGGGGTGGCTCAGTGGGTTAAAGCCTCTGCCTTCAGCTCAGGTCATGATCTCAGGGTCCTGGGATGGAGCCCTGAATCAGGCTGCCTGCTCAGCAGGGAGCCTGCATCCTCCTCTCTGTCTCTCTCTTGGCCTGCCTCTCTGCCTACTTGTGATCTCTCTCTCTCTCTCTCTCTCTCTCTCTCTCTCTCTCTCTGTGTGTCAAATAAATAAATAAATAAATAAATAAATAAATAAATCTTAAAAAAAAAAAACCCTGATCATCTTGAACTTCCAGGTCATCCTGAGCCCCCAGAGTTTGCCTTCTGGTGCGTGAAGATATAGCTTTCCTTTACTTGAAAAACTTGTGACAAATGGCCCTGAGGCATATGTCTTGAAAGAGGATATTTGTTCTCTTCAGGACCCGTCACAGCCATTCCTTTTTGCCACTAGGCCCATAAATAGTGTAAGCCTTAGCATACTGCAGAGGTACAGGAACACAACACGACCCAGCAGGAAGTAGCTTAGGTATCAAAATAACTGCAGGACTTTTCTAACACATATTGGTAGTAACCTGAGAAATACTTATGGGAATGGGTTCTAAGTTGGAAAATCAAAGAGGGAAAGAAATATAACGTTACATCAAAAAAAATTTTTTAAACCCACTATATCAAATTTTTAATAGTTTATTTATGTAAGTATTTTCTTCACCCGTTGTGGGGCTCAAACTCACAACCCTGAAGTCAAGAGTCCCATGCTTTTCCAACTGAGTCAGCCAGACACTCCCAGTATGTCAAATTTCTTACAGGAATATACTTACTAGAATTCCAGATGTAATATGTTAGTTTGTGTAGCTAGAGGTGGCTCTAACTTCTTATTTGGTTGGTTGGCTGAAACTTGAACTCAATATTCTGGTGTAATGAGGTCTAATTGAATGAGGTCAAGATGCCAGAGATTTTCTGGTATGATGTGAAGGAGGAAATCCAGATGTGCAGGGAGATTACCATGTTGGATTGGATTTATCACATCTGGCCTATCCCCTAACTATATTCTATGGGAAGGGCCAAGAAGACAGCCACTTTCCTAAGGCATTGTGAAGTACATTCGTCTATCCTTGAAAAGTTCTGTGGTTTCTCTCCCTTGTAGGCCAGGTATGACTGTAGGGATGGCACCCTTAAACTGCACTTCTGATTTCAATGAGGATGATGGTAGTATTCCACTGTAGCAGAGGTCAAGTGGAAGCATTTAACCATCAACCACACGGTGGGCACCTCAACCATAAAGGGCATCAGGGATGTTTCAGTGATCAGAATGCCTTGGCCTGCAGAGATCTTTAGTGGGAACTAATTGATCATGGTGTCCCTAGGGATGAAATAGATAATCAGCCTACTAGAATTGCTTGGTCCATGTAACAGAAAAAACTCTAGGTCTGGTAGCCAAACACCTAACTTGAGTCACCATAATGGAAAATGATGCTCAGTTTCCAGATTTAAGTCAGTGTATAGACCCACTGTACAGACTTTCAAAAGTACAGACTTTCAAAAAGCCAAGTTCCTTGAGAAAGGACCTTGCTCCACGGCCACAGATAAACACCTTAACCTCCTGCAAGCATTCCCAAAGGAACCCACAACTATTTACTAGAGTGACCGTGCACTGGGGAAAAGGAAATACCCATTTAATAATAATAATAATAATAATAATAATAATTACCAGACACTGACTCTGAATCAATGCCAATTCCTTGGGATTCAAAATGCCACCGTGGCCCCCCACTCGAAGTAGGGGTATATGATGGACAGGTGATAATCTCAGCTCGTGTGTGACTCATGGTAGGCCCAGTTGACCCATAAATTCATCCTCTGGCTAAGTTCCCTGGTTTCTGAGAGTATAATTGGATTAGATATATTTAGCAACTGGCAGAATCCCCATGTTGGCTCTTATCTATGGGATCATTACGGGGCCATTATGGTAGGCAGGGCTAAATGGAAGCCTCTGGAACCTCCACCCCCTGCCAAGATAGTAAACCAGAGCAGCACTGCATCTCTGAGGGAAATGAAGACATTGACACTCCCATCAAAGACTTGAAAGAAGCAGGATTGGTGTTTCCTAGACATTCCCATTTAACTCACCAGTTTGGCCTGTGCAAAAGTCAAGTGTAATCTTAGAAAAATGACTGTGGATTACTGTCAACTTAATCTGGTGGGACTCCAGCTACAGGTGCTGTCCAGATGTGAGATGTAGTCTCTTTAGGGTGGTATCTTTTACTGGAACTATGAGTCATGTAGAAGTTATGTGTGTGTGTGTGTGTGTGTGTGTGTTATTATTTGCCCCAGGGGTGTTTTGTTTTTTTTAAAGTAGGCTCTACATGGGGCTCAAACTCATGACCCTGAGATCAAGAACTGAGCTGAAATCAAGAGTTAGACACTTCACCAACCAATTGAGTCATCCAAGCGCCTCACATGTGTTTTAAATTTATAAAATTATAGATCTTTAAAAGTATCTTCTTAAAATACTGACTTTTAACTTGATTGCATTGTGGTCTAAGCATATTGCCTCACATGATAATAACTTTTGCAATTTGCTAAGATTTTCTTTGTACCCCAGTACACAGTCAATTTTTGCCATTTTAAAAAAGATTTTATTTATTTATTTGACAGAGAGAGAGCAAGATCACAAGTAGGCAGAGAGGCAGGCAGAGAGAGTAGGGAGAAGCAGGCTCCCTGCTGAGCAGAGAGCCCAATGTGGGACTCAATCCCAGGACCCTGAGATCATGACCTGAGCTGAAGGCAGAGGCTTAACCAACTGAGCCACCCAAGCACCCGATTTTTGCCATTTTTTGAAGTGTCTCATATGCACTTGACAGGAATGTGAGTTCTCTAGTTGTCTGCAAGATTGCTTATCTATATAGTTCTCAATTTGCCTACCTAATCTAGATACTTCTGAGATATATGTTAAAATCACCCATTATCATCAGGAATTATAAATTTCTCCTTATAATTCTGGTTTTGCTTATTGTATTTATAGACTGTACTATTTTGTGCATACAATTAAAAAATTTTAATTCTTTCTTGTGAATTATATCATCTATTATTATATAGAGATTATCTTCATTTCTTTTTTAAATCATTAGGCATTTTATTTTATTTTTATGGAAGTATAGTTGACACACAATATTATATTAGCTTCAGGTGTACAGTGGCGATTTGACAAACTTATACATTATGCTATGCTCACTACATGTGTAGCTACCGTCTGTCACCATACAACACTATAACAATTCCATTGACTCTATTCCCTATGCTGTACCTTTCATTCCTGTGACTTTTTCATTCCATACTGAAAGCCTGTTTCTCCTATTCCTCTTTGCCCAGCGCCCTGCCTTCCTCCCCTCTGGCAACCTTCTGTTTGCTCTCTGTACTTATGGGTCTGTTTCAGCTCTTTGTTTGTTTGTTTATTTGTTTGTTTTGGTTTTTTTAGATTGTACAAATGAGTGAAATCATATGGTATTTGTCTCTCTGACTTATTTCACTTAGTATCCTACCCTCTAGGTCCATCCATTTGTTGCAAATGGCAAGATTTCATTCTTTTTTATGGCTGAGTGATATTCCACTGTGTATATATATCACTTCTTTATCCATTCATCTCTCAGTGGACACTCAGGCTACTTCTGTATCTTGGCTATTGTAAATTAAGCTGCAATAAACATAGGGGTCTATATGTCTTTTCAATTCAGTGTCTTTCATTTCATTTCTTTTCTTTTTTTTAAGATTTATTTATTTATGTAAGAGAGAGAGAAAGCACACAAAGGAGAGGGGCAGAGGGAGAGACAATCTTAAGCAGACTTCATGCTCAGCATGGAGTCCAATATGAGGCTTGAACCCACGATCCATGAGATCATGACCCCTAGCCAAAATCAAGAGTCAGACGCTTAACCAACTCAGCCACCCAGGCACCCCTGTGCTACACTTCAGATAATTTTGTCAGATTTATCTTCCATTGCCCAATCTTTTTTTTTTTTGAGATTTTATTTATGTGTTTGAGAGAGAGAGAAAGCACAAGTAAGGGGAGTAGTAGAGGGAAAGGGAGAGGCAGGCTCCTTACTGAACAGGGAACCTGATGTGGGGCTTGATCCCAGGACGCTGGGATCATGACCTGAGCAGAAGGAAGGTGCTTAACCAACTGAGCCACCCAGGGGCCCCTTCCAGTGCCCAATTCTAACCTCAGCTACTTCTAAACATCTGTTTAATTTATCCATTGAGTTTATAATAATCATTCATGATCATTGATGTGTAGCATTTTTATAGCATTCTGTTATTTCTCCTGCTTTTGATTCTTTGTTTTATGATGTCAACATTTTTAACATAGCTTGAAGCTTATAATTCCATTGTCTGAAGTAATGGAAGTTCTAATTCTGCTCTTTGTTTTATAGGTAAACTCTCATTCATGGTGGATTATTTCCTTGTGGGTTTTCCAGTTTTGGACTGTGAGCTCATGTTGATGGCCTTGAGGAGCAACCTCCACAGGCTATTGCAATCACATCAATGAACGCAAATGAAGATAGGTCTCAAGTTCAGGTGAAAATAAAATCACATTGAAAAGAGTATGTGGGGCGCCTGGGTGGCTCAGTGGGTTAAAGCCTCTGCTTTAGGCTCAGGTCATGATCTCAGCGTCCTGGGATCGAGGCCCGCATCGGGCTCCCTGCTCAGCAGGGAGCCTGCTTCCTTCTCTCTCTCTGTCTGCCTCTCTGCCTACTTGTGATCGTTCTCTCTGTGTCAAATAAATAAATAAAATCTTAAAAGAAAGAAAGAAAAAGAAAGAAAGAAAGAAGGAAAGAAAGAAAAGAGTATGTAGACAGGCAAAAACAGTCCACCAGGTCGTGTTATGTGTAACAACAAACAACACAGAAACCCCACAAGACTGACAGGCTTAAACCATCAAACCCTGGCCAGAATCCCACCAGGGAATAACATTGAACCCTCTCTCTCACGTGCCAGACACTTTACTCATATCTTTAACCTTCGTAACAACCACAAGAGAGGTGATATTCCTATTTGACGGAACAGAAACTACAAGAGTCATTAATTTATAGCTAATTGGGGGACCCCAGCTAAACCCCAGGTCTGAATGTAAATAAAGTTCATGCTTTTCAAATTCACCCCATTGTTCCTCAAAACTATTACTGGAAAAAAACACCATCATTTGGACTACATACATATTTTTTCCCAGTTCCAATTTTAATTCAGGCCAGTTAACCCCACGGATCATAAAAATGCGTTGAATAATTAATGAAAAAGGAAAAAGAATGCATAAAGCTACAAAAGAATTGCAATTTAAGTAAAGAAATTTTCGTTCTTCATTTGCTTTCATTTTTCCAATTTGGGATTTTGTTTATGTACAAAGAAGGCAATTAACAAGAAGCTTACTTAGGAGAAACCCCTGGAGCTCCCCGAAGCTAATAAAAATGTATCTGAGCGTATTGAGTACAACGAAGCAAGCCAGAGTAAATTTAATCTCTTAATAAGGAGTTTGCGAATGCAACTTCAACACAAGCAATTTTACATCTGTAGACCAGGACACGTTAAAGCCAATCGGTGGCAATACATTTCAGTCATCAGTCCTTCGTTGCCTAGGTCCAGAGAGGACGCTGCAATGCGCCCGCTCAGAATGTAGGTTCGGGGTGGCCCCCCCTTGCCTTTCCAGCTCTTCGAGAATCATCATCCAGGACCAGATGGGGTGTTTGGGAATTGCCAACTGTCTTATATTATCAGCATAAATTGCACCTAGTATTTGGAGTTAGGGGGTCTGATTTTATTTATTTATTTGTTTGTTTATTTATTTATTAAAGATTATTTATTTATTTATTTGACACAGAGAGAGAGAGATCACAAGTAGGCAGAGAGGCAGGCAGAGAGAGAGAGGAGGCAGGCTCCCTGCTGAGCAGAGAGCCTGATGCAGGCCTCCATCCCAGGACCCTCGATCCGAGGACCTGAGCGGAAGGCAGAGGCTTTAACCCACTGAGTCACCCAGGCCCCCAGGGGGTCTGATTTTAATCAGGTTGATTCAATTCACAACTTACTTAAAATGCTGGTCTGGGATTCTTGATTTAATCAACTCTCAACAAAATGTTACTGCCTGTCATTTGATAGAAATTTTATACATGATCTTCACCCCTCAGATTTGGCTGTAGGTAACATTTTACTCTAGGGACTTTAAAAAAATGTTAATACCATTAAATAACCAATTAAAATTAACCATTAACTTTGCAAATGTATCCAAAGAAATATGGAAAGATGATTTTGTTAATAAATTTAGCAAAAAATAGAGGATGTGAATAATTGTGGAGTCACTGGGAGGTGAACTCTGTCCAGCTAATTAGTCAGTTTTGCATTCTGACCATGCATTTATTTTTGACAGACTCTGTGAAGAGACCACCATTACAAAAAAACACTGACATTATAAAAGTATTTTATTTTCCTAAAAAGTATTTTATTTTCCTAAAAGTATCATAATCTGGATGATTTATTCTATGTGTTTGACTTTAACAAAACTGATTAAATGATTTTAATACAATGAAGCAATACAAATAAAATATTGTTAAAATTGAATTTTATAATCATCTCAACATGAAAAAGCACCTTGCCTTCCCATTTAGATGCCCTCAAAGATAAGCTTTCTTCCTCTTTCAGTTTCCCCAGGCTACACAGTGATTTATTTCCAATGAAAATGTTCTTTCCACATCTGACTTAAGAAAGTCACTGCTGGGCCACCTGGGTGGCTCAGTCTGTTGAGCGTCTGACTCTTGGCTTCGCCTCAGGTCATGATCTCAGGGTTGTGAGATCAAGTTCTGCATCAGGCTTCACGACCAGCATGGGGTCTGCTTGAGACTCTCTCTCCCTCTCCCTCCACACCTCCCCACACCGTGCTCTCTTTCTCTCTCTCTTCTCTCTCTAACTAAAAAAAATAATATATAAATCATGGAGAAGGAGAAGAAGAAAAAGAAGAAAAGAAGAAGAAGAAGAAGAAGAAGAAGAAGAAGAGGAGGAAGAGGAAGAGGAAGAAGGAGGAGAAGAAGAGAGCAAGCCACTGCAAACTGCATGCGGGCGTTCACTCCAGCTGCATGCCATCTTGCACAAGGCTGGGCACACTTGTCTCTTCACAGGCCTGGGCAAGGGTTTCTCTGAGCTCTGAACCCCGGCACATGTGCCAATTGCACAAAGTGCCTTTTCAGAGGGCCATATTCTCTATGTATCCACTACTGTGCTCAAGGAAACCAGCACCCCAGATCTTGGCCGGTGTTGGATATCTCCTACCTTTCTACCTTTGGTCTCTCTAACTGGGATAAAGTGGTTATCTCGTTGCCATGAATTTTTCATTTTGCTTTTGTTTTTTGTGTTTTTTTTAAAGATTTTATTTATTTATTTGACAAAGAGAGTGAGAAAGAACAAGCCTTAGAAGGCGAGGGAGAAGCAGGCTCCCTGCCTAACTGGGAGCCCGATACGGGATTTAATTCCAGAAATCCCTGAACCGAAAGCAGACTCTTAACCATCTGAGCCACCCAGGCGGCCATTTCATTGTTTTTTTTTACAGATCCCGCCACAGGTTTACCTGTACAAATAACACAGGAGGCCACCAGCCCCGTGCAGACAGAAGCCTAGGGGTCCCACCAGTCCTTCCATCCTCACACTTGGCAAGACAGAGGCCTCTGCACCGGAGCCTTCGTGGGGGCCTGGGTGCCTCTGGGAGCCTGAGCCACAGCTGCAGCCTGGGCCTTTGTTTGAGCCTTGGTCTTGAACTTCAGGCTGCACAGCAGAGCCCCAAGACCCTTGGCAATGCAGACATGAGCAGGTTTCCTGAGCTTGGAGCGAGCGATGCAGGCAAGTCGATTGAGCTTGCAGTTGCTGCCTTTTGGGATCTTGGGCTTGACCTCCTTGGGCTTGGCCAGGTCCTTGATAGCCTTGGCACGTGCACACATGACCTTGGCATTGCTGGCCTGCATCTTCTTCAGGCCCTTCTTGTTGTGCTTCTTGGCAAAGCTCACGATCCTCAGGAACTCAGGGGCTTCCCTCTTAAGAGATTCATCTTTTTTTTTTAAGGTTTATTTCTTTATTATTTGAGAGGGAAAGAGAGAGAGAAGGGGCAGGAGGAAAGAGAGAGAGAGTACCTCAAGCAGACTCTGAGCTGAGCGAGGTACCCCACGTGGGGCTCAATATCACCACCCTGAGATCATAACCTAAGTGGACACCAAGAGCTGAACGCTTAACCGACTGAGTCACCCAGGCGCCTGGATATCTTTGTGACCGGGGTTTCTTGACGCCTCTTCTGTGCCACTTTTGTGGCTGGTGTGGTTCTTCGACTGGGCCACGTCTGAACAAAAGTCTGCTCCCCAAAGCACCTTCCCTTTCATTTACTGCATGTATTATTTCTAGAAGTCCAATTTGGTTTTCTAAGATGTATTATGTCACTTTTTCTAATTTCCTATTCCCTGCCGAGATAGTCAACCTATTTCTTTACAACAGTAAACTTAGTTTAGCATCTGTATCACACAGTTTCATTATCTCCAGTCCTTGCATGGGGCAGCCCCGCGGCCACTGGGCACGTTTACACGAATTACAAAAAGTGGCCCTTCTTCAACCACGTGTTTTTGTTTTTTGTTTCATTTTAAGATTGTATCCACTTATTTGACAGAGAGAGAGAGAGAGAGCACGCACAAGCAGGGGGAGGAGCAGAGGCAGAGGGAAAAGCAGTTTCCCTGTGGAGCAGGGATCTGGGACATGGGGCTCAATCCCAGGACCCTGAGATCATGATCCCAGCAGACGCTCAAGTGACTGAGTCACCCAGGCGCCCCCAACCACGGGTTGTTTTTAAAAATTAGATGATTAACCATGTGTAATAAAAAGAAAAAAAAGAAAGAAAAATTAGAAGATTATCACAAAACCTGACCAGCTCCACCAGGGAGAACATTCCAATGTGCTGGTGGTGCGCGCGCGCGCGCACACACACACACACACACACACACACACTGTCAGGCGCTCACACAACCCCCAGCTGCTGGGGCGCATGGCTGCTCTGCCACCCCGGCCCCCTGGGGTCAGATGTGGAGTCTGGCAGCCACAGAAATTGGGCTTCTAGGGCAGCGGGCTGGAGCCTGATTTCCTTGTTTCCCGAGTTATATTTGACGACCTGCCGGTTGTTCAGGATGAAGGTAATTTCCTTCACAGAGCATTTGTGTTTGAGGCTCCCTAGAACCTTGGGGGCATTGCCAGCACTGAGCTACTCAAAGTCAAGGCTTGGGATACCCTGGGTCACCCCGGGCCAACAGAACCAGGCTGTAATCCCGGCAGGCTGGTCCATTTCTGGTTTACCCTTAACTTGGTTTATTGGAGGCAATGGGGTCTCCCATTAGACCTCCCAATCGGGGCTGTGGTGGGGACATAGTCCTCCCAAGAAGCCTCCAGAAGGAGAGCTCAGCGCCCCGCTAGTGGGCAGAGGTCCTCAGGAAGAGAGCAGCTTCTCCCTGATCCCCGTGCCCTGCACAGTGATGCTGTGCCATCTTATCAGCTCATTACAGAGACTCCTTTCAACATCTGATCCAGCCTTTTCAGTTGTTTCAGCAGGAGAGTTGCTGGAGAGAGTTCTCCGCTATTAGCAGAGAATCCTGTTGTTTTAATTTGAATTCCTTTGATTAGTGGCGAATCCCAGGCTCCCGGGCAACAGTTCCAATTTCCACTCCAGCCAAGTGCCCGCTCATCCCCTGTGCCTTCTTTTCTCGCGCTTTCCTGCCTCTCTCTTGTTGATGTGAAGGTCTTCCTAAAACACTCTAGATGTTAATTCTGTGTTAATTGCATACAACATCTTTTCCCTGCTGTGTTATCCAGCCAGTCAGTCCCTTTCTGGCAGCCTTTGCTGAACAGAGATCCTTGCTTTTGATGCGGGCAAATTCAACATACTCACCTCTGGAAGGTTTGCAATGTGTCACCGTGACCCTTCATCATTCAGAGCCAGGTCTCCCAGCGTCATTTGACCTGCATGAGGCAGAGGGGTGCCGACCTCCCTCCATTGTTCACTAAGCTGGTATTTTCACAGGCTAAGCCTGCAGCGTTGGCGACCTTGCCACATCACTGCCTCATTTGTTAGCTCCCACTAAAAACCACAAGTCCCTGTCGCGTGTTGCTGTGAAGCCCCAGGCCCCCTCCTTCCGGGTTCGCCAAGCTAAGTCTGAGACCTACAGGCAGAGCACAGATCACTATTATTTTTCATCTTGAGTCAGCCCACCATGCCAGGCTGCCAAGTTATTTTTGGACCCCGATTCTGTCATCCAGTGCTCTGGCTGTCCCAGTTTTTTGGGGCCACCTGAAACTTTGGTAAATATGTCATCCACGCCTCCACCTGCGTCACCGGTGAGAAGGTGGACCGTGCGACGACGAAGGCCTGAACATGTCCCTGGAGTCCTCTTTCAGGCAGATACCGATGAATTAATGATAACAGTGCCCTAGAGTTGGTGAGGAGTGACTGAACGCCCAAGCCTGGGCTAAGTGCTGGGGCCGCAAGGTGGCCGGGGAAACAAGTTCTCCGCCCTCACAGGGCTCACACTGCCGCCAAGGAGGCAGAGACAATTCAATCTATAAATGATAACTCCACATATTCCGTGCTTCTGTTTTTATAAAGAACTCCCTCACGGATTGTCTCTTTGGAGCCCTGTCTGGGACAGGCAGTCAGCCGGGAAGTGAGTGTACTTAGCCACAGAAGTCCCTAAGGCTCCCAAGTTATCCTGCCGGCTCCCAGGAAAGCAGCCAGGCTCTTTGCTGAAATTCCCACACGCCGAGTCTACACTGCGGGACAAGCACTGACACAGGACAGAGATCTGGCGTGAAGGCTGCCTCAACAATGCACGCCGTCCCCCCTTATACTTGCTTACTCGTTCTTTGTTCACCACTCACTGCGGTCTCATTTGCGGCACTGCCTGCAGGATCTGGGAGGCCCGTTCTCGCGCAGTGCTGGGGTGTCATTCACCAGGACCAGAAGATTCCAGAGGATCTTACAGTCTGCTCTGTTATCCAGGGAGGTATTTCCCCTCCCGCGCAGCAATTCAGGGGGGCCCTGGGAGAGCCCTCTTCTTCTGGGTCCAGTGTACCCCCTCCACTGGCGGGGGGCGGGGCAATGCTTCTCCAAGCGTGGGGGAGGGGCGTCGTTGGGGGTCCTGTCCCATTAATGGATGAGGAAGTGCATTTACCAGGTCCTGACTAGCATTTCCTTTCAAATAAAACAGAATGAGTAGAAAATATCAGAGAGCGCTGTAGGCGCTGTAGGTGGTAAGGTGCTTCATGAAATTCTTTCAGTCACATAGTAGATGTGCGCACGCTGGGTTCAGATCTAAGATCCACCTCTTACTGTGGGTCTTCGTGGAAAAGGTTCCAAAGTTACGGGCACAGTGATTAAATCGACCCTCTTGAGTCCGCTAAAACCCGAATCAGCTCTGTGACTTTGGAGCCAGTTCCCAACCTAAGAGAATTTCATCGATAACACACTGTAGATCCTATCTTCTCGGGCTTTTATGAGGATTAAATGAAATAATAAGTGGAGATCGCTTGGTTCAGCACCTGCGCTGTAACGTGCTCCGAAGATGGGGTTGTTTTCTCGCTTTGGAGTTACGCACACATGGCCTCGTTTCCTTCTCATCCCCAGCGCTATTAATTTCACTTCCTACTTTCTATTTTCAGCAGTTTGGAAAAGCAAGTCTGTGGCTTTCTAGCAATCCTGGATTTTATGGATATGATCTCTCACATTTCAGAGGGTTTCAAGGCTCATAAACCTGCTTCTCCCGAGGCTCCAGGCTCAATGCCTGTGTTGCCTGCGGCTTTGGGGGCGGCTCTGCACGCCCCAGGCCCCCACGCAACGCCCGCCCCCCCCCCCCCCCCCCCCCACCGCNTCAAAACCAGGCTCTTCCCTTCCTTTTCCTCTGAGGAATGGAAACCTTTTCCTGCCTCTCCTCCCAGAGCTGTAAGCCTCTCCCATTCCCTGGGCTGGGCTTCTTTTCCAGCCTCCCTGCACACCTGCTCCTTGATCAGGGGGTTAGGGGTGCGCTCAGTACCCACCTCCGAACCCCACCCCGGCACCCAGGGCGCCCTCACTTTCCCTGACCCAGGGCCTTGGAGCCAGCTGCCACCAGGTATGTGGAGCCACCCAGCTCCCTGCCCCCTCCCTGAGCTGGGGTCCAAGAGCCACAGGGGCAGACAGCCAAGCCCAGCACCCCCCAGGACCAGGCCTGTGAAAGTCCCCCCGCAGGCCTTTCATTCCTTCCCACCCAGGACTGGACGTACCAGGAAGACTAAGGAATGCTCTCTGTGCTCAAAGTCTCAGTCCAGGCCTGGGTTTTTAATGCCACCCCTCAAAAAGACTTGTATCAAGCAGCAGGTGCAGGAGGCTGGGCATCTGCAAGAAGTTCCCCCAGAAGGGTACCTCTAACAGGGGAAATTGCCTTTCCTAACAATAAAATCTGAATTCAAATATGTGACAGTTTACAGCACAATAGAATCAGGGTCAAAGAAATTTGAAGGACGAAGCAGAGTTTGCTTTTGAAAAAACATTTCAGGGATTTCCCTCCTTGATTGTCTATCCGGCAGGAACCTGTCTGGTTTTTCTTTTCAGATTACACATTGAAGGTCAGGTGTCAGGAGGGGAGCAGGAAGCCGGAGTGTCCCTTCTGGGCTGTGCCGAACCCCGGGTCATGAAGTCCACTCCATTCCTGGAGACAGGTCCCCACGTGACTATGGGACACTCCCCTCTGTTCACAATTCACAAATAAAGAGCACTTAGAAAAAGCTTTGCCGTCAGGACACTGGCGGGCAACAAAATGGATACTTCTCAAATACTCCAAGATCATATACCCTTTTCGGTAATCCCATTAGAACTAGGGTTTAATTTCTAAAACATGCCATGGGCGCCTGGGTGGCTCAATCAGTTAAGCATCTGCCTTCGGCTTGAATCATGATCTCAGGGTCCTGGGATAGAGCTCCGCATCAGGCTCCCTGCTCAGCGGGGGAGCTCAGCTTCTCCCTCTCCCTCTGAATGCTGCTTCCGCTGCTTGTGTGCTGTCTCTCTCTGTGTCAAATAAATAAAAATCTTAAAAAAAAGTAATTAAAAAAATAAATAATGCAATTTGATTGAATAGAAACTACTTTTCTACAACTTTCCTTTAGCTAAAAGTGTTATAAATTGTTTTTACTTTGTGCTTTATACACCATGTGGACCTGGGGTGTCAAAATTAAATTTCAAGAGACATGGATGTATAGAGAGAGATCAGCTGAGTCGAGCTCTCACTTACTTACAAAATCTTACTTACAAAAGATACTAGTAACTAGTGGTTAGTAAACAACTGTACACATATGTTTTGGTATCTTAATTTCTTAATTTCTCATTCTGATGACAGAATACATTAGAGGCCCACGACATAGAAAGCGAGCTTCTCCAGTACTTCCATTTCCAATGTCAAACCACAGAGGCAAGTGTGTGTCTGGCCTACCTTCTCATAGAGAAGAGAGAGTAGAGCGATGCCTGTGTGCGAACATTCCCAGGAGTGTATGCAGAAGTAGAAATGTTTGGGGCGCCTGGGTGGCTCGGGTCAGTTAGTGTCCGACTGGTGATTTCGGTTCAGTTCGTGATCTCAGGGTTGTGAGGTCGAGCCCTGAGTCGGGTTCCGCACTCATTGTGATGTCTACTTAAGACTCTCTCTCCCTCTCAAATAAAATAAATAAATCTTTAAAAAAAATGTTTGCTTCTATCAGATGGTCAGATGGTTTGAAGGGGGGCAGAGGGCCTTCTGCTGGTGTTGGGGTAGCACACCGAGCCTTCTCTCAGCTAGGGCTGGCTGGGGGGGAAAGGTGGGAGTGGGGGGGCCGGGACGGACAACTGGAAGCAGGGAGGGGGGAGCTGGGGGCGGGCGGCTCAAAGGAAACATTTGCGGCATTCCTCAGTCTGGGAATAAGGACACACACACACAATCTTCCTCCCGGTGCTAACCCTCCAGAGAGAAACTTCAACCCACCATCACCGTCCGTCTACACTTCACAACATGGCCTATTCTGGCCAAGGCCTCCACCTCAGAAGTTCTGTTTAGGTCTGTTTCGTTCTCTTTTGTTCAAGGCTGAGATGACCTCAACTCACACAGTTCCCGAAAGCGCCCCACTGTTGGCGTCCCCGTCTAAGATTTCCTAGGCAAAACAGCTGGGGTGAGCTACACCGGCAGAGATCTGGTACCGGCCTGATGGCAAGCCTCACGTGGGTGCCCCACATTCAAGAAGACTCCCTCTTCCTCCTTCAAGTTTGGGAAGTGGGTTTAGTGAAGCGAAGACAGTTGTCTTGTGGTTGTGGGGAGGACATGCCATTTGTTTTGTGGAGAGTCACCCCACCTCTGCAGGCGACCGGCTTCTGCCCCTCCTGCCCCCCAGCCGCCTTCAGGGCTTCCGGAAGTGCCCATGAAGCCGGGCCATTGTGAGTTTCACGTCTTTTACCTCCTGCCCTCTCATTCCTTCCCACCCAGGGCTGCACGTACCAAGAGGACTAAGGAGTGCTCTCTGTGCTCAAAGGCTTGGCAATCTTAGCCCCCCACCCCCGGGGGATGCTTGTGTGGCTTCTAAAGACTCTGATAGGATGGGCCCACTGCAATGGCTGATTCCAGAAAGGCCGAGGGGGGAGGGGTGCTACATCCGACAGGGAGAGCGGGGTATCAGAGGATCCCGGCTTTCTTCAGGTGAGCGTGACTCAGTCTTACCCCCCGCTGGATGGCGGCACTCCCTCCGCCCCCGATCTCTCCAGAATTGGCTCCCTCATTACCATCGCTTCACCAGCAAAACCTGGAGTGGGCCGGAAGGTGCCCCAGAAGAGTGACGTCCACATCCTAACCCCTGGAACCTATGAGTGCGAACAACAAAGAAAAGCAGCCTCCTGAGAACAGGCCTCTCCGCACGCCTTACACACACACATACTCCTTCCCATCAGGAAGAAAAGGAGAAAAGGCCTCGTTGTCTGGAAGGTTCTGCTATACTCGTTACATTGATGGAGCTTTGCCGATTATGAAAGACCAACGAGCAGCCCAAGCGAATGACTCCTGGAGCTTTCTCTCTGCCCTCAGCGCTCAGGAAGCTTCTCCCCCGCCCCCCACCTGGCCACACAACTTCCCACACTCGCCGCAGGAGTGGGCTGTCTCTGGCGTGAGCTCACCGACGCACCAGAACGCGTGTTTCTCAGGGCTTCCTCACGCTCCTTCCCTCCATCGGACTGTTTGCAAGGGCAATTCCTCTGGGCCACGGGACAGGGGGGAGCGCAAACCTTCTGCAGCAGGTATTCCGCTCAGAAGTAGGTTGTGACTTCCCAATGGACCTCTTCCCACACTCGCCATACTTGAAGGATCTTTTCTTCTAAGACCCCTGGTGGTTTCTTGAGGCTCAGGGGATTCAACAAAATTAGATCTCTGGGGCCCAGCCCCTGGGAGTTCTCCCCACGCAGCCGCCGCTCCGCACTTGGTGTCCTTGGAAATGCGCTGCTTCCCAGCTGACTCCGCCTTCCGGGCACCGCCTAACAAAGGAAAACACAGTCATGACCATGACCGGAGAGCCACTGTGCGCCCAAACCAACCTGAGAACAGAAACACGGAAGAGAGAGCGCTGGGGTGCGGCCCTCATCCTCCCAGCCCTCCGTGGGAAGGGAGGGAAGGGGGCTCAGATGGAACCAAGAGGCAGCAGATGGAGAAGGCCGAGTGTGCTGGTAACACATAGAGAGTGGGAGGCAGGAACAAAGGGCCGGCCAAAATACCTAGGGGATGAACAGGGAAGCCAGCTGATGGGTAGAGAGGAAGTCAACCCCCAGAAGGAGAGGGGTAAGACAACACAGCAGCAGGTGCAGGGGAATGCTGCCGGCGGATTTCCTTGGGGTCTTTGCTGCCTGCAGACAGACCAGGCAGAAGCAGGGGCATCAGCCAGCGTTCTCTGGGTGCTGATGGCTAACCCAGGCGAGAGGAAAGGCAGGATGGGGTATGCCTGTAGACGTTTCTATACGATTTCCCCCCAGTGGCTGAGAAAACAAGAGAAAAATGAGGATTCCTCTGAATCAGCATTCTGGCCTCAGTGCATCAATGTTTCAGAAGGCACACGGGAAGGAGCTGCCTCAGGAGGGGTGCTGGTGGACTCCCCTCACTCACCGGTGTGAGCAAAGCCCTCCATCCTCAGTGGCCGGCAGGTCTGGTAGCCGTCATGCTTCCCCTTGTTCCAGGAAGATGATCAAATTAGGCTTGGGAAAATAAAATTCTATTCATAGCACTGGAAACAGGAAAAGGGAGATAAAGGGCCCAAAGCAGCCGTAGTCCTTCTGCCAGCATGAAACAGACACGGCCAGGGATGCCAACAGGCAGGGCTGCTCTCTAAGGGGATGGCCATCTTAGACCAGAAGTGAAACTCCCATGGTCAAGTTCTTCAATACAAAGACAGGTCACCTGGGGGCTGGATAGGGTAGACTCAGATCCCAGGAAAGGTGCCCATTTCCAGCAAGGGAAGTATCAGAACCCAACCTCTATGGGAAGCAGAAAGGGGGGACCATGCAGCTAACAAGGATTCAGAATCTAACACCAGCTAAACCAAAAGCTTTAGACCACGCACCACCAACAAATGGGTGGCAGCAATGACTTAGTCTGCAGTGGATGAACTGGGTCACACAGAGAGTTCCTACCCAGTCAGGTCACATTCCCCAAATTCTCCATCATGTCTTAATGGAGATTCCTCTCAGAACGGTGAGGCAAGCCAGTCCTTGTGAGTGACGTGTATGACCAGGACCTCACACATCCTCAAAGTTCACCCAATCCCTAAACACAGGATCTCTACTGCCACTAAAAGAATAATCCCTGAGGGATTTTTCAGTACAGTGAAGGGGCGGCTCTAAGTCTGTGTTTATACCTGAGGAGCAAGGACAGCTGTGGAACAAGACAAGGGTCTTCCAGCAGGGAAGAGGGTGGTTGGGGCTGCCGAGGTCAAGCAAATGCAGTGGCAATGAAAGTGTAAGGGAAAACTGTATTTCCCTCCCCTGGCGCTCAATACTCTTAGTCACCAAATATGTGTGTGTTCCTACACCAAACAGTTCTCTGACACCAGCCTGGTGTCCCACAATTTTTTTTTAAGATTTTATTTCTTTATTTGAGAGAGAGAGAGAGCACACAAGGGGGGCAAAGGGGGAGGGAAAAGGAGAAGCAGACCTCCCGCTGAGCAGGGAGCCCGATGCAGGGCTCGATCCTAGGATCCTGAGATCATGACCTGAGCCGAAGTCAGATGCTTAACTGACTGAGTCACCCAGATGCCCCTCAATTTTCTTTTAAGATTTTATTTTTTAATTTTATTTTTTTACTTTTTGTTATTATTACTGTTATTGTTATGGGGCTTGACTTCACAACCCCAAGATCAAGAGTCACACGCTCCACTGACTGAGCAAGGTGAGTGCCCCAAGGGAGTCCCATGATTTAACTCACTTCTGACACTGTCAACATGGGGAGAGCATCAGCTCCCACAGGTTAAGGGTGCAGTTCCCCCGGCCCAC
The DNA here is from genome assembly GCA_002007465.1 of Ailurus styani. Lineage (NCBI taxonomy): Eukaryota > Metazoa > Chordata > Mammalia > Carnivora > Ailuridae > Ailurus > Ailurus styani. Next base: position 4,443,193 of record LNAC01000077.1, on the reverse strand, counting down.
CCCCACTTCGGATGCCAATTGCCAAGTTCAAGTCATCACCTGCACTTCTGATTCACCGGCTCTAAATCAGAGGTTCCCACTAGTCCCTCCTCAGGTGCAATTAATTTGCTAGAGCCTCTCTCAGAACTCAGGAAAATGGTTTACTTACTATTGCCAGTTTATTACAAAGGGTACTGAAAGATATGACTAAACAACTATAGGTGAAGGATACATAAGTAGGGCGTAGGTCCTTTTGTCTTCGATGGACTTAGGTTGTGCCACCTCCCGGCAAATGGACGTGTTCTTGTTCATCGCATCGAAAGAACTCATCAAATCTCCCTGTCCAGCCTCTCTTCCCAGGCTTCATACCCAGTCCTCTTCCCTCCCCACAGGTTAGCAGGTGGGGCTGAAGATAGCACCCCTTCAATTACTCAGTTTCTCTGGTGACCAGTCCCACGCTGAGCCTCTCTGGGGACCCTACCTGCCCTAAGTCCCCTCGTCAGCACAAATTCCTGTGTGCTTAGAAGGGGACGCCTTAAGAGTAACAAGAGACAATCCTATCACCCAGGAAATCCCAAGGGTTTTAGGAGCTCAGTGCTAGGAATCAGAGCCAAAGACCAACTATATTTTTACTACACCACAGGAAGGAATCAATTAGGTGGCCAAGCAAGGTCTCGAGAAGCAGCAGAAGGAAGCAAAGCTTACCAGACCCAAGGGCTAGGGCTGTGGCCACCATGACCGCCATGACTACCATGACCACCATGACCGGGCCTCATAACTTTCCTCTGCAGGGGCTGGGGGCTTCAGGGCTACAGTTGGCAGAGGCTGGGGGAAAAGTTTCTGAGGACAAAAAAACAACAACAACAACAACAAAAAACCAGTCCTCTGCCTTGTACCCCGACCCAGTGGACAGTAAGTACCCAGCATCTCTCCTGTGGAAGACAAGTGGGATTCCCTTTAGAGTTTAAAAATCTTCCCACATATACCCTAACCATCTGGACTTGGGCCCCTAAATAAGTAAACAGCTAAAAGTGTCACAAATAATAAATCTCCACTGGTCAGGGAGACACAGCATGTCTCAGGAGTGAAATACCATAAGCTAAAGAGAGAATAAAGTAGACCTATATGGAAAGACCTGAAAGTGTTTCATGATGCAGTAAGGTGCTGTAAGTGGAAAACCAAATTTCAGCTTGATGCTTTTAAAAAACATATAAGCTTATAGAAAATCGGGATGAATTTATCCTCAATTCTTGAAGGAAAGGATTAAGAGAGGTATCCATTCGATGTGGAGAAAGGGGAACCCTCTTACACTGACAGAATGGGAGAAGATATTTGCAAATGACATATCAGATAAAGGGCTAGTATCCAAAATCTATAAAGAGCTTCTCAAACTCAACACCCATAAAACAAATAACCCAGTCAAGAAATGGGCAGAAGACATGAACAGACATTTCTCCAAAGAAGACATCCAAATGGCCAACAGACACATGAGAAAGTGCTCAACATCACTCGGCATCAGAGAAATACAAATTAAAACCACAGCGAGATACCACCTTACACCAGTCAGAATGGCTAAAATCAACAAGTCAGGAAACGACAGATGTTGGCGAGGTTGTGGAGAAAGGGGAACCCTCCTACACTGTTGGTGGGAATGCAAGCTGGTGCAGCCACTCTGGAAAACAGTATGGAGATTCCTCAAAAAGTTGAAAATGGAGCTACCCTACGACCCAGCAATCGCACTACTGGGTATTTATCCTAAAGACACAAAGGTAGT
>LNAC01000077.1:4382457-4441295 GCA_002007465.1 Ailurus styani | reverse complement strand
TACCAAAAGAAATGAAATCTTGCCATTTGCAAGAACTAGAGGGTATTATGCTGAGCGAAATAAGTCAATCAGAGAAAGACAATTATCATATGATCTCTCTGATATGAGGAACTTGAGGGGCAGGGTGGGGGGNATACAATGGAATACTATGCAGCTACCAAAAGAAATGAAATCTTGCCATTTGCAAGAACTAGAGGGTATTATGCTGAGCGAAATAAGTCAATCAGAGAAAGACAATTATCATATGATCTCTCTGAGATGAGGAACTTGGGGAGCAGGGTGGGGGGTTGTTGGGGGTGGGGGGGAAATAATGAAACAAGATGGGGTGGGGAAGGAGACAAACCATAAGAGACTCCTAATCTCACAAAACAGAGGGTTACTGGGGGGTGGGAGGGTAGGGATAGGGTGGATGGGTTATGGACATTGGGGAGGGTTTGTGCTTTGGTGAATGCTGTGAAAGGCGTAAGCCTGATGATTCACAGACCTGTACCCCTGGGACAAATAATAATAATAATAATAATAAATAATAAAAAAAGAGAGGTATCCATTCACTTTCCACATTTTTTTTTACACAAAGAGCTTAACAGAAAAATTTTCTCTTGAATTTTTTATTACGCTAAGATATGAACATAAAATGTATTTATTTCTTGGTTTTTAAAAAAACAATAGCAAAGACCTATTTCTCACTCATGTCATAGCTGGGCTGTGGCTGGCCACGGCTCTGCTCTGTGGCACTCAGGCTGAAAGAAGAAGCCCAAACAGCAACCACTCTTTTTTCTAAACATTTATTTGAGAGAGAGAGAGAGAGAGTTTAGGGGAGGGGGCAGAGGGAGAGAATCTTCAAGCAGACTCCCCACTGAGCGCAGAGCCCATGCAGAGCCGGACTCGGGGCTCAATCCCATGACCCTGATATCATGACCTGAGCCCAAGAGCTGGAAGCTTAACGAACTGAGCCACCCAGGTGCCCCTCAACCACTCTTTTTTTCTTTTTTTTAAAGCTGTGATACGACATATAGAACATAAAATTTATGTAATAATTTTTAAAAAGCATCCAGTTCAGTGGCATTAAGGACCTTCCTGCTGCTCTGCAACCATCTCCACCGTCCATCTCCAGAACTTTTCTCATTTGTCCAAAGGGACACCCCACAGCCATTAAACAACAGCCTCGCCCCAGCCCCTGGCAATCACCGCTCTACTTGCCGTTGGCTCCTCGAGGTACCTTCTCTAAGTGCAAACAGTATGTGTCCTCTTGTGACTCTCTTACTGAACTAATACAATGTCCTCGAGGTTCATCCATGTTGTAGCACGGGGCAGGATTTCCTTCATTTGAGGGGCACCTGGGTGGCTCAGTCAGCTAGGCGTTTGCCTGTGGCTCAGGTCAAGATCCCGGGGTCCTGGGATCGAGCCCCGCATCGGGCTCTCTGCTCTGTGGGGAGTCTGCTTTTCCCTCTCCCTCTGCCACTCCCCCAGCCTGTGCTCTCTTGCATTCTCCCTAATAAATAAATAAAATCCCTTCCCCCCCAAAGAATTTCCTTCCTTGGAAAGGCTGAGCAACATTCCATTGTACGGATACCCAGTCCCCCCAGGGGTGAATACCTGTGTCGCTTACCTCTTCTGAATTATCACTAACGCTGCTATAGGTGTGAGTGTGCCAATAAATACCAGAGTCCCTGCTTCCAATTCTTTTGGAAATATACCAAGAAGTAGAACTGCTGGGTCATATGGTAATTCTATTTGAATTATTTTGAGGAACTGCCAGACCATTTTTCATAGCGGCCACACAAGGGTTGTGATTTCTCCAAAACCTCCACTTGTAGTTTCTGTTTTGCTCGTAATAGTCATCCTAACGGGTGTGAAGTGGTATCTCGCTGTAGGCTGGATTGCATTTCCCTGATGATTAGTGATGTTGAGACCTCTTCCTGGAAATGTCTACTACTCAAGTCCTTGGCCCATTTTTTAATGGAGTTGTTTTTAATTGCAGAAGTACTTTATTTACTTATTTGAGAAAGTGTGTGACAGTGAGACCACAAGGGGGGCGGTGGGAGTAGAGACAGAGAGAGAGGGAGAAGCAGAGTCCTTGCTGAGCAGGGAGCCCGATTCGGGGCTTGATCCCAGGACCCTGGGATCATGACCTGAGCTGAAGGCAGACACTTAACCGACTGAGCCACCCGGGCGCCTCTAACTGTAGGAGTACTTTATATATTTTGGATCTCTTTCAATTTTTAAAGACTTTCCAAAAAACTTTTTGCATGGAATATGCCTACAATTCAAGAATGTCTCAAAAATACCATTTACAGTTGGATCGGGATTTTGGAGATTTTTTTTAGCTTTTTATTTTGAAATAATGACAGATCTCACAGGATCTTAGATACTTGCATCTGGAGTTAAAACAGCATCACAGGCTGAAAGTAAAGGCAGAGTAAATATGCAAAGCTAAGCAGGAGAGCTAGTCTCTTAGCCCACCTGCCCCCCTCCTGACATACACACAAAGGCCACTTACTTAGCAGATCAGAATGGCAAAACTATAGTAGAGGGAATTTGCATCAGGGAAAAGTGACAAGGGCCATCCCTTCATATATATTATGAAGTTATTCTGGTTTCACTGAGAATATCCCCAGGAAAAAAATTTCTATAAAGGTAGGCAGTGGTAATCATACTTTCTACCAAAAATGAATTGTGACAAATAAGAGGACAGATTTTCAGAGAGCTTTTCCAGTGGGATCTGAGCACTCTGTCAGAGGCTCTGAGTCACCTACCGACACCACTCTCCTTTCCTACAAACAGAACCACATTTGTTGTATTCAGGGTGACAAAGGGCCCAGCTAAAGAGGCCACATCTTCCTGCCTCTCCCACAGCCAGGGCTGGTTACATGATACAGTTCTGGCCAAAGAAATGAAAGCTAGGAAGTCACTAGACAGGGCTTCCAGAAAGTTCTTTCAAGTCCTCTCATTAAAAAAAAGTGTCGTGCGGTGCCTAGGTGGCTCAGTCAGTTAAGCATCTGCCTTCCACTCAGGTCATGATCTCAGAGTCCTGGGATCAAGTCCTGAATGGGGCTCCCTGCTCAGTGGGGAGTCTGCTTCTCCTTCTCCCTCTGTGATCTCTCTTGCTCTCACGCCCTCTCAAATAAATAAATAAATAAATAAATAAATAAATAAATAAATAAATAAAATTTTTTAAAAAGTGTGATACTTTGTTAGAAATGTGGAATCTTGGGCATTTAGTCCAACCCACAGAATGGGGATCTGCATTTTAACAAGAACCCCTGTTGGTTCGAATATGCATTTCAAGTTTTGAGAAGTGGTGCTTGAAGGGGAGTTTTTAACTTCCTCTTTCTTCCTGCCTGGAATGTGAATGTGATGGCTGGGGCTACAGGGGCCATCTTTTGACCACAATGTAACCTCAAAGAAGCCAAATGCTAGGGAGGATAATGAAAAAAATGGGGCGCCTGGGTGGCTCAGTGGGTTAAAGCCTCTGCCTTTGGCTCAGGTCATGATCTCAGGGTCCTGGGATCGAGGCCCGCATCAGGCTCTCTGCTCAGCAGGGAGCCTGCTTCCTCCTCTCTCTCTGCCTGCTTCTCTGCCTACTTGTAATCTCTCTCTGTCAAATAAATAAATAAAATCTTAAAAAAAAAAAAGAATAAAGAAAAAAATGGAAGGAGCCTGGGGCACTGATGGCATCATGGAGCCACCACACTGCCGGGAACTGCCTTCCTCAGCCTTCCCCAGCTTTCTTGAGCACAAGAGAACAACCTCTACTACATGCAACCACTACCCAGAAGGAACCACTCCAGAAGGAAAATCAGAAAGCCCTTAGCAAGAAAAAGCACAGTCAGCTGTTACTGGATCATAAACTATACATAATCATTCCATTTTAAGTTCATATAGGTAGACACATGTAAGTATATAAAAATGTTCAGGGGCGACTGGGTAGCTCCGTCAGTTAAGCATCTGACCATTGATCTCAGCTCAGGCCTCGATCTCAGGGTCATGAGTTCAAGCTCTGCGTTGGGCTCCACACTGGGCATGGAGCCTACTTAAAAGAAAAAAAAAATGTCCAGAGGATAGAAGTATAGACATCAAAATGCTCATAGCGTAGGTGGTGGAATTATGAGTAAATTTAATTTTCTTCTTTATACCTTCCTTTTGTTGACTGAATTTTTTATATTCTGCATGAATTTCATTTTATAATGAGAGGTGGTTTTTAAAAGATAGAAAACACATGTGCCCTACATAGAAGTACACCTTAAGATAATGTTTAAAAAAGGTATAATACTGAACAGGATAAAGAACTGCCGGGTTGGCTGGCTCAGTTGGAAGAGCATGTGGCTCTTGGTCTCTAGGGTCATGAGTTCGAGCCCCACATTGTGGGTAAGGGATTATTTAAATAAATAAATAAACTTTAAAAAAAAAAAAAAAAAGGATTGCCCACTTCCAGGAGTGGGAGTGGGCCGACGGAAAAACAGGGACTAAAGTGAAAGCAGGGGCGCCTGGGTGGCTCAGTGGGTTAAAGCCTCTGCCTTTGGCTCGGGTCATGATCTCGGGGTCCTGGGATCGAGCCCCAAATCGGTCTCTCTGCTCAGTAGGGAGCCTGCTTCCCCCTCTCTCTCTCTCTGCCTGTCTCTCTGCCTACTTGTGATCTCTCTCTCTCTCTGTCAAATAAACAACAACAACAAAAATCTTTAAAGTGAAAGCAACTTTGCTCGACTAATCATGACAAAGGGCCTCAAATGGAGTATAATTTGCACACCCATGACTCCTCAGTTCCTAAAAACTTCCAGGTCACATCACACACAGTTTTGACTAAACGTCTATTCACCAGCTTGAGTCATTCCTTGTTTTTCAGATTCCTCTAAATAACTTTTGGCTACATTTCAAAATAAAATGATCCTCAAGGGGCAAAGACTAGTCACCCTTGAGGCCCGCGTACATGCAACCACTTCAAAGGCAGCTCCAAATACACTCGAACCAGCACAGCAAACCTAGAGGAAGTAGGGCCTTCCAGGATCCTTCCTTCGAGGGGAAATGTTGTGTGTGCTTCCTTCTCTCCCTTCCCTTCTTGCACGACTCTCCACACTCTGCATATATAAGAACATTTCAAGAATTAAAACACACATACACACGTGAGTGCACACGCGCACACACACATACACACACACACTCACTCACAATTTAAGCTGTCTTTTGAATACAGCTAAGTTAAAATGTGTGTACAACGATCCCAACTGGCAAAACTCACACTGAACTAAAACTGTACCCAGAGAGCGGCTGAGCAGATTTTAGCATATTGATGCCACACGGTGAAATTCAATAATGCCCACACCCGACTCACTTGCACATACATTCATGAGAGAAGAATTTTTATCTTTTTTGTTCATTGATGATCTCAAGCATCTAGAACAGGACCTGGCACATAGGAGGTGTGGGGAAGATTTTTTTTTTGAATGACTGTATATAGCAATAAACAAAGTCTTTGCTTGAAGCAAAAAATTACCCACAGACACACATTAAATCAATTTGCAAACGTCTCCAAGAGAAAAGGATATTGAATAGGTTCCCACTAATTTTTGCATTCATCTAAATGCATTCATTTCTAAAAAGTGAATACACAGGGGTGCCTGGGTGTCTCAGTCGTTAAGTGTCTGCCTTTGGCTCAGGTCATGATCCCAGGGTCCTGGGATCAAGTCCTGCATTGGGCTCCCCACTTGGCGGTGAGTCTGCTTCTCCCTCTCCCTCTCCCCCCGACTCTCATGCTCTCTTTCAAATAAATAAATAAATAAAATCTTAAAAAAAAATAAAGGGAACACACTTTTTATCAGATACTTAGATGTTACAAACACATGGATTCTCTCCACCCAAGGCAACGGGAGGTAAATTATGGGGGACAAAGATGACAAGGTGGTATGGATAGATGATGGATAGTCACATAAAATGTTCAGGTTCAGAGCACAAAGATGAGATGGCAGGCACTTAGGACCCTGTGAGTGGCAGGAGAGACAAGATTAATCACCTGCAGAACCCACCCCCTCAGGCTCGTTCTGAAGGTGAGGATCAAAAGGCCCGGACGTGTGTGATTTGGGCTTTGTCTTTGATGTAACTTGGAAAGCTGTGATGTAGACAATTTTACTCAAACATCTTCAAATGTGTATTAACAGGCTACCACGTAGCTTGCTGATGTGGGTTATTAAGATCAATGTCCTTTTTTTGAATTCTATGATATACTTTGACTTTCTGTATCCTTTTTATAGGGAAAAGATGTGTACCCAACTTGCAGAAATAGTCTAGTTCCCTTGCCAGATATGTTTCTCATTGTGGATTCGCATGCTGGCTAATTATAACAGCTTGGAAGTTACATAAACGCCCAACAATAGGGAATCAGTTAAGAATAAAATTCATTATAGTGCATATGTATAAGATACAGTCATTAAAAAACAAGATGTAAAAGTAGATATTGCCACAGGAAAATGTCCACAAATAGAGGGCATATAAAAAAATCAGGTTATAAAACAGAAGTATCAAGTAATCCCAGCTATGTTTTAAAAACTACTCAAGAGGCAAAAAACAAAAAACAAAAAACAAAAAAAAACAAAAAACAAAATACAAACCCCGGCACAACCTTCCTAAGCATGGGGTTATGTCACAGGGTACAATGAGAGATGACTCGTTTTATTCTATAGTTTTGTGAATTTAGGTCTTATTTTTCTGTACTTTCCAAATTTTCTATACTGAACAAGAATTATTGTAATCAGAAAATAAGCATCAATATCTTTTTTTCAATTTTCATTCAGATGACCTTAGGCAAGTTAACCAACCTGTCTGTGGTTTCTTTACCTGTAAATGGTAAAGGTAAAGAGACCTTTAGGTTACCAGGATGTAAATGCTTAGAACAGGCCCTGGCAAGTGGGAACTACTCAGGCTAGCTATTAGCTCGGAAATTCTTGCAAGAACGGATGGGGTCGGGCCCATCCACCTGTGGGGACCCCACTTGGGAAGCCAGTCTGAGAAGCCGGTACGCTCCTCCATCTCTCTCCGCTGTGAAAAGCTAATGAAGGCAGAAAGGGAAATTTAGTGCTGAGCTCACAAACTCCCAAGTCTTTAGGCAGCAGGGAAGAAACGGAAATGTGAGTGAAGCAGCTGGGAATCTGACAAGTTGGCGGGGGGGTGCTATGGCTCCCTGGGCAGGGGGCACCTCCCAGAAGTACCTCAATTCATTTATTTGTTTTATTTATTTATTTATTTATTTATTTAATTTATTTATTTAAGATTTTATTTATTTATTTGACAGAGAGAGAGAGAGATCACAAGTAGGCGGAGAGGAAGGCAGAGAGAGAGGAGGAAGCAGGCTCCCCGCCCCGAGAGGGGATCCCGATGTGGGGCTCGATCCCAGGACCCTGAGATCATGACCTGGGCCAAAGGCAGAGGCTTTAACTCACTGAGCCACCCAGGCACCCAAGAGTTCTACTAATTTTTTTTTTAATTTATTTGACAGACAGAGAGAGAGATCACAAGTAGGCAGAGAGGCAGGCAGAGAGAGAGGAGGAAGCAGGCTCTCAGCCGAGCAGGGAGCCCAATGCAGGACTCGATCCCAGGACCCTGAGATCATGACCTGAGCGGAAGGCAGAGGCTTTAACCCACTGAGCCACCCAGGCGCCCTCATTTATTTGTTTTAAATATATATATAAATATATATGTGTGTGTATATATATTTAAATATGAATATACATATATCTATATATTTAAAGACTTGTTTATTCTAGAGAGAGACGTTGAGCAGGGGAGAGGAGCAGAGAGAGGGGGAGCCTTAAGCAAACTCCGTGCTGCGCACAGAGCTCAATGCAGGGCTCCATCCCACAGCCCATGGGATCACAACCTGAGCTGAAACAAGAGCTGGGATGCTTAACTGACCACACCACCGAGGCGCCCTATTTATTTTTTTTAGAAGATTTTATTATGTTTTTTTGAGAGAGAGAGAGAGGGAGCGTACATGAGTGTGGGGAGGGCCAGAGGGAGAGAGAGAATCTTAGTCAGGCTCTATGCCTGGCGCTGAGCTCACCAGGAGGCTCGATCCCACGATCCTGAGATCATGACCTGAGCTGAAATCAAGAGTCAGATGCCCAACCGACTGCGCCACCCACACACGCCCAAACGTTTTATTTTTAAGTAAACTCCACACAGTGTGGGGCTCAGACTCCCAACTCAAGATCAAGAGTTGCATGTTCTACCGCCCGAGCCAGCCAGGCACAGCAAGTCAGCTTATTTTAAAAGAGGGACTACGGGCGCCTGGGTGGCCCAGTCGTTAAGCATCTGCCTTCGGCTCAGGTCATGATCCCAGGGTCCTGGAATCAAGTCCCACATCAGGCTCCCTGCTCAGTGGGAAGCCTGCTGCTCCCTCTCCCACTCCCCCTGCTTGTATTCCCTCTCTCGCTCTGTCTCTCTCTGTCAAATAAATAAATAAAATCTTTAAAAAAAAAATAAAAAATAAAAGCAGGCACTGGCCTAACAGCCCATATTTACCCTGGAGCTGCCTGGCTTGTGCAGTCAAGCCACAGAAAAGAACAATTTAAAGTGACGGGAACATTACAGGTGTTGACAGGCCACCCTCGTCAATGCTTCCTTCTCCTCAGGGTGTTTAGATATCTGGGTTTCAGATATCTGTCAGCGCCCCCTGGGGTAAGACGTTTCTCTCCTCACACATCATTGGCAGTGTCACTGAGGGAAACCGTTGACCGGCAGGGAGGTAAGAAAGGCAGTGGGGGCTGCACAGCGGAGGGGCCCGCAGGCAAGCTGGTCTGACTGGTTCCAGTAAGAACCACTGGGGAGGGAAGTCAGAGGGTAGGAACTAATCCTGCAGCGAACGTGAGGTGTCCGAGAATTCAGGGACCATGTGATTTACTGTCACAATGGGGATACTTCTTACTTCTCAGAATGGAAAGGAATGCTCCTGAGAATCACACTGGACATGGGTCTTGACTGGAAATGCCTCGAACACACTAGGGTATATGGCTACCCGGTCAAAATCAAGGGCTTCCCTGAGGGCCTCGGGCAAATTCCAGCTCTTCACCTGACAACTACCTACTTACACGGCGGGAGGAAACCACTCTTTTCAAACCACTACGTACATAAATAACCCAGAAGGCCTATTTCGAGGGCTTACTCCCCACCAAAGCTTGTGATCTTCCTCTCTGGAATCCTTGGACTGAAAGCAGAGAATTCTCCTGCCAGGATGAGGGCCCCGGTTCCCAGAGCTGATATAGTAGAAGAGTTGCAGAAGGAAAGGCAGTAGAGATCTGTGGATCTCTCGGGCCCTGGTCCCTCCCTAGACCCCTGATACCACAGCAGCCTCAGGCAGGAGGGAGTAAGGGGCTATCTCAGACTCAGCGGGGTCTGGAGCTGTGTCCCCAGTGCACCTCTGTTCCCCCTTCCTCACTGGACTCGAGGGGTCGCAGATCAGCCCCTGCCTAGGAAGCCACCGGTGCAGCAATGACAGGAGGCCATGATTATAAGCCAAGACCATGGCCACGGCTGGCACCAGCTGGGACTGAAATTTGATGTGCGTTCTACCTAAAAAGTATCTTCCAAACTCTACAGCTGGAAAACAGGACTCCATTACATTCCCATGGTCCGTTGGATAATTATCCTATTCAGCGCTCTTCCTATGTTGTGAATTTTTAGCTTCTCCAATTTGCCTCTCTTTTGCCTCCTCCTGCACTAATTAACAGAATTCCAAGTCTGGCTTTGAAACTACAGAACTCCCCAACTACTGGGGAAAAAAGTCTCAGCAAGATCAGGCGGGAAAAATATTTCTCTGTTCTCCTAACAGCTGCAGAAAAGCAAGCACTACTCAATGTCCCCAAAGTGTTCTTGCTAAGGTTATTATTTTTTTTTAAGATTTTATTTATTTGAGAGCGAGAGCGAGCCAATGAGCTAGAGTGGGGGGGGCGCAGAGAGAGAAGCAGATTCCCCCACTGAGTGGGGAGCCCAAGGGGGGGGCGGTGCTTGATCCCAGGACCCTGAGATTGTGACCTGAGCTAAAGGCAGACACTTAACCGATTGAGCCACCCAGGCACCCTTTATTAAGTTTATTTTTAAGGAGTCTTTCAAGACTTCTGGACTTCAGACACTGTTAATACATCCTGGAAATTGATCTTTGAAGTCTATAAATTTTAAAGACCTTAAGGTCTGTAATTCTGATTGCTTACTTAATAATTTGTAGTCCTGGGGGCATCTGGGGGGTGCACTCGGTCAAGCATCCCAACTCTTGATTTTGGCTCAGGTCACTATCTCAGGGCTGCAAGATCGAGCCCTGCAACCGGCTCTGTGCTCAGCTCAGAGTCTGCTTGAGAGTCTCTCTCCCTCTACCCCTCCCCCAACTCACATGCACTCACTCTCTCTAAACAAATAAGTACAATCTTTAAAATAATAATTTGTAGTCCTGATAGCACTATTTAAATAGGGTAGGTTTTTTGGAAGGTGTGATTTTTAATTCTTAAGCCAGGAGAGGATCATTATTAGCAACTTGGTCTACTCATTAGAGCATGGAGATAAAAATAAATAAAAACATTGGCTTTATAGGGTTTTTAAAAGATTTTATTTATTTATTTGACAGAGAGAGACACAGGGAGAGAGGGAACATCAGCACAGGGAGTGGGAGAGGGAGAAGCAGGCTTCCTGAAGAGCAGGGAGCCCGATGTGGGGCTTGATCCCAAGACCCTGGGATCATGACCCGAGCCGAAGGCAGATGCTTAAGGACTGAGCCACCCAGATGCCCCAGGATTTTGTTTTTAAACAGAATTTGACAAGCAAATGTTTAACTTTATCAGCAATAGAATTCCAACTGTTTCAATGTCTGATGGCTGAAGTTACTCTTTTTATCTTTAGCAGATCTGTAAGAGGGACCGAGCCAAGCTGTCTGGGTCACAGGAAATACATCGACCCTGCACTGGGGCCAGGGCCCAACCCCCAGCAACCAGGAGAGAACAGGAATGGGCTCTCGGCTCTTTGAGCAATCAGGGAAGGTCTTCACCTTCTACAGGCCATACAGCCTGTCCTGTCAAGATAACTTTCCAGTCCTCTTCCTGTTCCGTGGGATGAGAAGCCCCAGTGATTCCACTAAGGGGACAGAGGGGAGGAAGGGGGGTTGGAGGTCCCATTGCCATCACCCAGACAACTTTTCTCAGTCTAACGTCAGAAGAGGGGCCACTGGATTCAGACTGGTGCTTATCTGAACATGAGGGTTCTGAGAATCTGAGGGGGTCCAGATCCAAAGTCCCATTCTCTACTCTGTCTCCATTTCAAATAAATAAATAAATAAATAAATAAATAAATAAATAAATAAATAAATAAAATGCAGATTCTAAACAGAACACATAAAAACTATAAGTGCGAGGGGTGCCTGGCTGGCTCAGTCAGTAGAGCATGCAACTCCGGATATTGGGGTTGTGAGTTTGAGCCCCATGTTAGGCACAGAGATTACTTTTAAAATAAAAATTAATTAATTAATTAATAACACGTGGGAGGGGGGAACCCTGAAAATGCTACTATACTCTGCTCACTCAGAAATCCTAAGTCCATTGGGAACTGAGGAGGGTGGGAAGAAATCCATCTTAAAGCCTTCCTTCACAGGAACTCTGAATCACAGTTCGGACCTGAGGGAAAAGGCTTGGATGGTCATTGGTAATAGTAAAATAAGCCAAAAATAAATAAATAAAATAAACTAGGAGGAGAAACCTAACTAGAATGAACCTATATTCTTTTTTTTAAAGATTTTATTTATTTATTTGACAGAGAGAGACAGTGAGAAAGGGAACACAAGCAGGGGGAGTGGGAAAGGGAGCAGCAGGCTTCCGCTGAGCGGGGAGCCCGATGTGGGGCTCGATCCCAGGACCCTGGGATCGTGACCCGAGCCAAACGTAGACGCTTAACAACAGAGCCACCCAGGCACCCCAATGAACCTATATTCTTAACAAAAGAATTCACAAGCATTTAGAATTCCTCCGATAATGGGTACAAGTTGAAGGCAGAGCAGGACAGGGGCCCCAAAGGCCTTCCTGCACCCATCAGGCTGTGGTTCTTTGTCAAGCCCAGATATACAGGGCTTCCCCACTTTCCAAGTGGCTTATCATTTCAGTTTTATAGACTGAAAATCCTATTTGTGGGCACAAAAAAAGATCAGCATGTTAAAGAATCAGGAAATGAGAGCAACTCTCTGATGAGCCCCCTAATTTCATGACCCCAGGCAGGCTAACTGTCCTCCTCGTTCCTGCCCCTTGGCCTCCAACCACTGGCTCTAGATATTCCGCTTACTTCCTTCTTTCCTCTTTTCCCATGACCAGCTGTATACTTCCCAGCTTCCCACTACCTTGCTGTCCAGTCTAACCTAAAACAAGCTTCTCAGGTAAAGTTTTTTTTTGCTGATCACCACAGAAATACAGAAAATGGATAGACAGCCTGGTCTGTATTGCTGGTTTTCCAGATACCCTGGGAATCTCTTTTCTACCACCCTTTCATAATCAAGGGTGGATTTCAACTCCCGTTCATACATACTTTCTCCAACACTTACACTGGGGGACTCCTTTTCTAGCTACAAAATATGGGGGGCTGGCAAACTCCAGATGGGAATCTTCTACCTTATTGTCCCTCCAAATTTAATATAATTAAATCATTCCGATACAGGAGTATAATGACAAAAGGAACCAAAGTCTCATCTCCTATATTTGGGGGAAGTTGGAGAAATATGCTCTAAAGGGCAAAATGTACTCTGAGGCCTGGAAGGGCCTGGTGGCAAATCTTTTTTGTGTGTCTGGAACGAAAAGAAGACAGTGGCACCAGGCAGCCACCCTAGAAAGCTACCAGTCAGTCCCAGGTCTGGGATCCTGCTGTGAAGGAGAGTTATACAGAACTCTGTAAGAAAGGCAAGAACTGAGAACACTTAAAAAAATGCCCACTTTTAATGGCTCTTGATCTTTGGGTTGTGAGTTCGAGCCCCACATTGGAGGTAGAGTTTACTTAGGAAAGAGAGAGAGAGTACTTTGCTTCAGGGCCCAGCAGCACTTCAAGGCTGTCTGTCAAAATCTGGTAACTGGGACCTCTACAGCTCCACCCAGCAGCACTTACTCGGAGAGAGGGCTTGCCATACCAATACGGGACATTTCAAACCAAGGGACGTGCAAATTCCAAGCCTTTCCTCTAGCATAAAAATAAACAATACAGAGGCGCTCGGGTGGCTCAGTCGGTTAAGCATCCGACTCTGGATTCGGCTCGGGTCATGATCTCACGGAGCAGGAGATGGAGGCCCCCCCCCCCACGTGGGGCTCAGGGGGAGTTAGCTTGGATATTCTCTCCCTCTGGTCCCTCCCCCACTCCTGCTCCCTCTCTCTCAAATAAATCAATCTTTAAACTAAATAAATAGATAAATAGTATAACGAGGAAATAAACGCTGAAATAAAACCCCAAAACAGAAGAAGGCCGAGCTCTGCTCTTCGGAAAGTCTGAAGCTCGGGAAGCTCTCCGGACCCGGAAACGTTCCACCACACACGAGAAGGGCAACGCGGAGAGACTCCCAGCTCGTGAGAAACCGCACTTAAACCTTCCAGTCGGACCGGCTGAGAGTCACAGCAGAGTTCTCACTCAGTGCCACGGCGTTCCCTCAATTCTCTAACATCACGTTCGTGTAAAGGGCCTTGTCGGGCCAGTCCGGGCGACTGCACTCTCCGTTTCCGAAGCCCACGACCACATCATCGAAGGTCACCGGCCCCGGCAACAGGAGGTTTGTCCACAGTGACCCGGGGTCGTCGCAGCACCCGCTCCTCGAAGGAGGAGGGCTGGGAACTTGAGGAGCGGGAGATGGACGCGTCTGAAAAGAGTCGCTCGGGGGACACCGAAGGGGGCGCGGCCCCAGCCACCCCGGGCACGACGAGAGACGCTGCTGGCGTCGACCCCCGCCGGGGGACCCGGGACCCGCGCCCACTCCCCTCGGGCGCAGGCGGCACGGCCAGGTGCGGCAAAACGGAGAACGCCCGCCCTCGGGCGCACGCTCGCCACCCACCCGCACGGAACTAGTGAAACTGCCCGGCTGTTCAACCTGCCCGGGCCTCGGCCCCGCCCCAGCCAACGTCCGCGTCCTCTCTAGGCTGCACGGAGGACCTTGCGTCTCGACGGGCCGCTCCATAGGGCGCCCGGATGGCGCGGCTGGTGCGGGCGTGGACCGGAAACATGACGTGCGGCGGGGTAGGGCCTGGGCGATCCTGCGAGGGTCGGCCCCGCACGCCTCACGTTTTACGCCCGTCATCTTTAAAACTTACTTTCCCCCCATTGTATTTCCCGCTGGACAACTAAAGAGAAAAAAAAAGTCAAAGACACTCCAAATATACGGAAATAACTACTGTTAACATTTATTTATGTTTTGAAAAATTTTTTAACTTGAAGATTCATTACAATAGTCAATGCAATGTGATAGACACAAATGGAACTAAGTAGACTCAATAGCAATAAGCACATAAAATATTCGATCATCAGATTGATACCACAGATATATGCAAATTAAACCGGAATTAGGTACTATCACATACCTACTAGAATGACTGAAATTTTAAATTAGTAATGATAATCAAGTAAGGTGAGAATATGGAGCATCTGGAAGTCTCATTTTTACTGATGAGAGTATAAAACGGTATAACCACTTTGGGTTTTTTTTTGTTTGTGGTTTTCTTTTTAGTGTTAATATTTTAGAGAATTTTACTCTGTTGATTTTCTACATGTAGTTTGGTATTTTTGTGTTTTTGTCATCTCCAATTTTCCCACTTGATTTTGTCACGTAAGCGCACCCGCCTCCCACACCCCCATTTTGTGACAGCCATTATAATACTCCGTTAACTGGATTATCATCATGTATTTATTCATTCAATATCATTTATTCATTCTGTATCAAATCACCCAGTGTGAGCCCAGGATATCAGCCTTCCACTGAATAGCACCACCAAGTTGGGTCTCAGCCTGTCCTCAAGGAAATGCTGTGAAGCTCATCACTGTTTTCTCTCCAAGGAGTACAGTACTTTTTTTTACACAGTTCCTCTCTATAATCACTCAAAAGAAGACATTTTTATGGTTTTGTTATCAAGAAAAGTTTAATAGAGCAACTGCTTAGTTTTGGCCTATGGACCCAGGGAGTTGGCTATTAGAAAGTTAACAAATTAAGGAGTCAATCCCATTTACAATTGCACCCAAAACCATAAATTACCTAGGAATAAACCTAACCAAAGAGGCAAAGGATCTATACACAGAAAATTATACAACACTTGAAAGAAATTGAGGAAGACAAAGAAATGGAAAAATGTTCCATGCTCATGGATTGGAAGAGCAAATATTGTTAAAAAGTCTATGCTACCTAGAGCAATCTATACATTCAATGCAATCCCTATCAAAGTACCATCAACTTTTTTCACAGAGCTGGAACAAATAATCCTAAAATTTGTATGGAACCAGAAAAGACCCCAAATAGCCAAAAGAATGTTGAAAAAGAAAACCAAAACTGGTGGCATCACAATCCCAGACATCAAGCTCTATTACAAAGCTGTAGTTATCAAGACAGTATGGTACTGCACAAAAACAGACACATAGACCAATAGAACAGAACAGAGAACCCAGAAATAGACCCTCAACTCTATGGTCAACTGGACCATTTCCTTACACTATACACAAAAATAGACTCAAAATGGATGAAAGACCCAAATGTGAGACCAGAGTCCATCAAAATCCTAGAGGAGAGCACAGGCAGCAACCTCTGTGACCTTGACTGCAGCAACTTCTTGCTAGACACGTCTCCAAAGGCAGGGGAAACAAAGGCAAAAATGAACTGTTGGGACTTCATCACGATAAAAAGCTTTTGCATAGCAAAAGAAACAGTCAACAAAACCACAAAACAACCAGCAGAATGGGGGAGAAGATATTTGCAAATGACACAACAGATAAAGGGCTGATATCCAAGATCTATAAAGAACTTCTCAAACTCAACACCCAAAAAACAAATAATCCAGTCAAGAAATGGGGAGAAGACATGAACAGATATTTCTCCAAAGAAGACATCCAGACGGCCAACAGACACATGAAAACATGCTCAATCACTTGGCATCAGGGAAATACAAATCAAACCACAATGAGATACCACCTCATGCAAGTCAGAATGGCTAAAATTAACAAGTCGGGAAACGACAGATGTTGGCGAGGATGCGGAGAAAGGAGAACCATCCTACAGTGTTGATGGGAATGCAAGCTGGTGCAGCCACTCTGGAAAACAGTGTGGAGGTTCCTCAAGAGGTTGAAAATAGAGCTACCCTCGATCCAGCAATTGCTCTACTGGGTATTTACTCCAAGGTGAAAAATTAGTGACCCGAAGGGGGCACCTGCACCCCAATGTTTATAGCAGCAATGTCCACAATAGCCAAACTATAGAAAGAGCCCAGATGTCCCAGATGTCCATCAACAGATGAATGGATAAAGAAGATGTGAGATATATATATATATAGATAGATAGATATAGATATAGATAGATAGATATAGATATAGATAGATATAGATATAGATATACACATATATATAAAGAAATACTATGCAGCCATAAAAATGAAATATTGCTGTTTGCAGACACGTGGATGGGATAGAGAGTGTTATGCTAAGTAAAATAAACGAGTGAGAGAAAGACAATTATCACATGATCTCATTGATCAGGGGAATTTAAGAAACAAAACACAGAGGATCATAGGGGAAGAGAGGGAAAAAATAAAACAAGATGAAATCAGAGAGGGAGAAAAACCATAAGAGACTCTAAAGCATAGGAAACAAACTGTGGGTTGCTGGGGGGGAGGGGGTAGGTGGGATGGGGTGGCTGAGAGACGAACATTAAGAAGGGCACATGATGTAATGAGCATTGGATATCATATAAGGCTGATGAATCACTGACCTCTACCTCTGAAACCAATAATACATTGTATGTTAATTGAATTTAAATAAAAATTTAAAAAGAAAAAAAGAAAGAAAGCTAACAGCAAATCTTACCTAAGGGTTAAGGGGACCAGTAAGTGCAATGGTAACTTTTTACCCAAATCTGTTTGTTCTCGGAATTCAGCCTGCTGCCATGTTTCTATAGATAACATTCTTGCCTGGCACAACAATATGACAATGTTGGTTTAGTTCTTTTGCAGAGACGCGGGTTTCAGGAGAAACACCAGCCAGAACCA
This sequence comes from Ailurus styani, assembly GCA_002007465.1. NCBI lineage: Eukaryota > Metazoa > Chordata > Mammalia > Carnivora > Ailuridae > Ailurus > Ailurus styani. Next base: position 4,424,067 of record LNAC01000077.1, on the reverse strand, counting down.
GTTAGGACCTCCAACCTTCTCTTGGTGCATGTACCAATGTCTGATGGATAAATATTTGATATAGGAGGGCCTAAAACCCCACCCCAGAATCATACCAAGGGGGCCATTTTCTGATCATGGGTTATATGAAGAGACATGCAGAAGATCTGTGAAGATGCAGACAATAAGATCACTTCAACCCTTCACTTACTTATTAACTCTCTTTATCTGATTTTGAAATCATGTAACTCCTCTTCCTTACACTCAGATCCCTTCTCATTTAACTTTAAATATCCCTGACTCTTCCCCTTTGAGGGGAGGAATTTGAGGCTTGCCTTCCCTTCTCCTTTGGCTGTTTCTTTTTTCTTTTTCTTTTCCTTTTCCTTTTTTTTTTTTTTTTTTTAGATAAGCTCTATGCCCAACCTGGGGCCTGAACTCATGACCCCAAGATCAAGAGTCACAATCTCCACCGACTGAACCAGCCAATCTCCACTCCTTTGGCTACCTCCTGAATCAACCCTTTTCTTCCTGCATACTTGATATCTCAGCGATTGGCTCTGGTGTACCTTGGTCATATGAACCTGGGTTTGGTCACAAATTTGGTGAGCCAGCCAGGAGCTCTTTGACCTTGGTTCGATGGCTCCAGCCATTAAAGGGAGCCCTGTGACGAGTCCAAACCGCTGCCTATCTCTTCATCCTAAGGACTTTCCCTGGGGGCCCCACCCCAATTTGGGTCCACTGCCTTTCAGGCACTTAATTTAACTCTTTGTGGCAAGGAAACAGCTTTTGGCTTCTGTATGAACAGACATCTCTTTGGTGAGTAACCTCAGTACCAGTGACCAAATATTTCTTTCTTCCTCCCATTTGGTTCCCTCCAAATAGGGGGTTTGGCTTTGGCTCTCTTAGCCTTCTTTTTCTTGCTTAAGAAAAGGTTGACTAGGAACCCATTTATTCAGTTGGTAAAGGCCCGACTTTTGAGTGGAACTAGAGAATCTTTGTTCGCAGAGGTAGGCTTGGCTTCATTTGGTTCATTTGTTGCTGTAGCTTGTCTAATTGGAAAACAGGAAATGAAAATTTGATCCCGGCATGCAGCCCTTTGGGCTTTATTCTCAAAAATTGGACAATGTTTAGTTATGAACCCATGAAAAGGAAAAAGATGATCTTCTTTTGCAACCCTGCTTGGCCACGATATTCATTATACTCTGGGAAAAAATAGCCAGTTAATGGATCCTTAGAGTATAATACCGTGTTGCAATTAGATTTGCTTTGAAAAAGGGAAGGTAAATGGGATGAAATTCCTTATGTTCAGTCATTTTTTGCTTTTGTATCAAAATAAGCCCGCTCAGAAAGGATGTAAAATTCTACTGCAACAAACCTGCAACAAACCAAAAAGCCTGTGTTGCCTGATTCTCACCAGGGAGAGGAGGAGGATTTATTGGTTACTTGGATTAAACTCCCCTACAGGTCTTCCACTCTAAGGGAGCACCAGAGTTACTGCCTGTACTCAGTCCCAACAACCTGAGCCCTGTACAGCGCCCAAAACCAAGACCCTCAGCCTCAGGAGGCCAACAGGTAGGAATGATCTCCCCTTCTCATACCCTACTCAATTTAGTCATGGAGCCACTCATTTCCAGGGAGGACAATATCTGCTAAGGCAAATCCCAATCCGAGGTTTAGATTAGGGTGGGGAGGGTTGGGGGATGATCTATAGGAATGATTTGAGTCCACTCTCCACCCTGAATTTGAATTTGTTTCACTAGAAAAACAATATACCTACTTACAGAGATGACTCCAAGAGGATGGAAAATTCAATCCCATGTATTTTTGCCACCCACAACCCCACTTGGATGGATGTGCAAAATTTGTTAAATATTCTCCTCACTTCTAAGGAATGCCACATGATGCTAGAAAAGGCTAGAGAAGAAGTTACCTGGCCACATGCTATAACTTCCAATAATTCCCTAAGAGCTAATGCCATGATGCCCATTCCTACTGTGAATCCCAACTGGAATGTCAATGTTAGAGACCGAGGTAAGCTTCAACACTATCAAGGTGAGATTTTAGCTGGATTAAGAAAGGATGTCCCAACACTGTGTAAAAGTTTTTTATTTTGGTGTGGTCCCAATAGCTTAATTTTACCTCAGTTTCCCTTGCCCGAGGAAAACATATCTAGAAAAATGTTTCTGTGGCTAATGTCAAAGAAATTACAGCCTATGTTTTCTTCATGTTTTATAGTTTCTGGTCTCTCATTTAGGTCTTTAACCCATTTTGATTTGGTTTTGTGTATAGTATAAGAAAGCGGGGGTGCCTGCCTGGCTCAGTCGGTGGAGCATGTGACTCTTGATCCCAGGGTTGTGTGTTCGAGCCTCACACTGGGTGTGAGATTACTTAAAAATAAAATCTTTTTTTTTTAATTTAATTTATGGGGCGCCTGGATGGCTCAGTCATTGGGCGTCTGCCTTTGGCTCAGGTCATGATTCTAGGGTACTGGGATCGAGCCCCACATCAGGCTCCCTGCTCAGCAGGGAGCCTGCTTTTTCTTCTCCCACTCCCCCTGCTTGTGTTTCCTCTCTTGCTGTCAAATAAATAAATAAAATCTTTAAAATTTTAAAAAATAATTTATTTTGTTATTTTATTTTTTTAAAGATTTTATTTAGTCATTTGACAGAAAGAGACACAGCAAGAGAGGGAACACAAGCAAGGAGAGTGGGAGAGAAAAAGAAGCAGACTTCCCACTGAGCAGGGAGCCCAGTGTGGGGCTCCACCCCAGGACCCTGGGATCTTGACCTGTGCCAAAGGCAGATGCTTAAAGACTGAGCCACCCAGGTGTCCCTAAAATCTTTTTTTTTTAAGAAAGTGATACAGTTTCATTCTTCTGTATGTAGCTATCCAGTTTTCCTAACAGCGTTTGTTGAAGAGACTTTTTCCCATTGTATATTCTTGCCTCCATTGTCATAGATTAATTGACCATCTAACCATGGGTTTCTGGACTCTGTTCTGTTCCACTGAACTATGTGTCTATTTTTGTGCCAGTACCATAATGTTTGATTACTACAGTTTTGGAATATATCTTGGGATCTGGGATTGTGATACATCCAGCTTTGTTCTTCTTTTTCCAGACCGCTTTGGCTAGGAGCACCGGAGTGGCTCAGTCGGTTGAGCATCTATCTTCAGCTCAGGTCACAATCCCAGGGTCCTGGGATAGAGTCCTGTGTCAGGTTCCCTGCTCAGTGGGGAGTCTTCTCCCTCTACCCCACCCCTTGGCTAGTGATCTCTCTCTCTCAAATAAATAAATTAAATCTTTTTTTAAAAAAAGATTGCTTTGGCTATTTATGGTGTTTTGTGGTTTCATACAAATTTTAGATTATTTTTTCTAGTTCTGTGAAATATGTTGTTGGTATTTTGATAGGAGCTGCATTAAATCTGCAGATTGTTTTGAGTAGCATGGACATTTCAGTGATATTTGTTCTTCCAATCCATGTGCATGGTATAGATTTCCATTTGTTTGTGTTTCATAGTTTTCAGAGTACAGACCTTTCACCTCATTGGTTAAGTTTATTCCTAGGTATTTTGTTCTTTTTGGTGCAATTGTAAATGGGATTCTTTTCTTCATTTCTCTTTTTGCTACTTCATTATTAGTGTATAGAAGTGCAACAGATTTCTAAGTATTAATTTTGTATCCTATTAATTTACTGAATTCATTTATCCATTCTAGTAGTTTTTTGGTGGAGTCTTTAAGGTTTTCTATATTTGGTATCATGTCATCTGCAAATAGTGAAAGTTTTACTTTTTCCTTACTAATTTGGGTGTCTTTTATTTCTTTTTCTTGTGTGATTGCTATGGCTAGGAGTTCTAGTATTATGTTGAGTAAAAGTAGTGAGAGTGGACATCCTTGTCTTATTCCTGACCTTAGAGGGAAAAGCTCTCAGTTTTTCACCCCTGAGCATGATGTTAGCTGTGAATTTTTCATATATGGCCTTTATTATGTTGAGGTATGTTACCTCTAAACCTACTTTGTTGAGAAGTTTTATGATGAATGGATGTTTCACGTTGTTCATTGCTTTTTCTGCATCTGTTGAAATGAACAGATGGTTTGTATCCTTTCTCTTGTTAATGTGGTGTATCACGTTGATTGATTTGTGAATACTAAACTACTCTTACATCCTTGGAATAAATCCCGTTTAATCATGGTGAATGATTTTTTTAATGTATTGTTGGATTTAGTTTGCTAATATTTTGTTAAGGAATTTCCTATCTATGTTCCTCAGAAATATTAGCCTATAGCTAGCTTCCTTCCTTCTCTCCTTTTCTTTTCCTCCCTCTTCCTTCCTTCCCTCCTTTGTTCCTTCCTTCCCTCCTTCGTTCCTTCCTTTCTTTCTCTTTGTCTGGCTTTGGTATTGGGATAATTCTGGCCTTGTAGAATGAATTTAAAAATTAAACTATTGGGACTATACCAAAATAAAAAGCTTTTGCACAGTGAAGGAAATCACTAACAAAACAAAAGAGCTACCTACTGAATGGGAGAAGATATGTGCAAATCTGACAAAGTTAATATAGAAAACATATAACTTATGCAACTCTACAAAATATGTAGAACTTATACAACTCTACACACACACATAGACACACACACAATTTGATTTCAAACAGGCAGAAGATCTAAATAGACATTTTTCAAAAGAACACATAGAGAGAGCCAACAGACACATGAAAAGATGCTCAACGTCACTAATCATTGGGGAAATACAAATCAAAGCCACAATGAGATATCATTTTACACATGTCAGAATGGCTAAAATAAAAAACACAAAAAGTAACAATTGCTGGTGAGGATGTGGAGAAATTTGAACCCTCGTGCACAGTTGATAGGAATGCAAATCAGCGCAGCCACTGTGGAAAATAGTATGGATGTTCTCAAAAAATTAGAAATAGAACTACCATATGATCCAGTAATTCCAGTTCTGGGTATTTACCCAAAGAAAATGAAAACACTAATTTAAAAAGATATATGTTCCCCTATGTTTATTGCAGCATTATTTATAATAGCCAAGATATGGGAGCAAGCCAAGCATCCACCAATAGATGAATAGATAGAGAAGAAATGGGGGCACTCGGGTGGTGCAGTCAGTTAAGCATCTGACTCTTGGTTTCAGCTCAGGTCATGATCTTGGGGTTGTGGGATCAAACCCTGCATTGGGCTTGGCCCTTAGCACAGAGTCTGCTTGACATTCTCTCTTCTTCTTCCTCTGCCCATCCCACTCATGCTCTTTCTCTTACAAATAAATAAATCTTTTTTTAAAAAGGAAAGAAGATATGGTATATTTATACAATGGAATATTACTCAGCCACAAAAAAGAATGACATCTTGCCATTTGCAACAACATAGATGGACATGGAAGGTATGATGTTAAGTGAAATAATTTGTCAGAGAAGGACAAATACCATAGGATTCCACTCATACATGGAATTTAAGAAACAAACAAAGAAAAAAGAGACAAACAAAAAACAGACTCTTAAATACAGAGAACAATTTGGTGGTTGCCAGAGGGGAGGTTGGGGGGTGCCATAAGTGAAACAGATGAAGGGAATTAAGAGTTAAGGCACCTGCCTGGCTTGGTTGGTGGAGCATGTGACTCTTGATCTCTGGGTCATGAGTTTAAGCCCCATGTCGGACATAGAGATCACTTAAAATTTAAAAAAATAAAAAGTACACTTATCTTGAGCACTAAATATGTATAGAATTGTTGAATCATTGTATCATACACCTGAAACAAATATAGCACTGTATATTAATTATATTTGAATTTAAAAAAGAGAAAAGTAGTCCCCAAGCAAAGGAGTTTAAGATTTAAGAAATAAAGCAAGGGGTGCCTGGGTGGCTCATTCATTTAAGCATCCAGCCATTGATTTTGGCTCAGGTCATAATCAGGGGCGTGAGATCGAGCCTTATGTGGGGCTCCACACTCAGCAGGGAGTCTGTTTGAGAACCTCTCCCTCTGTCCCTCCCCCTGCTCACTCTCTCTCTCTCTCTCTCTCTCAAATAAGTAAATAAAATCTTCAAAAAAAGGACTTCCCCAAGCTCACAAGGTCTCTTGAAGAGAAAGAGCAGCAGACAGCCCACCAGATGACTGAATTGACTGACAGTGACCTGGAATGAAGGGGCCCAAGGGTTCCATGCAAAGGCTGTTCTCATTTCCCGTAAGGAACCCCCGGCAGCAATGAAGGTGGAAAACAAACTTACAGACTTATTCATTGATACTGGGGCCACAGATTCAGGACTCAACTCCTGGCTCTGTCTGCTATCAAATCATACCATGGCTGTCACAGGAGTCCTTGGGGCAGGGTTGACTAAAACCTTCTTATAACCACTTAGAACAAATTCATCTCCAGCACAGCTTTTTGTCTATGCCTGAATGTCCTGTCCTTTTACAGGGATGTGACTATTCACTAAATTGAATGCTGAGGCTACTTTTGCAGCCAGTCGCACGGGTATAAAAGCACCACCAGACCAAGCTTGTGCCTTTCAAGCAATGCTACTACATCAGCACTGCCTGAGGAAGTTATCCAAAAGGTAAGATCAGACGTTTGGGTCGATGGGAAGCTGTGGCAAGCAAAATTGGTGACACTCATGCATGTTAAACTTCGTGCTGGAGGGGCACCTGGGTGGCTCAGTAGGTTAAGCATCTGCCTTTGGCTCCGGTCATAATTCCAGGATCCTGGGATTGCATCGGGCTCCTTGCTCAGCGTGGAGCCTGCTTCTCCTTCTGCCTCTGTCTGCCACTCACCCTGCTTGTGCACGCTCTCTCTCTCTGACTTATAAATAAATAAATAAAATCTTTAAAAACCAAAACACCTTCGTGTTGGGATAAAGATTATGAATCCCAGACAGTACTCATCAAAGGAACAAGCAAAACGAGGCATTCAGGCCACTCTCTCTGCCTTCTTGGAATCTGGCCTCATTGACCCCTGGTAATCCCCATACAATTCACCTATTTTGCCTCTACAAAAATCAGGCACCCAAGACTAAAGGGCCATTAACCAGATGTGGAATATCTCCACTAGGTGCTCCCCAGTCTATATACTCTCTTCATAACATTGTCTGGGGCCTTTAGGTGGTTCACTGTTCTGGATCTAAAGGACACTTTCTTTTCCACTCTTCTCAGTTCAGATTCTTGTGAACTGTTTGCATTTGAATGGGAAGATCCCTAAGACTAAGAGTAAGCAACAATACTGCTGGACAATCCTTCCCCAAGGCTTTAAAAACTCCCTCACCATTTTTGGGCAAGTCCTAACTAAAGATCTGAGAAACCTCTAATTGGAGCTGGGGACTCTCCTCTAATTTGTGGACAATATATTAATTGCTGAGTAAAACAAAATAGTCTTCACACTTTGGTACTTTTTTGACTCCAGATTTTTGGCTGAGGGAGGTTACAAAGTTTCAAGGAAAAAGGCCCAAATCTCCCAACTCACAATGTAATACCAGGGTTTTGGGCTTTTCACGGGACAAAGAAATCTGCTCCTTGATAGAATGGAGGCTCTAGCCTGAGTGGCAGTCCCTCCCACCCACGAGACAAATGTGCAGGTTTCTAGGAATGAGTGGGTTTTGTTGAATTTGGATATGTAACTGCGTTTGGCCTGATAGCTAAGCCCCTTTATGAACCACTACAAGGGAGAGATAATAAGCCTCTTGACTGGACTGGAGAATGTGGAAAGGCCTTTTGGATTATCAGAGAAAAGTTGTTAGCTGCCCTTGTGTTGGGCCTCCTGGATATTAAGAAACCTTTTGATCTGTTTGTTCATGAATGACAAGGAATAAGCTTTGGAGTCTTAACCCAAAATCTCGTCTGTACCAGAAGATCCGTTGCTTATTTCTCAAAGCGTTTGGACACTGTCCAAGGGATGGCCTGTCTACTGAAGAGCTGTGGCCGCTGCCTGTGATCTCATACAAGAGGAAGAAAATTTCACTCTGGGCCAACCCATCACTGTCTACACTCCCCCCACTGTGTGCTTTCCTTACTAGAGCAAAAAGGGGAATATTGGTTAACATCTAGAAGATTGGGCAAATGTCAAGCCATTTTACTAGGTAACTCCAGTGTTACTTTGAAGGTTGTCTCCCTTTAAATCCTGCTACCTTGCTCCTTGTTAGCACTGAGGAACCCATGTACAATTGTATTCAAATAGTTGAAGAAGCTCATTCCAGCTGTATGGACCTAACCGATGTGCCATTGTAGGATCCTGACATGGAAATATTCACTGATGGAAGCAGCTTCATGGACCAAGGACAACAGAAAACTGGATATACAGAGATTACCAGCCAAGGAACTTTGGAGGTGGGAGCTCTTCCACCAGAGACCTCCACTCCGAAGGCAGAACTCATTGCCCTCACAAGGGCCCTTCATTTAGGTAAAGAAAAAAGGGTAACTATATATACTGACTCTAAGTACGCTTTCTCACTGATTCATGCATGGCCATATGGAAAGAAAGAAGATTATTAACTCCAGGAAATAAAGAAAACAGACACACCCAAGAAGTTCTAAACTTATTAACTGCAGTAATGAAACTAAAAGGAACTGGCAGTAGTTCATTGCCCAGAACATCAGAAGCCTAATAATTACATAGCTCAAAGAAATAATCAGGCAGATCAGACCACCAAGGTGACAGTCTCTGTGAAGACTCCAAGATCCTCTATGATGACTTCAGTGCCAGATGTAGAGTTAACTAAATACCAACCCAAATATTTCTTGGAAAACCTAAAAATAGCTAAGGAATGGAAATTTGGGTACAATGCTGTCATGAAAGTCAACTGCAAATATAATGAATAAGGATTATTCCTTATTCCAGAACATCTTTTTTTTTTCTTTAAGATTTTACTTATTTATTTAACAGAGAGAGAGAGAGAGAGAGAGATCACAAGTAGGCAGAGAGGCAGTCAGAGGGAGAGGGGGAAGCAGGCTCTCCACTGAGCAGGGAGCCCAATGTGGGGCTTGATCCCAGGACCCTGAGATCATGACCTGAGCCAAAGGCAGAGGCTTAACCCACTGATCCACCCAGGCACTCCATTCCAGAACATCTTATGGAAGAAATAGTCATATTCACCAAAGCACTGTTACGAGCAAGATGTTACTCTCCAGTGGGTCTAAACGTATATTGTGGGACCCAAACTCCAGAGCATTATCTAAAAGATTGTCCAGAAATGTGACATTTGTGTTAAGAACAACCCTAGGACTGGGCCCCCACCAGTTCTAAAAGGTCTAAAACTTGGGGGCACCAGTCAGTAGAGCATTCAACACCTGACCTTGGGATTGTGAGTTCAAGCCCCATGTTGGGTGTAGACATTACTTTAAACACATACATACATACATAATACATACAAACAACTTAGAAGCACTGAACCTGGAGAGAATCAGCAGATAGTCTTCACCATGACATGGAGAGTACCAGATAATTTTCAGTATTATCTAGTATTTGTACGCCTTTACAAGTTGGGTGGGGGCCTTCCCATACTGTTCAGAGAAGGCCTCAGAGGTTGTCAAAACACTTTTTTAAAAAAATTTATTTAAGTAATCTCTACACCCAACATTGGTTTTGAATTCATGACCTTGAGATCAAGAGTCATAGGCTCTACCAACTGAGCCAGGCAGGTGCCCCCTGTCAAGACACTTTTAAGCAAAATCATTCTCAGGTTTGGACTGCCACTAACAATTCAGAGTGACAATGGAGTGGCATTTATGGCAAAAGTCACACAAACAGTGTCCAATGGAACTTGGCTTTCATGGAAATTACGCATTTCCTGGAGACCTCGATCAACTAGAGAAACAAGAAAAATGAACCACACACTTTAAAAGACTTTAGCAAAGATCTGCCAAAAGACCAATTTAACTTGGGAAGAAACCTTGTTGGTTGCCCTACTTCGGTTAAGAGTGGCCCCTAGAAATGGGCCTGGTTTAAGCCCCTGTGAATGTTATATGGAAGACCCTTTCTAAACTCTTTTCATGGCTTAGGCGTTCCTGATGGAGCTCACAGTAAGGAATTGGATACTGTCAGGTATGTTCAAGCTTTGGGAAATACTGTAGCTGCTATACAGAAGTTTGCTTCTAGAAAACTAGGCTGATGTATCCCACAGATGTGCCCTTAAACCACAAAATCCTGGAGACTCGGAAGAGCAAGCACCTGGAGGATCGACTCCATCCTCATTGGACAGGACCCTATGATGTGCTGTTAACCACCCTTCAGTGAAACTGAAGGGCATTCAGCTGCAGATTCACCACACTCCAATGAAGCTGGTTCCACAAGAGTCCACAGTCCCCTCTACCCAGTTGGCAAGGAGAACATAGAGAAGAACCCTACTTGGACCATCAAGTCTTTGACGGACTGGAAACTGCTACTTAGAAGAAGTGGTCCAAGAAACCAATTGATAAGGAACAAATAGTCTGTGACCTACTAATAGCTTATACACTATGAATGTTATTCCTTCTCCTTTTGCATTTTTCTATCGTTCACGACCTCTCAGGCTTGAAATAATTCCATGATTAAGGTCTCTCAAACATTGGCCAAGGCTGCCAGTCTTTCTCACTGCTCAAGATGTTACCCTAAGCCCCACTCAGTGCAAGACCACAGCAGCCCACCAGTAATGCGTATAGCCAATCTTTCTCTGGTCATTAATTCTTCAATACATCTAAATCAACTCACTCCATTAGCTTAGAGTCAGGTTAATCAGGTTGGCCTCCCTCACTGCTCCCATCCCCTGTTTCTTCTTACCTATCCCAAAGCACCAAGTCTCTCTCATTCAGTGACTGGAATCCACCCCAAGAAGCTTGTAATTCTCCTTAGGCTTACAATATAACCAGAACACTTGACAGTTCACCTCTTGTAAAATCAATCGAACCTTTTTCCTTTCACCACCTTCCAGAGACTTTTGGGAAATACGCTGTTTTAACAACAGCTACCTATCTTATTCTGCTCCTCTCTGTACAATACTGAGAACAGAAAGAACCTGGCCACTTGGGGCCACCACGCTTCTCTCTGAATGCCTTCTTACCAATTACACTAAACTGAACCATACCTCTCGGTTTCAGACAATGCCTTCAGTGATCCCGCAAAATGAAAGTACTCACTCCCATACATTAACAGAGGTGCTATGTGTACCCCTAGGTTATTAAGGTTTTTTTGTCGTAGATATCACCATTTCCCTTGGGGATATGAATGTTTGAATGGCTGGAGCACGGGAGGTCTTTTAGGGCTTTTGGTCACCTTTTTTTCCCATATATAATTCCAATAAATTTAGTTATTGGACTAGCTCTTTCAAACCATTCTATACGTTTAAAAGGAGAAGCCATAAGATAGGGACGCCTGGGTGGCTCAGTTGGTTAAGCAGCTGCCTTCAGCTCAGGTCATGATCTCAGGGTCCTGGGATCAAGTCCCACATCTGGCTCCTTGCTCAGCAGGGAGCCTGCTTCTCCCTCTCCCTCTGCCACTGCCTGTCACTCTGCCTGCTTGTGCTCTCTTTCTTTCTGACAAATAAATAAATAAAATCTTAAAAAAAAAGAAGAAGAAGCCACAAGATATTCTGATTATCTTCCTGGAAATCAGGAAGATGTACTCTGGTACATGTTTGGGAGCACGGCCATGGAGGAGACTGGCATCACATGAACATATGGTCAGAATCCTTTCAGTAACTTTAGGGATCATATCAAATGAAACTGCCCAAGCTGTAGCAGCCCAAGGAAAAGCCTTAGGCCCTTTGGCAACAGTAATCTTACATAATAGATTTGCTGTAGGTTATATTTTAACAAAGCAAGGAGGTGTTTATGTGCTAGCTAATTCATCATACCTCCTTGGAAGTTGAAGTTCATCTTGACAAAATAAGACAACCAGCTCCCTGGCTACAACAAATCTCCCCTAAAGCCCCAGACTCAGATTTTGACTGGTTTTGAGGGTTATTTTATTGGAACCCCCAAGGAAATAGATCAGCTTTACAGGGATTACACAAAACTCAAACGTGGATTGTTCGTATTTTTTTTTAAGATTTTATTTATTTATTTGATAGAGAGAGAGAGATCACAAGTAGGCGGAGAGGAAGGCAGAGAGAGAGGAGGAAGCAACCTCCCCGCCCCGAGTGGGGAATCCGATGTGGGGCTCGATCCCAGGACCCTGAGATCATGACCTGAGCCGAAGGCAGAGNCCTCCCCGCCCTGAGTGGGGATCCCGATGTGGGGCTCGATCCCAGGACCCTGAGATCATGACCTGAGCCGAAGGCAGAGGCTTTAACCCACTGAGCCACCCAGGCGCCCCATGTTCATATTTCTAATTATCCTTCTTTACTACTTTTATCATAAAGTATGGCATAGCATGTGATACAAGAACTATTAATTGAAGTACAAACCTTTGGTAATGTAGATGTTGAGTTTCAACCTGAAACTAAGGAATATTATTTTTTTTAAAGATTTTGTTTATTTATTTATTTGGGGGGGAGGGGGGACACAAGCAGGGGAAGTGGGAGAGGGAGAAGCAGGCTTCCCACAGAGCAGGGAGCCTGATTCGGGGCTTGATCCCAGGACCCTGGGATCACAACTAGCACCAAAGGCAGAGGCTTGACAGCTGAACCACCTAGATGCCCCAAGAATATTATTTTTTTTAATTCAGCTCCATGCCCAGTGTGAGGCCTGATGCAGGGCTTTAACTCATGACCCTGAGATCAAGACCTGAGCTGAGATCAAGTTGGGTGCTTAGCTGACTAAGCCACCCAGGTGCCCCAGGAATATTTCAAATGAATGCAAAAGGTTTTACTCTTCTAATCCTGACCTCTGTCCCATTTTAGCAAGAAGCAGCTAGAATGGTATCGTCCAATTCCCTTGAGAATGAGGAATGATCAAAGGATAGTAGGGATTGAAACCAGTAACCACAGGGTTAATGGGGCTAGTAAGCCGAAATATTTGGCTATCTTAGATATTTATTTCTTCCTCTCACTTGGTGGCCTCCAAATAGGGGGTTTTGGTTTGGCTATCTTAGCCTTTTTTTTTTTTTTTCTTTTTGCTTAGGAAAAGGTTGACTAGGAAGTCATTTGATTCAGCGAGTGGGGCTCTGACTTTTAGGGAGGAGGTCCTCTGGGCTTCTTTTGGTTTGTTTGTTGAGCAGTTTTGGTTTCTTTGAATAAAACTGGCCATATTCTAATTGGAAGATGGGAAATGACAACCGACATGCAGCCCTTTGGGCTGTATTCTCCAAACTGGGCAATGTTTAGTTATGAACCTATGAAAAGGAAAAAGATGATCTTTTCTGCAACACTGTTTGGACACAATACTCTTCAGACTCTGGAGAAAAATGACCGGAAAACAGATCCTTGAATTATAATACCATCTTGCAACTAGATTTGTTTTCTAAAAGGGAGGTATTGGGGGATGCCTGGGATGGCTCAGGTGGTTGTGTCTGACTCTTGCTTTTGGCTCAGGTCATGATCTCAGGGTTGTGGGACTGAGCCCTGTGTGGGGCTCTGCGTGCTGGGGGTGAAGCCTAGTTAAGAATCTCTCTCCTGGGAGTACCTGGATGGCTCAGTGGGTTAAAGCCTCTGCCTTCAGCTCAGGTCATGATCTCAGGGTCCTGGGATCGAGGCCCACATCGGGCTCTCTGCTAGGCGGGGAGCCTGCTTCCTCCTCTCTCTCTGCCTGCCTCTCTGCCTACTTGTGATCTCTCTCTCTGTCAAATAAATAAATAAAAATCTTAAAAAAAAAAAAAAAGAATCTCTCTCCTCCAGGCGCTGCCTTTGGCTCAGTTGTTGGGCATCTGCCTTTGACTTGGATCAAGGTCCCAGGGTCCTGGGATTGAGCCCCGCATCAGGCTCCCTGCTGGGGGGGGAGGAAGCCTGCTTCTCCCTCTCCCACTCCCCCTGCTTGTGTTCCCTCTCTTGCTGTGTCTCTCTCTGTCAAATAAATAAATAAAATCTTTAAAAAAAAAAGACTCTCTCTTCTTCTTCTTCTTTTTTAAAAGATTTTATTTATTTATTTGACACAGAGAGAGAGATCACAAGTAGGCAGAGAGAGAGAGGAGGAAGCAGGCTCCCTGCTGAGCAGAGAGCCCGATGCGGGACTCAATCCCGGGGCCCTGAGATCATGACCTGAGCAGAAGGCAAATGTTTAACTGAATGAGCCACCCAGGTGTCCCAGGTCACTTCTAAATAGGACAAATTAATAAAACATAGGTTTACTGCTTTTGGCTCCCTATTACTGAAAAACTAAAGATATTTGGGTCTATTAGTAAATATGTTTTGTGTCATGCTGAGAAATTTACTGTGAGAAGGTGCGTGTTTCTAAAAATTATGAAACGTATGATAAATCAGCCCCTCTAAAGAATGCCAGTATATCAGTTCACAATTGCTTCCTTCTTCATTTTCACTAGAAATTAAGGTTTCTAAGAATTAAGAGTTAAGAATTTTTTCTAAAGATCTTATTTATTTATTTGAGAGAGAGAGAATGAGAGCATGAAAGGCAAGAAGGTAAGAGGGAGAAGCAGACTCCCCGAAGAGCTGGGAGCCGGATGCAGGACTCGATCCTAGGAGTCTGGGATCATGACCTGAGCCAAAGGCAGTCGCTCAACCAACTGAGCCACCCAGGTGCCCAAGGATTTTTTTTTTTAAAGATTTATTTATTTATTTATTTATTTATTTGACATACAGAAAGAGATTACAAGTAGGCAGAGAGGCAGGCAGAGGGAGAGGAGGAAGCAGGCTCCTTGCTGAGCAGAGAGCCCGATTCAGGCCTCGATCCCACGACCCTGAGATCATGACCTGAGTGGAAGGCAGAGGCTTTAACCCACTGAGCCAACCAGGCGCCCCCCCCTTTTTTTTTAAGAGAGAGAGAGAGAGAGAGAGAGAGAGAGAGAGCACGTGAGCAGTGGGGAAGGGCAAAAGGAGACAGAGGGAAAGAAACTTTTTTTAAAAAATATTTTATTTATTTATTTGAGAGAGAGAGAGAGAGAGAAAGTGAGAGAGCATGAGAGGGGAGAAGGTCAGAGGAAGAAGCAGACTCTCCGTGGAGCTGGGAGCCTGATGGGGGACTCCATCCTAGGACTCCGGGATCATGACCTGAGCCAAAGGCAGTTGCTTAACCAAGTAAGCCACCCAGGTGCCCAAGGGAGAGAATCTTAAACAGTCTCCACACCCAAAGATTTTTCTTTATCTTTAAGGTAACCAGCTTAGAAAAACAAAGTTTCTGTTTTGTCTTCTGTGTTAGGTCTTTGATCACTTAAGAAAGTTGAATCTTCTCAATATTAAAAGAGCTGTTTTGCTAACAACAATGTAATCCTCTGTATTTGCCTTTAGAATCCCTTATGGTCTCCTTGGTTAAATAGATAATTAAGTTTTGTAATGATCTGTAATGTGCTTTAAAACCTTCTGATATTTTGGGGGCACTTAGGTGGCCCAGTTAGTTGGTTAAGCATCTGACTCTTGATTTCAGCTCAGCTCATGATTTCGGAGTCATGAGACTGAACCCCCATCGGGCTCCACACTCAGCACAGAGTCTGCTTGAGATTCTCTTTCTCCCTCTCCCTCTGTCCCCCACCCTGAGCACTATGTCTCTATAAAATAAATAAATCTAAAAAACAAAACAAAACAACAACCTTCTGATACTGAGACATTTGCCAAATTCAAATTTTAAACGAAGTCTTGGCGAATTAGGCTTGTTTATTTGGTACGTCAAATTACATGGGAAGCATTGTCAAATGTGATAATAAACATTCTTGGGTTATACTATAGGAGTGAATGCTATAACTATTGTAGAAACCATATAAAATTCCTAAGGTTTTGTTACATCCTGGTGTAAAGTCATCGCTTGTAATTCTAATTATTGAAGTGTTATGTGTCACAGAAATAACCAGATTTTCTTGTCACCTGCATTATAATGAACTCTCATCAGATGTTTAGCCATGGCCATTTTGAGACTTTTGTCATTTATAATTATTGTTTTAATATGATACTCTTGCATATGTGTTTCAGCTTCAAGGAGATACATGCAAAGGACTTTTGACCAATACAGGTTTTTGATACCTTTAAGATCATAAAACTAAGCTGAGTAAGAATTTTCAGAACTAATGGAGAAACTGCACTCAAACGGAACAAGAATAACATGAGACTGAATGAATTGAGAAAAGATGATTATATTTTTTATGATTCTGATTTGAAACATTGCTGATTCTCTAATGTTTGATCTTCTGGATTTAAGGACATTTTTGCTCTTAAGTTATCTATGACTTACAGATATCTGGTGAAATATTCTTTTGTAAACAAATATGGAAGATTTTTCTCCCTATCTGGTCTCCCCCAGAATTTGGAAACTCTCAGTGAGTATTCTTACTTTCATGGCGATTAGATTTCTTTTTGGGGGGGGATTTTATTTATTTATTCCAGACAAGAGAGGGAGAGAGCATGAGCAGGGAGCTGCGGGGCAGGAGGTGGGGGATGTAGGGGCAGAGGGAGAGAGGAGGAAGCAGACTCCCTGCTGAGTAGGGAGCCTGATGCGGGACTCGATCCCGGGACCCTGGGATCATTACCTGAGCTGAAGGCAGACGCTTAATGACTGAGCCACACAGGTGCCCCTTTCCTGATGATTAGTTATCTGTATAAGTTCAGTAACAATTTGTTCTCCTTGTTAGAAGAACACTGGAAACACTGTTCATATTATTAACGGTTTGACTGGATTGTCATATTTGAGGGAGACACAGAGGCAGCTTTAAGGAACTAAGATTGACTTTATGGAGCCAGTGAACCCCCTTGAAAATATCAGCCTGGTACCGTGCTTAGCCCGACCAGGGGAGAAAGGAAGGTTACTTCCTGGAAGACTCAAGAACATCAGTATTTGGGGGACCTTGACAAGAGAGAAATTCACCCAAACCTATAGGTATTGCAGGCAAAGTCTGATGACGATGACAAGTATTTAGCTTTGCTTCTTAGCCAATTTCAATCTGAAATTCCTTATGAAATTTTCCAGCAAAGCAGATTTAAAAGAACCTATATAGCCAATCACTATTTTTGCTGTGCTTATATAAGTAATTAAGCAAATTTGTTAAAACCGGACTAATTTTACAAATAAACTAGTCTTCATTTGGCTATTTTTAGTAGAAATGAGGGTGATTTTAAAGAGAAGAATTATGTTTCAGTAACACACCTTTGTGATTATTAAATTCCGGTTCTGATTGTCTTTTTTTTTTTTTTTTTAAAGATTTTATTTATTCATTTGACAGAGAGAGAGAGAGATTACAAGTAGGCAGAGAGGCAGGCAGAGAGAGAGGAGAGAGGAGGAAGCAGGCTCCCTGCTGAGCAGAGAGCCCGATGTGGGCCTCGATCCCAGGACCCTGGGATCATGACCTGAGCCGAAGGCAGCGGCTTTAACCCACTGAGCCACCCAGGCGCCCTCTGATTGTCTTTGAATGTTAAATGACTGGACTGGATACTGAATTCTTCTGGTTTCCATATGACTCTCCAAACTAAAGTTTCCAATTTTTCCCCATTCTCTTGACTTGGAATCATTGAGAACTAAAACTTCCCTTTTTCTTAAAGTCCTGCAAACTGAAGCTGAACAATTTGACATAAACTTTAGAGAAATTGTCACAATGGCCATGTGTAGACAAACTTAGCACCCGTTGCTGTATGGGTCACTCAAGAAGATGAACAGAGACATTCAAACTGCAAATCAGGAAAATCTCTCAGATGGCGGCTGCCTGTCCTCACTCCATCTGAAGATGCTTGAAGCCTGACATCCAGAATCTTCTCACTGGTGTCACTCAGGACTCAGACACTGGATTTATAATTTGCCTCAACCACTAACCTGTGTTTTTCTTTTGTTTCCATAGAAATGTCTCTTTTTTATTTTATTTTATTTATTTGAGAGAGAGTGCGCATGTGTACATGCGAGTGAGGAGGAGAAGGGGAGTAGAGGGGGAGGGAGAGGAACAAGCAGACTCCATGGCTGAGCACAGAGTCAGAGGCGATACTTGAACCCAGGACCCCAAGACCATGACCCAAGCGGAAACCAAGAGTCAGATGCTTAACTGACTGAGCCACTCAGGCGCCCCAGCCATGGAAATGTTTCTTATTCACTACCTGATTGCCTCTACAGTATAAGCCTAAGAGCCTACCTTCAGGACCATCTCCTGAGAGGAGGCAGCTCTGAACTGACTTATTCTCATAGGGAGCTGACTTTGGTTTTTTTGTTTTGCTTTGTTTTTTAAGATTTTATTTATTTATTTGACAGAGAGAGAGAGAGAGAGATCACAAGTAGGCAGAGAGGCTGGCAGAGAGAGAGGAGGAAGCAGGCTCCCCACTGAGCAGGAAGCCTGATGTGGGCCTCAATCCCAAGACCCTGAGATCATGACCTGAGCCAAAGTCAGAGGCTTTAACCCACTGAGCCACCCAGGCACCCCTTCCCATGACTTCTAACCAACCCTGGGTTTATCTAGGTTTCGACAGCTGGAGAATGGCGGCGGTGGGGGGCGGGGTCTACTTACTAGGGATTTGGTTACCCCTTTTTCTGTTCACAATTCCAGGGAACTTTTCAACTTTTTATTGAGCAAAAAGGGAATCAATGCCAGTTAGGGATTACCCGCCTCGTTATCAGGAGGATGGATCTTGGGAGAACATTTTTTTTTTAATTTTATTTTTATTCTTTGCCCAAGGGGTACAGGTCTGCGAATCATCAGGTTTACATCTTTCACAGCATTCACCAAAGCACAAACCCTCCCCAATGTCCATAACCCATCCACCCTATCCCTACCCTCCCACCCCCCAGTAACCCTCAGTTTGTTTTGTGAGATTAGGAGTCTCTTATCGTTTGTTTCCTTCCCCATCCCATTTTGTTTCATTATTTTTCCCCCACGAACCCCCACCCTTCCCCTCAAGTTCCTCATATCAGAGAGATCATATGATAATTGTCTTTCTCTGATTGACTTATTTCGCTCAGCATAATACCCTCCAGTTCCATCCATGTTGTTGCAAACGGCAAGATTTCGTTTCTTTTGATAGCTGCATAGTATTCCATTGTATATATACCACATCTTCTTTATCCATTCATCTGTTGATGGACATCTAGGTTCTTTCCATAGTTTGGCTATTGTGGACATTGCTGCTATAAACATTCGGGTGCACGTGCCCCTGAGGATCACTACCTTTGTGTCTTTAGGATAAATACCCAGTAGTGCGATTGCTGGGTGGTAGGGTAGCTCCATTTTCAACTTTTTGAGGAATCTCCATACTGTTTTCCAGAGTGGCTGCACCAGCTTGCATTCCCACCAACAGCGTAGAAGGGTTCCCCTTTCTCCACAACCTCACCAACATCTGTCGTTTCCTGACTTGTTGATTTTAGCCATTCTGACTGGTGTAAGGTGGTATCTCACTGTGGTTTTGATTTGTATTTCTCTGATGCCAAGTGAGGTTGAGCACTTTCTCATGTGTCTGTTGGCCATTTGGATGTCTTCTTTGGAGAAATGTTTGTTCATTGTATATATGGACCATATCTTCTTTGCTGTGGTGCATAAGCAATGAATCTTGGAACACTGAAAAAATTTTAAAAAGTGATTGATTTACTGGACTCTTTTTTTTCTAGATTCCCCAAGGGATTAGGCCAGTGTCATGAGGACTATTAAGATATGGGTTATCTATACTTTTCATTTCATTAATTGGATATGTACCAATCAAATGTGCTTTCCAGTATTGTTCTAAAATGCCCAGAGAAGGAACTGACATCTTGGTCAGGCAGAAGGTACATGTAAGCCAAGGACCAGGGAATTGCCAACAAAGTACAAAGTTGTTTCATTCCTCAAACCCTCAAACTGCACCCTCTCCAGCAGTAAGTAGCCAGACCGGTCATTGTCCCAATTCCTTCAAGATTGAGGAATGATCATAACTCGGGGGGACTGAACATGTGCCCCATAGGATTAATAAGATTAAGACTAACAGGAAATTTAAAGCTTGTTTTTCAGAGACCTGTCCCTCCCTAATTGGCTATTGATTCTTTTCAGACCCCACAGCAAACGCACTGTTTCCACAGAGGCCTGGACTCACATTAATGAAGGTCACTGATATGGTTTCAACCCGTGAACAGCGATGCCCTTCCCTGAGATAATGAGCCCAAGATCCCATCCAGCTTATAAAATGGCTTTCAGAGCATAGCCCCTTTGTTCTACAGATGACCTCCTGACATCAGGGGCCAAATTTTGCCTTATTTTAATGTTACATCTACACCCTGGAGTGAGCATGGGTTGTATGTTACTTGCATGTTTGCTCGATGCACACGCTCCACCTTTCCTCATGAATAGTCATAAGTTTCCCTGCTCTTTGTGTCAATATGTATGTAATCCCACCCCTAACATTATAAACATTTTTTCTAATCTCACTTGGGGGAAAGATTTGAGCCAGCCTTCTGTCTCCTCTTTTTGCTGCCTCTCGAATAAATCTTTTCCCTGCTGCATACTCAATGTCTCAGTGATTGGCTTCGCTATGCATTGGGCAGACGAACTTGGATTCATTTACACTATTTGCAGTTGCTTATGTAAGTCAATTTTCAATTAATTAAAGTTGTAAATTTATAAACAGATTTTCTTCAGTTTTTAAGTTTAACTTGCATAACTTTGATGTTCTATTTAGAAATCTTGTAATTTTTATATAAAAATAAAAGTAATAACTTGTTCCTTGATTAATGTTCAATTAGCCCATGGGCTTGACATATTAAATTTGCTTGAACGTTACTCTTGCCATTTACAAAGTTAGCTAATTAAATTCTCTTACATATTTAAACTACATTTACAAATTTAATATACTTGATTTTTTCAAGCACTTCAAATTCCTCATAGGGCCGATTTACAAGTCAAACAAGAAAAAAACTTAAGCATGTAAATGACTCTCATAAACCTAATATTTCAAGCTTTTAAATGGGGCAAATCAAGTTATCTTAAGGATTTCAATACTGTTTACAAACATAATCAAATTATCCTATACCTTTCAGCTTCAAATTACAAGTCTAAAATAAATTACACAATTCAATTTGAAATCACAAGACTAATCTCTCAGATTCTCTAATATGCCAACTTCTCTTAAATATTATACACACATTAAAAACACACAGACTTTCTCAATCCTCAAGAATCTTTTCTCTAAGGGGGCACCTGGAAGGCTCAGTCTGTTAAGCATTTGACTTTTGGTTTCTGCTCAGGTCATGTTCTCCGGACTCTGGATCGGTCGATTAAGGGTCTGACTCTTGATTTCGGCTCAGGTTATAATCTCAGGGTCTTCTCTGAGATGAAGCCACTCCTCGGGCTCTGTGCTGACCAGGAAGTCTGTTTAAGATTCTCTTTTTCCCCCCTCCCCCACTCACGCTCTCTAGTCTCTCTCTCTCTCTAAAAAAACAAAACAAAACACATCTTTTCCCTAACCTTACACAAATGAAATAACATTATGGACTTCTTTTTATATAGCATTTTCCTTCCTGAGATGGTAGAATAAAATGTTTTCTGTTCATATTTTTCTTGCCACAATTCTACAATCATCTTATTGATTTGTCCCCAAAACAAAAGTCTGATAATTATCTTTCTATTTTTTTAAAAGATTTATTTTATTTGAGAGAGAGAGAGAGCATGAACAAAGGGAGAGAAAATCCCAAGCAGACTCTGTGCTGCATATGGAGCCTAACACCGGGCTCAGTCTCACTCTCTGAGATCACTACCTGAGCCAAAACCACAGTCAGATGTTTATTCGACTGTACTACCGAGGTGTCCCTGATAATTATCCTTCTAAATGTAAACCTAGACTTAAACAAAACTGATCAGTGTATTAATTTATATTATTTATCTATGTAAAGGAACAAAAACAACACTTATGATAGAGTGAATAATGCAACTGACCACTACCTTATATCATCCTGTTCTTTCCTAGTATACTTTTTTTTTTCCTCATCTATAAAATGGGCATAGTAATTTCTGTCTTAGAGAGCTGGACAGCCAAACAAGATGTCTGTCATAAACACAATAACTCAACACATGTTCATTTCTTCCTTTCTCCTTTTCTGACACCACACTCTTTCCCTAAAACTCAGTTAAAGTGGAGAAATTCGAGGGTCTCTCCTTCTTCTAAGTGTAAGGGGCAGGCAATTTTGTGAAACAGAAGAAAAGTGACTTTCTCCAGAGAGGCACCTCCTTCCTCACTCTGATCCCTCCACTGTCCACAGTGGGGTTTTGAGATGATTTACTGCTTTAAAAAATAGAAAATTAGGGGTGCCTGGCTGGCTCAGTTGGTGGAGCACACAACTCTTGATCTTGGGGTTATGGGTTCAAACCCCACGTTGGGCACAGAGATTACTTTAAAAAAAAACATTATATATGTGTGTGTGTGTGTGTGTGTGTGTGTGTGTGTATCTCATATTTAAAGGATATGTTAAGGATTTTAAGGTCATGTGAAGACAATCTGTTCTATTATGCTATACACTATACTATATATCACCATACACCCAGAAGGATTGCCCCACATCCTTACCAGGACAGCACTTGGCTTTGAGCCTACACACAACCCTTCTCTTATGTGGTCCAGTAGCAGTGTTATTCAGGTTCCCGGAAACCTTGTTCTTTTTCAGCAGACATGGGAACCCACATCTCTAAGCCCCACCCAGGGCTTCCCCTGCACTCTGATTCACAACATCCACAATTCCGAGATGCAGAACGTGCCAAGTTCACCCCGCCTTTCCCTGGTGTGGTCCACCCGAGAATTTAGCAAGAAAACGTTCCCATGCTGGAGGAAGCCTTACCATCTGCCGGAAATGAATTGGAGAAGTTGCCCTCAGTAAGGTCAGACATCAGGGGGTCAGATCAAAACACGAGAAGGTTGGTGAGCACAGCTCCCGGGCAGCCCAATCATCACAGAAGTCTGAACTTTGCCAAAGGAGTTTCACCCAGGATGCGATGCAGCAGGCAACTTTGAAGAACTGCCTTCGTGCTGTGTTCTTAGCCAAAGCTGGGAAAAGTTGAGGCATTACAGGAATGATTCCAAGATTGCAAAGCAAGAATTGAGATGAGTGGAACGGAGAGGTATTCTGATTTGTCTGTCGATTTAAATAATGGATGCCCAAATGTTACTCTCCAGATGTCACACACACACCTCCACATCCTCACAGGCATCCATTTGGTTGCCAAATCCCATACTCAGGTGGAGAGAGATTCTGTGGCTTTAGTTGCTTCAGCCATTAAGTGACTTCTCTGAAAAATCCGGTTTCTGCTCACATTAGTTCATCACCTGATCTTGGTCTTGTGACACTGCCCTTCTACTGGCTCATTCACATAATTTGCTGGGGATCTGCTACCAGCCCTGTGCTCGATTGGCCAGATCACTGCTTTTTGTTCCCTTATTATCTGGTGGACTGAATACTCCTCCCCTCCCACCACCTGGCATTTTTAATATGCCACTAATCTGGTGTTCACCTTTTTAACATGTCCAGCAATTGGTGAACATGCCCCAGAAGCTGGGTTTGCTGGTTTTCTGGTTCCTTTGGACACTTCCAGCAATCTTTGGTAACTCCAATCCATCTCTCCCTCTCTTCCTCTCTTTCTGTCTCTCTTACACACAATACCCACCCACACACGCGGGATTAGAGTGAATTAAATCCATATTTTACAAGTGTCTTTGATCAGGGGCCTTTACATCTGAGGTGTGTACAGTGGGGCAGGATATGGGGGTGGTTTATTTTAATTAACTAATGAATTCATTTTAATTTATTTTAATGCTATTCAGATGGTAAGGTCATAAAAACATTCAGGTCACTGAGTCGGTTGGGCAAAGGTAAGATTTTCTTGTTCGGATGGACACCTAGTGATCTAAAATAAACTTTTTCAGAGGAGGTAACTGCAGACACAAGAAGGTACACTGTGGAGTGGGGCGGGGAGGCAGGGAGGCTCTGGGTGCAGATTTTATACTCCCCACGCCCTCAGGATAGAATTCCAACTCCTTCCTGACGGGCCGAGAAAGCCACAGCTCCAGCCACTGTCCGCCCACCGATCTCCCAACCATAGAAACACCCGCTCCTCCAAAGGTCCTCCAGCGGTTCTCAAATCCCCGCGGAAAGGCAGTGGGAGGTGCATCCGGAGGTCCCGCCCACTGGAGGGCACGCTGGCGTGCGCGGCGCGGCGACGGCCATCTTGGATTCGGGCAGCCCGCCCACCTCCACGGTCTACGTATTCGTGGGGCGGTGGCGCGGCGGGAGGAGAGGCGAGTTACACCCCCTCCCGGCCTGAGCCTCTGGGTGGCTGGCCTATGCTGGAGACCAACGGCCCCTGGCCCCACCTGGCCGGGCCTCTACGTAAAACCTCGAGCCAGTATCCTGGTGGCAAGTGCCAGCTCCCGCCCTTTCTACCTGGTGACTCTGGGCAGGTACCTCCGTTTCCTTTATCTGTGAAGTTGGAGTTTAAGCCCCAGCCCCACCTCCCAACCCACCAGGTCACCAGCCAAAATACCTACCAATCGGGCGTGTTTGATAAATTCTCAGCATGAGGCCTGGCACTCGGCGTGTGTTCCCCGCAGGTTGTCTGGGAACTTTTCGTGCAGATTGCAGGGCGCCTTGCAGCTACCACCCTTCCAGTCACCACTGTTGGGGTTGAGGGGAGTGGAGGGGGGAGTGCTTGCCATGACTGCTGTCTCTACGTAGGCTCTTTGAAGACCCAAGTCCAAAGGGAGAGGAAATTGGCAAGATGCCCTCAGGGAGTGACAGCGAAGCCCCGCAAGTCCTTTAGGACTCGCGTGTGACCATTTTGGAAGGATGTCAGGAACACAGACCGGGGTGCCCGGGGCTGGAAAGACTTGAGAACATTTGAACGCCCCCGTGCTTGTTATTTTTATCACCCCTAGCTGCCTTCCCATAGGGACTCCGATGCGGCACAGAATTCCTGGAATGAAAAGCCCTGTGTGTGTGCTAGTTGTGGGGAACATGGGGAGGAGGGGGCAGAGACACTGTGTCCCAGGCAGAGCCAGGTGTGGGAGAAAAGGACTTTTTGGGCCCGCATGGATGGCGGGGCCCCAGGGAGGGGCATTCAAATCAGGCCCAAGGTGGCCCCAGACATACACAACTGTTCCACCAGCTCCACAGCCAGAGCCCAGCAGTTTGGGGTCCCCCAGCTTCCTAAGGGATGGGAAACTTGCCTGGGACACAAAGACTAGGGAGGTGCCTGGCCACCTGGAGAGGTGGGGAGGGCCCGGGCCCTTGTAGGGACCTGGGGCCTGGGAGAACCACGCCGGGCTTTCTAGAGGATTGTGAAAGCCTAATGTGAGCTCTTATTTAGTAATAAAACGGCTGACTGCTAGGCCCCAGGTTCCCCCAATCTAGCCTGGTGGAGAGAGGGGGAAGCAGAGGTTACAAAAATTACTACACAGGAATCAGGGGATTGCAGTTTATTTTCAGATACACTCAGAGGGTGAGGGCTGGCCAGTGGGCTCCATCTGCATCCCCTCCCTGCATTTGGCTTAATCAAGAACTTCCCTCTTCTTTCCCCCAAACCTCTAGGCTGTGCAAGATAGATAAGGCATTCCCACCCCCACCCAGGAGGGGCTTAGGTAGGTGAGGAGTGTCGAGAGTGGGGGTGGGTGGGGGGTAGAGTTCAAGTATTCACAGTTTCCCCATCCACACCCCCAGATTACACTGTGCCCAGGCCATAAGGGAGGATCCCAACTCCGGGGTTCCTAGTGACATTAACAGCCCTTTTCTCACTTAGAAACCTCAAGATGAGCTCCTTACCCCCTTTCCCTGACAATAACAAACAAGTCCTAAAGTCTAGTCTGGGCAAGGAGGGGACCTCAGCACTCCACTTACCCAAGACCCCTCCTTCCTTATCTGGAGTGATGGGGGCAGGGTGGGCTTCACTTGTAGTGAATAGGTTGGGTTGAAGTGGTAATAGGGGAGGGGAAGGGAGAGCACTGAGGATCTCGGGAGGCAGGCCGGGGGATGCCAGTGAAATTCTGACAGCTCTGGTCTGCACCCCCTACTCCATCCCCATCCCACACCCAGGCCCAGAATCCCTGAGAGTTCACTGCAAAGGCAATATGGGGTAGGGGGAGTGGGAGCAGGGGGAGAGCTTAGGAAGGGCCAGGACTGTGCTCCAGGCCCAGCAATCAAGCTCTGACCTTCTAGAACAGCTGAATCCTGGGGAACACAGGGTGGCCTACTAACCCCCACATCCCAGCCATCCTGGCTTGGGCAGAGTGGTGGGAATGGGGCTGGGGAGAGTCCTTCCAAGGGCATTATAAAAAGAAATAACCATTAAAAATTTTGGGGAAAGTACTCTCAGCCTCTTCCCCAAGTTGTCAATCTCCCCAGCACCCAATAGACACAGCCGAGGGAGTCCCAGAGAGCTGAGGAAGAAGGCTACAGCCCCTCTCTGACAGGATGGGGCCCAGAGAGGGGGCCCATTAGCACCATGCAATGTTGGGGCACCCCGGCAACCTGAATGACCCCTGGGCAAGGGCCCTCCTAAAGCTGGAGTGCCCCACTTGCTAAAGCTTCTGTGTTCTTGAGGGGAGGGGATGAGGGGAGAAGGGTTGGCTGAAGTCCAGGCAGGGGTGTCAGCTGGCACCCCAAAAGGCCCCTCTGGGAGTCATGATTTGAAGAATCTTCGTACCACAAACTGGCCCAACAGAACCACAGACAGAACTATCAGCACGTTCAGGATGGGGCCATTTCCCAAGTTCAGGGCTGCCACCTGCCAGGAGAGACGGAGTGGTCAGGGAAGGGCGGACGGCCCACGCAGGCTCGCCAGGGCAGGGGCAGGGTGGGGAGAGCAACCGCACTTACCCAGCCGCCCCTCTGCGCGATCCACCGTGCGATGCAGTGATGCAGCATGAAGTCGGCCACGAAGCGGGTCACCTGGCCCAGGAAGCCGGTCAGGCCGCGCTGGTAGACGTGGAGGGCCAGGCGGTAGCCGAAGCCCAGGAGAGCCACCACGCGGCCCCAGTTGATGCCGCTCTCGAACAGGCTGCGGGCGGAGGGGCGATGCTGTCAGCAGAGACCCCCAGGAGGCCCCCGCGGCTGCTCGTCCTCGCCACCGTCTGGTAGCCACCCGCCCCCGCTCCCAGCTGGAAAGCAAAATGACCGAGCCATGAACCGAGGTGGCAGAGGCTGCCTGGGCCGGGCCTCAGTCTGGTTAGAGCCTGCATCTCTGTGGAAGGAGGAAACTCAGGGGGCGTATGGTCGGGCTGGTGCTGCTGGGCTGTGGCCGTGAGCGCCAGACGCGCAGAGAGCAGGGTGGGCAGGGCAAGCAGACAGAGGCGGCGGGGGATTACCTGTGGCAGATGCTGCTGGCCTGGCAGCCCGAGAGACAGCAGAGAAGAGAAGGACAAAGAGGAGGTTAGGACAGGTCCTGGAACCCGAGTGCGGCGGGGCGGGCCTCGAAGGACAGGGTCTGAGCGCTAAGGCCGAAATCTGTCACCTACCCCTACCTTCACCCCAGTATCAGTCCCCTCAACGCCAGCTCCTAACCCCGATTTGAGAACAGCTGACACCAGTACGGACGGCCACCGTTGCGCGCCTACTTCCTCTATTTCGTAGACACGGGGCCCAAGAGGGTTTCACAAAGCCCGTCAGTGGCAAAGCCGAGATTGACCAGGCACGTGGTCTCTCTAACCACACCACATGCCTCTCGGACAGCAGACTGTAGCGAAGGGAAGGCAGTTCCGGGACATGAGCAACCTGACCGTCTTTGGCAGGAATATGCTTCCGCATTGGGAGGACAGCTGTGTCTCAGCGGGGCTGGGGAACTCTGGGGACAGCGGGGCGCCTGTCTAGTCCCGATCTAGCCTGTCAAGTCCTCAGTGCCCCAGCTCACGAGAGCTGTGAGCTTCTATGAGGCGCAGATGAGGCGTCTGGGGCCCAGAGAGAGAGACAGGGGCCTGAGGCCACGCGTGAGCTAAAGGCAGGTACAGGAACGGCACACACGTCTCTTGACGCCGACAGAGAAGCGTGTCTCCCGTCCCACGGGCGGGCCACAGTGTGAGGGCGACGGCACCGCAGAGGGGCCGGGGGCCAGGGCTACCTCGAGGCGATCTTGGTGAAATACTCATAGGCGTTCTCTGCTGTTGGCTGTAGGTGCTGCAGCATGGCCTGGAACTCGGAGTCGTAGCGCTGGTTGATGTCGTCCCCGATGATGGCAAGCTGCCGACCTACCTGCCCCATGGTGCTGGAGGAACGGCAGCCAGGTAGGTGAGCAGGCCCGGGGCAGGCTGGGCTGGGGCCTGGGCTCCCAGACGAGGGGTTCCGCCCAAGATGCCCCCGGCCTCGTGGACCCCTCCCTGGAGGTTCCCGACAGTGTTCTCAGACATGGGGGCCAAGCCCTGGGTCACGGGACAGGCATGGGCTGTAAAGGGTACAAGGGCCCAGCTGGGGGTAGAAGCCCAAAATGGAAAAGGCAATGATGGGAGGACAAGACCCCCCGCCCCTTCCCCACCAGCGGCCCCGGCCCCCCGGACCTGCCAGGCATTGACTCCATGTGAGCCTCTGCTTCCCTGAAGATGTCCCTGTGGGCCCAGGGGCCTCTTGCTCACCTGCTAGGTTCTAGGGACAAGGAGACCATTTCTGGGTCAGCAGGCGCAGCTGCCCCCTCAGCCTCCTGCTCCTGCCGATGGCGGTAAAAAACATAGCTGCGGAAAACCTCCTCGGTGTCCCGGGCTACCTGCTCCTCTGAGGATCAAAGCCAGGAGTCAGGGAGGAAGGGCTGGACCGGGCAGCCCCATGCTTCTGTGTGGGTCACTCCTCAAGGCATCAGCTGTCCTCACCCGTGGACAGAAGCATCCTGAACTCTAGCCCGTAGCTAACACCTAGTGCTTCCTGTGTACAGGATCACCCTCACCACAGCCTCGTGGAGCGGGTGAAGCCGAGGGGGGAAGCCGAGGCACGGGGTGTTTCCATCACTCGTAAAAGGTCACATGGTCAGAAAGAGCCAGGACATAAGCCGAGCATGTGGGATTTTTAGTGTGTTTGAGTGGGTCCAGGTACCCAGCCCTGATGGCTCCGGGGATGTGGGAAACAGAATTTGAAATTGTAGCTTTGGGCCCAGAAAAGTCACGTAGGGACATAGGGACAGACGGGGCACTGAACCCAAAGTCCCGGGAGCAGTCTGTAGTGGGCTGGGGACTGCAGGCGTCCCTGATGGTCCCCTCTGGAAGAGGGAGGAAGCGCAGCCATCTTACTTCCTCCCCAAAGTCGTAACGATCGCTTTCGCCAGTTAGCAGGCCTGACGGGGTGATAAGTCTAGGAACTTCCTTCTTTCTCCTACTGTAGGAATAGGATAGCCACACCCCGCTCTTCTGGCCTCTCCTCACCCCTTCCTGCTCCTCTTCCTTGGAATGGCACTGTGCCCGCCTCACGCTCCCTCCAGGGCCTCTCCTAGCCTCTTGCCCCCAGCCCCAGGCCCAGCACTCCTCCCCACTCCCAGGACTCCACTTGGACTGCACTCCAGCTTGAGGCCACTGCACCCACCTGCTCCAGGTGGGGAGACTCTTTCCTCCTTTATCCAAGGCGAGTGAGAGCCTGCCTGTAAGTCCTGCCTGGCCCTGTGCACTTCTGCCCTCACCTCCCTCTCACACAGCCCTGGTGGCTACGGGACAAGCGAGGGGCAGACAGACCCTTACCGGAAGTAGAAGACGGGCCCGGCTCTCCACACTCCTGCCTGGGAGGACCTGGGCCTTGCCCGGATGCCATTTCTCAGGTCCCAGTGGAGGACAGGGTTAGCCTGTGGGGATGGGTGATAAAAAGCAGTGATGGGACAGGCAGGGACTGGTTGATGAGAGGGCCCCACAGCCACACAGAGAGGAGGGGGTTCCCCGCTCCCCAAAGACCCCACGGTCCTAGCTCCAGCCAGGATCGTCGTCTCTCTTTTCACCACCTTGGGTCTCTGTGGCGTCTGTGGGCAGAATCAGAACTTGCTGAGCATGTCACTAGCAGTCCTTCCAGGGAGAGGGAGAAAGGCCGGGCAGTCCGGATTCACACCTAGGGACCTGGAGCCTACAGCCAGGGCCCTGGGGAGGCGGGACGGCAGCAGTGCCCTTGTGGCTCTCAAGTCATAATTCACCTCACTCCTGGGCAAATGAGGCGACTTTTAGAGGCTGCGGGTTCTTTCCGCTGCTCCTGGGGCCTCCTGCACCCTACCTAGCACGCCCTTACCACAGGATTGCCACCTTCTAGCTGATGACCCATGAAAGCTGTGCTCGAAGGTTCCACTTCCCCTTGGCTGGTCAGAGCACGCCTGTTTTCCAACTGAGGCCTGTTAGCCACAGACATTTCCTGAGCACCTATCCCTTACTTACTTCCATCTCCAGGGGTGTCAGACACTGAAAATGTACATTAACCCAGCAAGGTAAGCATCATCAAACCCATTTTACTTGGGGGTGGGGGTAGTGGGACATCAAGAAATTAGGGCCCAAGGGCCACTTAGCTAGTCAGGGAGTCAGGTTGGTAATCTGAATTTTCATCAGTTCATTACCTTCAGTACTCATTTAAGATTTTTTTTCCACTTTGTGGTTACCTGTTGAAACCCACCTGTGCTCTACCCATTCCTGCCTTGCAGTGAGAGGAGGAAGCCGTCTCCACAGCCACCACCCCCAGCGCCTCCCGCCTACCTCACACATGTGCCCCACCACATACCTGCTCTCCTGTCCCCGGCCTGTTTTCCTCTTTGCTCAGTCCTGGCCACAGTCCCGACCTGCTCTGTGAACCCTCGACAGAGGGACTATTTCCTGGACGTGAGCTGTTTCACTTTCAATTTGCACCCCTTCATACCCACCCCCCCAAAGCTGCCTCCATCAGCCTTTTGGGGAAGTGCCCCTCCTCCTACCCTGCGGAAGGCGCAGACCTCCAGGGGGCCAAGCACAGCCACCTCCTCCCCTCAGGGAGGACCTGAGTACCCTCCTGCCTTCCTCCTGCCTCTCTGGCCTGGGGCCATTTTCGAAAGTGCCCCAGGGCGACAGCTCTCAGGAAGGGATGGGGGAGAGCACTCCACCCCTCTACTTACTGGGGGCAGGGAGAAGGGAGAGGGCAGACCCTCCCCTCCTCCAGCAAGAAACAGACCTTTGCTTGGCACACCCACATCCCTGCTGCTCCTTCCGGAAAAAGATGCCCTTCCCTCTTCCCTGGATCCCCCCACCCCCAGCAAAACCGGCAGCCCCGGAAAGCGGGACAGGAGGATGCTGACTGCACCCCCAACTCCATCTACCGCTACCCAGGGGGCTCGAGCTAGGGGTGGGGGCATCAGAGCGGCCCCCGGGGCCAGAGGCCTATGCCGCCCTGGGCCTACCCCTGGCCGCATCCAAGTGGACTGACTTCCTGGTAAGGGGAGTCCCCTGCTCTCCACTTGCCGGGCCTAGGATGTTCCCCAGGGGGAGATGCCTGGTTGGGCGGCAGACCCAGTCTAGGGCTCCTGGGGCAGCAGGAAGCACCATGAAAATTCTCTCCCTGCCCTTGACCTTGGCTCTGACCTCCACTCCCAATCCCCCTCCACCCCACTGCTAAAGGACCTGGTTCTTTGACACCCGATTCTTTGGCGCCCAGGGCCAGGGCAGGGCCGGGGATGGGAGGGGGTGCGGGGGAGCTGTCTGAGGGGCAGCCAGAGGGAGCCCTGGCTGGATCAGGTCCCCAGCAGGGGTTGGTGGAGCTGCCCAGGTAAGTCTCCAGACCTCCCCCTGCCCACCCGGCTGCCCTCGGGCTTCCTGTATCCGCCCAGGGCCTGGGGCTGCCGAAAGCTGGGAGGATGGACAAGACCCTCCCACCTTACCTGCCTAGACCCTATCCCGGGCCCGGATGGCTCACAGGGCCGAAGCCAGAGATCCTGAGGGGCTAGCGGCTGCTCCCGGCAGGGTTGGGGGCCCAGGCCCGGCTTCCAGGAACAGGGGCGAGCGCAGTCCTGGCGCCTGGACGCAGCCTCGGCTTGTCCCAGGGCGGCCCCGGGGACCCGCGAGGCCGCGGTGATCCTAGAGGTGCCGGCAGCTCCCGGCTCCAATCAGCTCCCTCTAGAGGAAGCTGCAGCGTAGCCGCCGGATGCGGATGCGGGGCCCACAGCCTGGGGGTCGGTCTGGGCTCCTCGGCGGGGGAGACGCTCCACCCCCCACGCTCGGCCCCCCTCAGCTGGCGTGGCGCCCCTTCTCCCACTCCTGCTCTTTGACCTTCACCCCCTTTCATCAGTACCAATAAAAAAGCCAGGAGGGCTGAGTTTCTGAAGCACCACGGACTTGCACTTTGGCAACAGGGCTGTTGTCCCGTGAAATTTTCTCAGAAACCCTTGGAAGTGGGTGCTGGCCGCTACCCCTGTTTTACAGATGAACAAACTGAGACTCAGCAGCTTTAAGGAACTCCCAAGGTCACTGAGCTGGGTTTATAGTCAAGTCTCTAGATGCCTGGGGAATAATACTACTACATCGAGATTCAACATGTAACTAGCACGTGCACAAGGCACCTTGGTGGAGATTCGACACACTGGAGGTGATAGGCAGGCAAACAGAGATGAAAACAGGGGGGTCCGGGTACCACCTGGGCGTGTCCCAGTGGATGCCGGGAGGAGAGAAGAGCGGGAAGACAGATACTATCTGGCTGTGGGGACCGGTTCTCAAGGGCAGAGGCAGCCCCGCGGGATCAGGAAAGGACAAGCCAGGTGGAGAGAGGAGTGTGCAGAGGCCCTAAGACCCGCTGCCCCATTCTCAGTCCAGGGAACCCCCCCCCAGCTTCTTCCACCTGCTCCCCAGCCCCTGTGCCTCCTGAAGCCTCATCAGCCACCCCAAATCTGCCTCCCCGTATCTCCTTCCCCTGCCTCATCGACCCCCTGCCCTCTCTGCCCCCCACTGATCCTCCCTGCCATGTCTTCCTCCCAGCCTCCCCTCACCTGACCCCCCCCCCACCTGACCTTTGCCTTCTAGAACTCCTGGAAGTTTCCAACTGCAGGTTTTAATTTGAAAGCTCCTCCTGTTCTTAAGCAGTTGGTGGGGTGGCTGCCGTGGCCCCTCCCTCTGAGTCAGGGCCTCAGGATGGATGCCCCAGCTCCAACTGCTCAGTCCCGAATTTTGGGCCGCTCCTCCATGTTCCGCTTTTTCAGTAGCCTGGTGGGGAGCAGGAGCAGCCCCAAGAGCTCGTACAAGGCCCTGATGCGGAGTCGGGCATGCCCCTCACAAGAGCAAGGTGCCACCCCCCTGATGAGGAACCGCCAGAGAGGCGCGGGGAGGAAGGAGCCAAGGGCGTCCGCCACACTGCCCTACACACGCTCTGTGGCCTTGCCACGGCACGATCCCTCGGGGCTGGGGATGGGGGACACAGGGGCCCAGACCCCCACCCCCAAGGAGGTCCTGAGGGTGGGGGCCCTGGGTAGAGAGGTGAAGCCCACCCTGTCCAAGGGAATCCAAAAGGAGGAAAGGGAAGAGAAGGAGGAGGCAGTAGGGGAGGCCTCCGGGGATACGAAGACCACAGACAGGTGAGAGACGGGGCTGTGTGGCTGGCGGGCAGGGGGCTGGGATGGGGGAACAGGGGCAAGGATATGGGGCTGAGATGGGAGGACCCAAATTGAGGAGGGCCCAGGAATGTGGGTCTTCATATGGGCAGAGGACTGGAATAGGGCCCCTAGCTCCGTAGGGAAGAGACAGATGCATCCATGGTGGGAAGGAGCCTGGAGGCCGGCGGTGGGCATGAGGGTGGGAGGGGGTTCAGGGGGAGGGAACCAGAGATGGGGTGGGTCTTCCCACAAGCCAGGCGTTGTGGGTAGAGGCACCCAAGATAAGAGAGGGCCAGGCTGGGGATTGGGAGTGGGGAGTGCCAGGGTGAGCCAGGCTGCCATTTTTTCCCAGCTCCTTCCTGGTTCCCACTCCACCCTGCCTTCCCTCCCCACTCTCTCCCTCCTGGTTCCCACTCCCATTTGGACCTGGCACCACTCCCTGTGAGGAAGGGGGCCCACCTCTGCACGATGAAGACCCCAGAGGACCAAGCAGGGAACTGTTGGAGGCGGGAGGGTGGAGAGGGCTGAGCAGGGCCTGTGGGAGGGCTTTAGGGATGTTTTGGGAGGGTTTAGGGAGCCTTTGCTACATCTCTGGCTCTGCCTGCCACCCCCATCTGACTATGCTTTGGGGTCAGGGGCCACTTTGCCCAAGCCTTGGAGGTGGAACGAGGATGCCCACAGAGGACCACGGGGCCACTGGAGATCCGTCCCAAGACCTTCACCAGGAAGCAGGAGAAGGAGCGTCTGCTTGACGGTGAGTGGGGGGGGGGCCACAGGCATTGGGGCAGTGCCAGAAATAGGCCCTCTTCCTCAGACTCCTCAGGGGTGTGGGGCCTGGAAGGACACAGAACGGTTTGAGGGAATGCTGGGGGCAGGCTGCTTGGATTTGAGTCCATTCCATCGCACTGCGCCAAGCTGTGGGACGGGGGCTAGTTGCTCAAGCATTCTGGGTTTCTGTCTCCTTATCCAGAGAGTGAGAATGGAACAGTGTCTGCCTCAGAGGGCAGGTGCAAGGAGTCAATGAGATGCTCTTTGCAGAGTGCCCAGTACTGTGCCTGGCATATAGGAGGTGTTTGCTAAGAAAACGAGGGACCTCACCCTCACTTCAGCCCGCCCAGTGCCCCTGCCCTGCTGGGCCTAGGCCTAGGCCTAGCCCAGGCCTAGGCTGCCCTTTGTTCCTATCGGCCTCCAGTGACACTGCCCCTTCACAGGAGACCTCAGGCTGGTTTCTTCGAAGTTGGGGGCAACTCCCTGGAGTCGCATCCTCACCTTGTACAAGCAGCTTCAGAAATCAGCCATGGCCAAGGTTTGTGGGATCAGGCTGGGGCAGTGAGGGGCGGTGGGTGGCAGGGGAAGCCTGGGTGGGGCTCCTCCCCCAATTTGGCTGGGCCCCAGGATTTGTGGCTTGGGCAGACCCCTCTTAACCTTTGGGGAGCTCTACCCTCCCGCTTTTTGTTTTATCTGGGGGTGGGGGGTTTGCTGCAGGCTTGGGTCCCTGTCCTCCTTCCCTGATCAGCAACAGGGCATTTTCTCAGTTTCCTCTCAAGGAAGGCTTTCCTGATAAGGAGAAAGGCAAGGAAGAGGAAGTGGAGGAAGAGGACAGCTCATTCAAGCTCTGTGTCCCAGGCTCTGTCACCCTGCATTCACCGCTGCATAGGACTTTCAGGTCAACAGATACAGTGGGTAAGTGCGGTGGGCAACCTGCCCTCAGGCCCAGGGCCTTCCCTTGGCCGAGGCTCATGGCTGTGATACCAGTTCTTACCACCAGGTGGGACCAGAGGACCTAAGATGACCACTTAGAGTTTGGGGGCGGAGGGGTGGAGCGGGGGACCTGTGGGTGGCTAGGCTGGAGAAGTCTAGCTAGTCCTCCTTTCTCCGGGTTTGGGAGGCCGTGAGGTGGGGATAGTGACTAGGGTTCGTGCTCCAGAAACATCACCCTTTCCCAGCGCAGACTTCTAACTTGTTCAGTGCCACTGTGCTGTCCAGACATGGTGAGCAAGGATGGTAATAGCATAACGTGATCACTGTTGACATTTGCGTAGCCATAACTATGGGCCAGACCCTCTTCTGAGCATTTGTCATGAAATGCCATGTCACAACACTGAGGTAGGTCCTCTATTATAATCTCTACCTCATAGTAGGAGCAGAGGCACAGAGAGGTTAAGTGACTTGTCCAGGGTCACACAGCTAGTACGTGGCAAAGCTGCGACCTCAGCTGGGGCAGTCCCAGATCCTTGCTCTTGAGTCTGTGGCTGGTGAAAGGTGGGGGCAGATGTCTACCCCTTGCATGCTCTCCCCAGGAGGTGAGGAAACTCACACTCAAACATGCAGGAGGGAGCCCACTGGCCAGTAAGTTTCCTGGGGACGTCAGGGAGGTGGCGAGGCGGTGTGTGGCCAGCTCCAGGTAATGGAAATGTAGGCGCTGGGGCTGGGGGTGACCAGGGACTGCCCAGGGCTGGGATGAGTCCTGGAGAACCCGAGCCGTCTCTTCTCCCTTCCCTCCCCGGCAGGTTGCTCCATCCTGTCCTGCCTGCCCCATGCCCACCTCTCTGCCTCACAGGTTTCGTGGAATCGGAGTTAAAGAAGCTTCTGGCAGTGCAACGGGAGTCCCGCCTCTGGAAGATGGGCTGCCATGAGGGTCGGGAGCTGCTGACCCAGCCAGAGATCACCCTGGCAGAGGCGGGCATTGTGGACGGCCAGGTATGCCCCGGCCTGTCCCGGACCACCACCCCCTGCCTGAGGGCACTGGAGAAAGTGGGGCCTCCCACCTCCATCGGCCCCTGACCCTGGCTCCAGCCTCCCTCGGCCTGGGTAGGGAAGGCAGAATCCTTTCTTGGTGGTGGTGTTTCTGAGAGTAGGAGCCTGACCCCCTGCACACACACTTGTCCTCTGTCTCTCCGTCTCTTACTTGACCCCACAGTATTGCTCTTTTTCTATTTTCTCTCCCATTCTTGCCCACGCTGACTCCCACAAACACTCGTAGGCTACCCATCTGTGTCGCTCCACAGACCACCCGCTGCCCACCCTCCTTGACATTG
Source organism: Ailurus styani (assembly GCA_002007465.1). Taxonomy (NCBI): domain Eukaryota; kingdom Metazoa; phylum Chordata; class Mammalia; order Carnivora; family Ailuridae; genus Ailurus; species Ailurus styani. Next base: position 4,387,576 of record LNAC01000077.1, on the reverse strand, counting down.
GCCTTCAAGGTCAGGCCTTTCCTAGCTTCTCTGAGTGTACACGGACAGATCTGTTGCTGGAAAACGTGTCGATGGCCTTTAAAATTAATTTGCATTCATTTCTCAACTCATTTTTTCATTCCGTGGACACTTGGCCCTGACAGTCTATGTAGTTTCCTTTTGTAGGAAAGTAGAGGAAAGAGCGTAGGGTTCAGAGGCCAAAGGCTTTCGTTGAAGCCCTGCCCTGGCCTGGATTTGCTCTGTAGCTTTGGATGCAGGCCTTGGCTCCTTTATCTGTAAAGGGAGTCTGGTGGGAGGATCAGACAGCACTTGATGTTAGCCAAAATGCCCAGTGCCTGAAGGATCAAACAGGAAGGAGAGGGGATGCCCGCCGCTGTCAAGTGCACCGTAGTATTAAGGACGTGACTTAGGGCTTTGGGGGAGTGCATACCGGTATCGCCCGCCCCCGGGCTCTGAGGGGCAGCTCTCTCATTGTCCTGAGCCGGCAGGCCTGAGTCAGCCGACCCCTCCATGCTCTAGGGAACAAGGCTGTGCACCTCATCCTGAACCACGGCGTGGCCCAGCTCCGGAAGGGGCCCCCGCTTTTGCCTTTTCACACTAAGGGGATCTCTCATCACCCTCCCCGCCCTCTCCTCCTCCCTCTCCCCTCCAGAACCACCCTTGAGCCAGCCCGCCCCTGTCCCAGGGGTAGGGGTCACACTCCTGGGGTAGCCTGGGCAGCGTTGGGGGTCCCTGGGGACTTTCCGGGTAGTGGCAGGTCAGGGCCCAGCTCAGGCCTCACGCGGGGGACAGAGCTGCCTCAGGCCTGTCCTCCTGCTGTGGGCGTTTCGAGGGTCCTGTCCTCACCAGCACCCCCCACTCTCTCCTTATCTGCCCTCAGGGACACCAGGCTGAGGGGGAAGGAAGCAGCCCCCCAGACTTTGGGGAATGCTGGGGACCTAGGGGAGGGGCGCTGAGGCAGCTGAAGCAGCACCCTAGGCTGGAGGGAAGGGTGCAGAGCCCCCTTGGTGTGGTGTCCAGGACAGAGGTGAGGGAGGGGAGGGCTTGGCTCGGGTGCCTGACTCCTGGGGCTTCCAAGGACCCCACCCCCCACCAAGTTGGAGGGAGAAGGGTCCCTCATTCAGTGGGAGGGAGGTGGTTCAGGGTTGGTGGACTAGGCCGGCTGCGGGGACCAGCGGGGGAGAGTCTGGGATGGCCTCGGGGTGCTTATCTCTGGGGGGGGGGAGGCGGGAAGCTTCTAGGGGTAGAGGAGGGAGCAGGAGGGAGAGCCCGAAGCGCTGAGGCTTCTCTCTTCACCCCTTTCTGCCCCCAGCACTTGCTCCTGGAGGAGATGGACGAGCTGGGGAACTGGCCTCCCGAGTGAAGCTGGAGCTGGCCCCGAGTCTGCCCTGCTTCCGGATCCCTGCAGCCTGAATCGGGAGTTAGCCTCCCCCTTGTGAAGGCACATCCAAGGCACCCCCGGGGCCAAGGGGTCTTGGGACCCCTGATACCCGTGTGTCCACAGGGTGGGCCGCCCAGCAGAACGTCCCCACCCACCAGACTCAGGCCCGGGCTCTTATTAATAAAACCCACTTGATTTTGGCCTCCTTGGCTGTCTCTGGGCCCCACCCCTCAGCCTCAAGCTAGGAGCGAAGTCAGTTTCTCCAGGGTCTCAGTCTAGCCCCCCGGGCGGCAGCCCCCACCGCAGAGCCCGGAGTTCCAGCAGAGGGGCCGTGGAGGGGCTTCGGAGCCGCAGGACAAGACGTCTGGGGCACCTGACTCAGGGGTGGGGAAGGACGGGGGGTCAGAGTACCAGCAAAGCCTGTGCTACCACAGGACCAGACCCTGTTGGGGGAGCATCCCTGACCTCCCTCCCTCCTAAGTTCCCAGGCCAGGCTCGCGGCCTCGGGGGAGGATCCGGGAATTCTCCAGCAGGAAGTTCCTGCCTAGCCAGCACAGGGACAAAGCCAGGAAAGCGGCCTTGGGGCTGCGGGGACCTGCTGGAGGGCTGGGCTGGGGGCAGGTAAAGGGTCGGGATTGGGAAGGCCCTGGCTACAGAGGTGGTGGCAGGGCCCCATCCTGCTGCATCCCTGGTCACAGCCCCTCTGTGCCACGCTCAGTGCCAGGTACCTAGGGGGATCCTGGGCAGAGGTCCAGATGTCTCAAAGACCCCAAAGCAAGGATAGACTTGAGTGGGGGGCACATAATGCCATGTCCGTACTGGCCATGGAAGGGGGCACCCTCATACCTGACTTTTCGGGAATCCAGTGGGAGGGCAGCCGGGCCCAGTTTGGACACCAGGAGGTGTCCCCCTGGAACCCTTGACTCAGGCTCCGGCCTCGGCGCTGGTGGGAGGACCATCTGACTCTCCCCTGAGTCAGCCAGGAAGCAGCCTTGTGACACTATGACTCACCTGTGCCCTGATTATTTCCTCCCAGAGTGCTGGCTGTTGGGAAGGGTGGGGGCCTGAGACAGTGGCCTCGGGGGGTTCCCTGGTTCTACCTGGACCCTTTGATCCCCCCCAGTGCAGATGTAGCAACCCCCCTCCATGGACCCCGTGGAGGGGATACCTTCTCTCCCTCCCCCATCCTAATAAACCCATGACCTTGTGCCAGGCCATGCCCAGGCTTGAGTGGGGAATCCCAGGGCCCAGAGCACTGCAGGACAGAGCTTCTGCCTTCCCCCATTGCCCTCCGAGTGGGGCCAGCCAGTGAAGTGCCCAGGCAGACCCACATTGGCTTGGGGTAGGCTGGCTCCCCACTGGCAGCTCAGGCTCCTTGGCTGCCTGTGTGAGCCAAGTGGCCACTGGGGACCAAGCACCTCATCCTCAGCCCCCAGGAGGGTGTGCCTACTGGGGAGCAAGGGGGCAGGAACCTGCATTTAGTACGGGCCACTCAGAGGTGATCACTCCCCTCTCTGCTTCTCTCTTTCCCTTTCTGTCGAGTGAGGGTCATGCCGCATCCTCGTCCCCCCCAACCCCCCCGAGAGGTAGCCTGTGGGAGCAGGAAGAGGGTCTGCGCATTGGTGCAGGTGTGAGGGCCTCATCCCAGCCCCTTGGAGTCCTTGGCGGGTTTCTGTGGGTGAGCCCGGTTTGACACTCATGAGTGAGGAAGGCAGGGATGACATGGCCCAAGGACCAGCTGTGGGGGAAGGCCCAGTGGGCGAGTACAGAGGGCTGGGCTTAGGCTCACGGCCCACATGGAGAGCTGGACATCTCCCAGAAGCTTCCAGGGACCGCTGTAGGCACATCTGTGGGTCAGACCTGAGGACCAGCTGACTGGGGTTGAAAGTGGCCCTCCTCTGCCTGGGTGGCTCAGTGGGTTAAAGCCTCTGCCTTCGGCTCAGGTCATGATCTCAGGGTCCTGGGATCGAGGCCCATATCAGGCTCCCTGCTCAGCGGGGAGCCTGCTTCCTCCTCTCTCTCTGCCTGCCTCTCTGCCTGCTTGTGATCTGATTTCTCTCTCTGTGTCAAATAAGTAAATAAAATCTTAAAAAAAAACAAAAATGGCCCTCCTCGTCCGTGTGCACACAGTGGGGGAGGGCTGCTGTGCGCTGCCCTGTGGGTTGGGCCCTGCACCAGTGCACTTGGCTCAAAGGCCGGAGGGCTCTGGAACCCAGCCAGGGTGCCTCTCTAATTNAAAAAAAAGTGGCCCTCCTCGTCGGTGTGCACACAGTGGGGGAGGGCTGCTGTGCGCTGCCCTGTGGGTTGGGCCCTGCACCAGTGCACTTGGCTCAAAGGCCGGAGGGCTCTGGAACCCAGCCAGGGTGCCTCTCTAATTTACTCTGAAGGGCCAGTTGGGTTGGCAGTGCCCCTGGGGAGCATTTTACTTCCGGGAGCCATTACTTCTGGAACTCGCCAAGTCTTGGCTCCTTCCTGGGTTTGCCATCTCTCCCAGCTTCTGTTTTCCTCTGTTGTCTCTGCATGTGTGTCTCCGTTTCGTGCTCCCCCAACCCCCACCATGCTTCTCTTTGTGTCTCTGTTTCTCACTGTCTCTCTGGTGGGATAGAGGTAAGAAAAGCAGCCCCCAGATTATTCCGAGGGCATTTTTGGAACCCAGAGGTGGCTACAAGGAAGGGGGAGGGGAGTAGCTGAGGAGGGGGTACAGATGGTCCCAGGGAAAAGTGGTTAGGGTCACAGCTGGGCCTGCCTTCCTGGGGAGCAGGTAGGGTCTCTCTCCCTGCGGGCTCCTGGGCAAGACCTTTGAGGAAGATGCTGCCTTGGGCCAGGTCTAGAGTCACTGGCTGTCAGTCTTGCCTGACCCTAGGCAAGGGAAGGGCAAAACCACCTGCATTCTTTTCCAGGTGGGCAATGAAATGGAGAACAGAGAGGCAGAGAGGAGAGACTCATTGGGTTGGAGCCCCAGCTCCAACGCAGACAAGCTCATGTGACCACCGACAGGTCCCATACCTCTCTGAATCTCAGTTTCCACATCCGTGAAATGGGCAACTCATGGGGCTTCTCGTGTGGGCTGAATGAAGAGCAATTTGGCATAGAACAGATACTTACCAAGCACCTACAACATTCCGTTCCTATTCTAGGCACTGCGGAATAGAGCGGAGAACAAGATGTACAGAACTTTTTCTTTTTCTTTTTTTTTTTAGCATTTTATTATATTGCTAGGAGGATAGACAATAAACAGATAATACATCAGGGAGTGACAAGTACCGTGGAGAAAGATGAAGCTGGGTGATGGGATGCTGTTTTAGACAGAGTGATGGGGTGGAAAAGGCAGCTCTAAGGAGATGATGTATAAGCAGGGTTGGGACAGAGGGAGGGTGCCATGGGGGTGTTGGGGGAAGGACATTCCAGCAGAGGGGATACAAGGGCCAGGGCCTTAAGGCACCTGCTTGCATGAGGAACTGGAAGAAAACCCCTTTGGCTCAGCAGGATAGGAGTGAGTGGGAAGGGGAGGAATAGGAGGTGAGGTCAGGAGGGAAGGAAGAGCACATGTATTTTCCCAGTTGGGTTTTTTTCTAGGGCTATTTGATGAGTGTGAGGAGTAACATGATGTGCCTTAGGGTCTGAAAGTCTTCCTTGGCTGCCGAGGGGGGAAGAGACCATAGGGGGCAGGGACTGAAGAAGGTGGCCTCACTGGCGGCTGTAATTATTAGGAGGGGACTGGGGGTTGCTGGGGGGGGG